>OV121046.1:0-10000 GCA_921293045.1 Aplocera efformata | reverse complement strand
GAAGTTATTCATGGTGGCTGTAATTTCAGTGAGCATGCCCCTTATCATCCCCAGATCCGCCTCCAGCTTCTTCGCGTCAAGACCCCCCACGTCTTGCTGCCCGAGTGGTGACTGTGGCGGCGTGAACGTAGGCCTGGTCTCCGGAGATTGGTTCGTCACTTTCTCCATTAGATTGTCCATTTGTCGACGCATAGCGTCGAGTTGGTTTGAGACCATGGTCACACTCGTACCGACTCTAGTGATCCCTTCCCGAACATGTTCCCAATCGAGGCTCATAGAGGCTCCTTCCAGTGAAGGTGTTGCGGTCCCAGCATGGCGGACGGCACCCTCCAGCGATACCAAGGCTTGTTTAATTTCCTTGATGCCGCCGAAGGGCTCCGCCGTTTCATAGCCAAGCCAGGATCGCACGGCCTTCACTTCACCCAGCGTAGAGCTGATGTCGTCACGGGCCAGGCCCAGCTCCGCGACCACACGCTTACGCACTTCAGCCAACTCCTGTGTGTGGGACCTTTCAAGGGAACGAAGTTCATTGGCGTGCCTGGATCGTTCGATTTCCAGGTTCTGGATGTGACGGGCTCTAGAGTCTGATATGCTCAGCACCGATTCGTACAGAGAGGCAAGACATCTGAGGGTCACCATCTTGCACTCCCGCTTCATGTTCCCGGCCGCCTCGACAGCTTCCTTGCCTTTCTGGTAGCATTCATTGGCCACCTTGGTAGCAACATTCATATTGACGCCAGTTTTCCTGTGTGGCGTCATGAATACCATGCTTTCCCTGCCTCTGGTAATAGTATCCGTAGGTGTCTGGATATCGAGTTCTTGCAGGGTGCGGTCGATGTCTACCAGCGAGTCCACCGGGCTGCCATCAGTCGGCGTACTCGTGTCGCCCAAACTCTTAGGGGCAGGCACGGCGGTAGCGGCGGGAGCA
The DNA here is from genome assembly GCA_921293045.1 of Aplocera efformata. Taxonomy (NCBI): domain Eukaryota; kingdom Metazoa; phylum Arthropoda; class Insecta; order Lepidoptera; family Geometridae; genus Aplocera; species Aplocera efformata. The sequence goes on along the minus strand of OV121046.1, from coordinate 9,072 downwards.
GATGACGGCCCCGAGCCAGTTGAGGGATGTGCCCCTGACGCAGTAGTCCTTGGGGTTCTAGACGGCGGTCTACCGGGCGGCGCAGGCTTTGCAAAACCACCCGATCTTCCCGACAAAGACATGGTATAATTATAATTTATAATTTATTCGTCCTACTAAAATACTATGGAGGATTTACTATTTGAAATATAAATTAAAATTTTAAAATGTAGCAATAAATTAAATTTGAATTGTATTAACTGATTAAAGATAATTCAAATGTATTAAAATATAAATAAATTGTTAACTCTAAGCTAAAGTCTAGAGACGGTAAATTACGTATTAATTAAATTATTAAGTTTAAAAACAATAGAGTATTGAATAGTCGTGATCTAAAGATAAATTTAGAGACGACTTCCAAGTTAAAATAAGAAAGAATTTAGTGTATTGATATGTTAGATCCTAAGACGAAACCTAGGAGCAACAATCTTAACAATTAATTGAATTGTATAAATCCTCCGAGCAAAATGGACTACCAAATCTTAGTGGTTAAGCAAAGAAAGGGTGGGTGGTGGCTAAATTTTTTCGATTTTTCAGCTTTTAATGCGTTTTTCTGTTTCAGGGGGCTGCAGGCGCACCAGGCGATGGGAATCCAGAGAAAAGCGACCGTCCCTCGGGATATCCGAGATGTGAAATTTAGGAGAAACGTCGAAAAACGCGCAAAAATGCGACTTTTAATGTAAATTTACCTAAAATGATTGAATATATTGAAATTTTGAGTTTAACCGACTGCGAAAATGTGCGTCCCGTATAGAAAGCAGGAATGCGCTTCTAACGGTGTATAAAAACACAAATTTCACAGAAGGAAAACGGCGGGAATAATTCGAAACGATTAAAAATTAAACTATTTGTAAAAATTTTGAAGAAAAACCGAAGAAAATCAACTTTCTGGATGGAAAATTCTGGCGGAAAATGCAGATCCGGGATGAGGAAAGTAATCCGCTTCCAATGATGTATTGCACTCAGATATTAGTAGTTAAATCAAAATTGGTTTTCCGCGGGTTAGGTTAGGTTAGGTTAGGTTAGGTTAGGTTAGGTTAGGTTAGGTTAGGTTAGGTTAGGTTAGGTTAGGTTAGGTTAGGTTAGGTTAGGTTAGGTTAGGTTAGGTTAGGTTAGGTTAGGTTAGGTTAGGTTAGGTTAGGTTAGGTTAGGTTAGGTTAGGTTAGGTTAGGTTAGGTTAGGTTAGGTTAGGTTAGGTTAGGTTAGGTTAGGTTAGGTTAGGTTAGGTTAGGTTAGGTTAGGTTAGGTTAGGTTAGGTTAGGTTAGGTTAGGTTAGGTTAGGTTAGGTTAGGTTAGGTTAGGTTAGGTTAGGTTAGGTTAGGTTAGGTTAGGTTAGGTTAGGTTAGGTTAGGTTAGGTTAGGTTAGGTTAGGTTAGGTTAGGTTAGGTTAGGTTAGGTTAGGTTAGGTTAGGTTAGGTTAGGTTAGGTTAGGTTAGGTTAGGTTAGGTTAGGTTAGGTTAGGTTAGGTTAGGTTAGGTTAGGTTAGGTTAGGTTAGGTTAGGTTAGGTTAGGTTAGGTTAGGTTAGGTTAGGTTAGGTTAGGTTAGGTTAGGTTAGGTTAGGTTAGGTTAGGTTAGGTTAGGTTAGGTTAGGTTAGGTTAGGTTAGGTTAGGTTAGGTTAGGTTAGGTTAGGTTAGGTTAGGTTAGGTTAGGTTAGGTTAGGTTAGGTTAGGTTAGGTTAGGTTAGGTTAGGTTAGGTTAGGTTAGGTTAGGTTAGGTTAGGTTAGGTTAGGTTAGGTTAGGTTAGGTTAGGTTAGGTTAGGTTAGGTTAGGTTAGGTTAGGTTAGGTTAGGTTAGGTTAGGTTAGGTTAGGTTAGGTTAGGTTAGGTTAGGTTAGGTTAGGTTAGGTTAGGTTAGGTTAGGTTAGGTTAGGTTAGGTTAGGTTAGGTTAGGTTAGGTTAGGTTAGGTTAGGTTAGGTTAGGTTAGGTTAGGTTAGGTTAGGTTAGGTTAGGTTAGGTTAGGTTAGGTTAGGTTAGGTTAGGTTAGGTTAGGTTAGGTTAGGTTAGGTTAGGTTAGGTTAGGTTAGGTTAGGTTAGGTTAGGTTAGGTTAGGTTAGGTTAGGTTAGGTTAGGTTAGGTTAGGTTAGGTTAGGTTAGGTTAGGTTAGGTTAGGTTAGGTTAGGTTAGGTTAGGTTAGGTTAGGTTAGGTTAGGTTAGGTTAGGTTAGGTTAGGTTAGGTTAGGTTAGGTTAGGTTAGGTTAGGTTAGGTTAGGTTAGGTTAGGTTAGGTTAGGTTAGGTTAGGTTAGGTTAGGTTAGGTTAGGTTAGGTTAGGTTAGGTTAGGTTAGGTTAGGTTAGGTTAGGTTAGGTTAGGTTAGGTTAGGTTAGGTTAGGTTAGGTTAGGTTAGGTTAGGTTAGGTTAGGTTAGGTTAGGTTAGGTTAGGTTAGGTTAGGTTAGGTTAGGTTAGGTTAGGTTAGGTTAGGTTAGGTTAGGTTAGGTTAGGTTAGGTTAGGTTAGGTTAGGTTAGGTTAGGTTAGGTTAGGTTAGGTTAGGTTAGGTTAGGTTAGGTTAGGTTAGGTTAGGTTAGGTTAGGTTAGGTTAGGTTAGGTTAGGTTAGGTTAGGTTAGGTTAGGTTAGGTTAGGTTAGGTTAGGTTAGGTTAGGTTAGGTTAGGTTAGGTTAGGTTAGGTTAGGTTAGGTTAGGTTAGGTTAGGTTAGGTTAGGTTAGGTTAGGTTAGGTTAGGTTAGGTTAGGTTAGGTTAGGTTAGGTTAGGTTAGGTTAGGTTAGGTTAGGTTAGGTTAGGTTAGGTTAGGTTAGGTTAGGTTAGGTTAGGTTAGGTTAGGTTAGGTTAGGTTAGGTTAGGTTAGGTTAGGTTAGGTTAGGTTAGGTTAGGTTAGGTTAGGTTAGGTTAGGTTAGGTTAGGTTAGGTTAGGTTAGGTTAGGTTAGGTTAGGTTAGGTTAGGTTAGGTTAGGTTAGGTTAGGTTAGGTTAGGTTAGGTTAGGTTAGGTTAGGTTAGGTTAGGTTAGGTTAGGTTAGGTTAGGTTAGGTTAGGTTAGGTTAGGTTAGGTTAGGTTAGGTTAGGTTAGGTTAGGTTAGGTTAGGTTAGGTTAGGTTAGGTTAGGTTAGGTTAGGTTAGGTTAGGTTAGGTTAGGTTAGGTTAGGTTAGGTTAGGTTAGGTTAGGTTAGGTTAGGTTAGGTTAGGTTAGGTTAGGTTAGGTTAGGTTAGGTTAGGTTAGGTTAGGTTAGGTTAGGTTAGGTTAGGTTAGGTTAGGTTAGGTTAGGTTAGGTTAGGTTAGGTTAGGTTAGGTTAGGTTAGGTTAGGTTAGGTTAGGTTAGGTTAGGTTAGGTTAGGTTAGGTTAGGTTAGGTTAGGTTAGGTTAGGTTAGGTTAGGTTAGGTTAGGTTAGGTTAGGTTAGGTTAGGTTAGGTTAGGTTAGGTTAGGTTAGGTTAGGTTAGGTTAGGTTAGGTTAGGTTAGGTTAGGTTAGGTTAGGTTAGGTTAGGTTAGGTTAGGTTAGGTTAGGTTAGGTTAGGTTAGGTTAGGTTAGGTTAGGTTAGGTTAGGTTAGGTTAGGTTAGGTTAGGTTAGGTTAGGTTAGGTTAGGTTAGGTTAGGTTAGGTTAGGTTAGGTTAGGTTAGGTTAGGTTAGGTTAGGTTAGGTTAGGTTAGGTTAGGTTAGGTTAGGTTAGGTTAGGTTAGGTTAGGTTAGGTTAGGTTAGGTTAGGTTAGGTTAGGTTAGGTTAGGTTAGGTTAGGTTAGGTTAGGTTAGGTTAGGTTAGGTTAGGTTAGGTTAGGTTAGGTTAGGTTAGGTTAGGTTAGGTTAGGTTAGGTTAGGTTAGGTTAGGTTAGGTTAGGTTAGGTTAGGTTAGGTTAGGTTAGGTTAGGTTAGGTTAGGTTAGGTTAGGTTAGGTTAGGTTAGGTTAGGTTAGGTTAGGTTAGGTTAGGTTAGGTTAGGTTAGGTTAGGTTAGGTTAGGTTAGGTTAGGTTAGGTTAGGTTAGGTTAGGTTAGGTTAGGTTAGGTTAGGTTAGGTTAGGTTAGGTTAGGTTAGGTTAGGTTAGGTTAGGTTAGGTTAGGTTAGGTTAGGTTAGGTTAGGTTAGGTTAGGTTAGGTTAGGTTAGGTTAGGTTAGGTTAGGTTAGGTTAGGTTAGGTTAGGTTAGGTTAGGTTAGGTTAGGTTAGGTTAGGTTAGGTTAGGTTAGGTTAGGTTAGGTTAGGTTAGGTTAGGTTAGGTTAGGTTAGGTTAGGTTAGGTTAGGTTAGGTTAGGTTAGGTTAGGTTAGGTTAGGTTAGGTTAGGTTAGGTTAGGTTAGGTTAGGTTAGGTTAGGTTAGGTTAGGTTAGGTTAGGTTAGGTTAGGTTAGGTTAGGTTAGGTTAGGTTAGGTTAGGTTAGGTTAGGTTAGGTTAGGTTAGGTTAGGTTAGGTTAGGTTAGGTTAGGTTAGGTTAGGTTAGGTTAGGTTAGGTTAGGTTAGGTTAGGTTAGGTTAGGTTAGGTTAGGTTAGGTTAGGTTAGGTTAGGTTAGGTTAGGTTAGGTTAGGTTAGGTTAGGTTAGGTTAGGTTAGGTTAGGTTAGGTTAGGTTAGGTTAGGTTAGGTTAGGTTAGGTTAGGTTAGGTTAGGTTAGGTTAGGTTAGGTTAGGTTAGGTTAGGTTAGGTTAGGTTAGGTTAGGTTAGGTTAGGTTAGGTTAGGTTAGGTTAGGTTAGGTTAGGTTAGGTTAGGTTAGGTTAGGTTAGGTTAGGTTAGGTTAGGTTAGGTTAGGTTAGGTTAGGTTAGGTTAGGTTAGGTTAGGTTAGGTTAGGTTAGGTTAGGTTAGGTTAGGTTAGGTTAGGTTAGGTTAGGTTAGGTTAGGTTAGGTTAGGTTAGGTTAGGTTAGGTTAGGTTAGGTTAGGTTAGGTTAGGTTAGGTTAGGTTAGGTTAGGTTAGGTTAGGTTAGGTTAGGTTAGGTTAGGTTAGGTTAGGTTAGGTTAGGTTAGGTTAGGTTAGGTTAGGTTAGGTTAGGTTAGGTTAGGTTAGGTTAGGTTAGGTTAGGTTAGGTTAGGTTAGGTTAGGTTAGGTTAGGTTAGGTTAGGTTAGGTTAGGTTAGGTTAGGTTAGGTTAGGTTAGGTTAGGTTAGGTTAGGTTAGGTTAGGTTAGGTTAGGTTAGGTTAGGTTAGGTTAGGTTAGGTTAGGTTAGGTTAGGTTAGGTTAGGTTAGGTTAGGTTAGGTTAGGTTAGGTTAGGTTAGGTTAGGTTAGGTTAGGTTAGGTTAGGTTAGGTTAGGTTAGGTTAGGTTAGGTTAGGTTAGGTTAGGTTAGGTTAGGTTAGGTTAGGTTAGGTTAGGTTAGGTTAGGTTAGGTTAGGTTAGGTTAGGTTAGGTTAGGTTAGGTTAGGTTAGGTTAGGTTAGGTTAGGTTAGGTTAGGTTAGGTTAGGTTAGGTTAGGTTAGGTTAGGTTAGGTTAGGTTAGGTTAGGTTAGGTTAGGTTAGGTTAGGTTAGGTTAGGTTAGGTTAGGTTAGGTTAGGTTAGGTTAGGTTAGGTTAGGTTAGGTTAGGTTAGGTTAGGTTAGGTTAGGTTAGGTTAGGTTAGGTTAGGTTAGGTTAGGTTAGGTTAGGTTAGGTTAGGTTAGGTTAGGTTAGGTTAGGTTAGGTTAGGTTAGGTTAGGTTAGGTTAGGTTAGGTTAGGTTAGGTTAGGTTAGGTTAGGTTAGGTTAGGTTAGGTTAGGTTAGGTTAGGTTAGGTTAGGTTAGGTTAGGTTAGGTTAGGTTAGGTTAGGTTAGGTTAGGTTAGGTTAGGTTAGGTTAGGTTAGGTTAGGTTAGGTTAGGTTAGGTTAGGTTAGGTTAGGTTAGGTTAGGTTAGGTTAGGTTAGGTTAGGTTAGGTTAGGTTAGGTTAGGTTAGGTTAGGTTAGGTTAGGTTAGGTTAGGTTAGGTTAGGTTAGGTTAGGTTAGGTTAGGTTAGGTTAGGTTAGGTTAGGTTAGGTTAGGTTAGGTTAGGTTAGGTTAGGTTAGGTTAGGTTAGGTTAGGTTAGGTTAGGTTAGGTTAGGTTAGGTTAGGTTAGGTTAGGTTAGGTTAGGTTAGGTTAGGTTAGGTTAGGTTAGGTTAGGTTAGGTTAGGTTAGGTTAGGTTAGGTTAGGTTAGGTTAGGTTAGGTTAGGTTAGGTTAGGTTAGGTTAGGTTAGGTTAGGTTAGGTTAGGTTAGGTTAGGTTAGGTTAGGTTAGGTTAGGTTAGGTTAGGTTAGGTTAGGTTAGGTTAGGTTAGGTTAGGTTAGGTTAGGTTAGGTTAGGTTAGGTTAGGTTAGGTTAGGTTAGGTTAGGTTAGGTTAGGTTAGGTTAGGTTAGGTTAGGTTAGGTTAGGTTAGGTTAGGTTAGGTTAGGTTAGGTTAGGTTAGGTTAGGTTAGGTTAGGTTAGGTTAGGTTAGGTTAGGTTAGGTTAGGTTAGGTTAGGTTAGGTTAGGTTGGTTAGGTTAGGTTAGGTTAGGTTAGGTTAGGTTAGGTTAGGTTAGGTTAGGTTAGGTTAGGTTAGGTTAGGTTAGGTTAGGTTAGGTTAGGTTAGGTTAGGTTAGGTTAGGTTAGGTTAGGTTAGGTTAGGTTAGGTTAGGTTAGGTTAGGTTAGGTTAGGTTAGGTTAGGTTAGGTTAGGTTAGGTTAGGTTAGGTTAGGTTAGGTTAGGTTAGGTTAGGTTAGGTTAGGTTAGGTTAGGTTAGGTTAGGTTAGGTTAGGTTAGGTTAGGTTAGGTTAGGTTAGGTTAGGTTAGGTTAGGTTAGGTTAGGTTAGGTTAGGTTAGGTTAGGTTAGGTTAGGTTAGGTTAGGTTAGGTTAGGTTAGGTTAGGTTAGGTTAGGTTAGGTTAGGTTAGGTTAGGTTAGGTTAGGTTAGGTTAGGTTAGGTTAGGTTAGGTTAGGTTAGGTTAGGTTAGGTTAGGTTAGGTTAGGTTAGGTTAGGTTAGGTTAGGTTAGGTTAGGTTAGGTTAGGTTAGGTTAGGTTAGGTTAGGTTAGGTTAGGTTAGGTTAGGTTAGGTTAGGTTAGGTTAGGTTAGGTTAGGTTAGGTTAGGTTAGGTTAGGTTAGGTTAGGTTAGGTTAGGTTAGGTTAGGTTAGGTTAGGTTAGGTTAGGTTAGGTTAGGTTAGGTTAGGTTAGGTTAGGTTAGGTTAGGTTAGGTTAGGTTAGGTTAGGTTAGGTTAGGTTAGGTTAGGTTAGGTTAGGTTAGGTTAGGTTAGGTTAGGTTAGGTTAGGTTAGGTTAGGTTAGGTTAGGTTAGGTTAGGTTAGGTTAGGTTAGGTTAGGTTAGGTTAGGTTAGGTTAGGTTAGGTTAGGTTAGGTTAGGTTAGGTTAGGTTAGGTTAGGTTAGGTTAGGTAGGTTAGGTTAGGTTAGGTTAGGTTAGGTTAGGTTAGGTTAGGTTAGGTTAGGTTAGGTTAGGTTAGGTTAGGTTAGGTTAGGTTAGGTTAGGTTAGGTTAGGTTAGGTTAGGTTAGGTTAGGTTAGGTTAGGTTAGGTTAGGTTAGGTTAGGTTAGGTTAGGTTAGGTTAGGTTAGGTTAGGTTAGGTTAGGTTAGGTTAGGTTAGGTTAGGTTAGGTTAGGTTGGTTAGGTTAGGGTAGGTTAGGTTAGGTAAGGTTAGTTTAGGTTAGGTTAGGTTAGGTTAGGTTAGGAGGTTAGGTTGGTTAGGGTAGGTTAGAGTTAGGTTAGTTAGGATAGGTTAGGTTAGGTTAGGTTAGGTGTTTAGGTTAGGTTAGGTTAGGTTAGGTTAGGTTAGGTTAGGTTAGGTTAGGTTAGGTTAGGTTAGGTTAGGTTAGGTTAGGTTAGGTTAGGTTAGGTTAGGTTAGGTTAGGTTAGGTTAGGTTAGGTTAGGTTAGGTTAGGTTAGGTTAGGTTAGGTTAGGTTAGGTTAGGTTAGGTTAGGTTAGGTTAGGTTAGGTTAGGTTAGGTTAGGTTAGGTTAGGTTAGGTTAGGTTAGGTTAGGTTAGGTTAGGTTAGGTTAGGTTAGGTTAGGTTAGGTTAGGTTAGGTTAGGTTAGGTTAGGTTAGGTTAGGTTAGGTTAGGTTAGGTTAGGTTAGGTTAGGTTAGGTTGGTTAGGTTAGGTTAGGTTAGGTTAGGTTAGGTTAGGTTAGGTTAGGTTAGGTTAGGTTAGGTTAGGTTAGGGTTTTTTTTTTTTTTTTTTTTTTTTTTTTTTTTTTTTTTTTTTTTTTTTTTTTTTTTTTTTTTTTTTTTTTTTTTTTTTTTTTTTTTTTTTTTTTTTTTTTTTTTTTTTTTTTTTTTTTCAGGCCCTCTGAATGGGACAGAGTCATTTTTTAGCTTTTTTGGTTTTGTTTTTGTGCTTATATTATTCTTAATTCTACTGACATGTGGGTGGGTTATATGGCTACTTTTACAATTACATCCTTACAATTACAATTACATCCTTAAATCACTACGTTTACATATCTTATTACATCTAACTATTTACCTTATATTTATCATGTTATTACAGTATACAATATCTCTTATTTCTATTCTATGTTTATGCTGATACTACATATATATTCAAATATATTGTTCAACATACTTATCTATCTATCTTATTCTTGTTTATTAACTTCTTAGCTACTTCTATGCAATAATTTATAAACAAAGGTCTGGCTTCATCATTTCTTATTATATTATTTACATTTTTAATTGTCAAGTCTGTGTTAAGTTTGTGTTCTACTTCGTACCTTTTTCGAGCATATATGGGACATTCGAACAGGGCGTGTACTATTGACTCGGCCACTCCAGGCTCACAGAGGCACGAGGGGTCCTCCTTACACTTGAAGCGATTCAAGTATTCGGAGAACCCGCCGTGCCCCGTCATCACCTGGGTTAGTACTCCGTTTAGCTCCATTTTCTTAAGCGTTTTGTAGGCTGTCGTCACACTGGGGAAGAAAATTTTTGTAACTTTAGCCGTATCTCCTGTTTCGTATCTCCGGTTCCATTTCTCGACAGATTCGGCACGAATCTGTCTTTTGAGAAATGATACCGGGCACTCCTCGTAGTCCGGCCTGCGCTTACTTTTTAGCGCCGCATCTTTGGCCAGTTGGTCGGCCCTCTCGTTTCCTTCGAGTCCCGCGTGTGCTTTAATCCAAAACAGAGTTACTGTTTTGTTTTGGAGCCTTATTGTA
>OV121045.1:13382500-13385000 GCA_921293045.1 Aplocera efformata | reverse complement strand
AACCTAACCTAACCTAACCTAACCTAACCTAACCTAACCTAACCTAACCTAACCTAACCTAACCTAACCTAACCTAACCTAACCTAACCTAACCTAACCTAACCTAACCTAACCTAACCTAACCTAACCTAACCTAACCTAACCTAACCTAACCTAACCTAACCTAACCTAACCTAACCTAACCTAACCTAACCTAACCTAACCTAACCTAACCTAACCTAACCTAACCTAACCTAACCTAACCTAACCTAACCTAACCTAACCTAACCTAACCTAACCTAACCTAACCTAACCTAACCTAACCTAACCTAACCTAACCTAACCTAACCTAACCTAACCTAACCTAACCTAACCTAACCTAACCTAACCTAACCTAACCTAACCTAACCTAACCTAACCTAACCTAACCTAACCTAACCTAACCTAACCTAACCTAACCTAACCTAACCTAACCTAACCTAACCTAACCTAACCTAACCTAACCTAACCTAACCTAACCTAACCTAACCTAACCTAACCTAACCTAACCTAACCTAACCTAACCTAACCTAACCTAACCTAACCTAACCTAACCTAACCTAACCTAACCTAACCTAACCTAACCTAACCTAACCTAACCTAACCTAACCTAACCTAACCTAACCTAACCTAACCTAACCTAACCTAACCTAACCTAACCTAACCTAACCTAACCTAACCTAACCTAACCTAACCTAACCTAACCTAACCTAACCTAACCTAACCTAACCTAACCTAACCTAACCTAACCTAACCTAACCTAACCTAACCTAACCTAACCTAACCTAACCTAACCTAACCTAACCTAACCTAACCTAACCTAACCTAACCTAACCTAACCTAACCTAACCTAACCTAACCTAACCTAACCTAACCTAACCTAACCTAACCTAACCTAACCTAACCTAACCTAACCTAACCTAACCTAACCTAACCTAACCTAACCTAACCTAACCTAACCTAACCTAACCTAACCTAACCTAACCTAACCTAACCTAACCTAACCTAACCTAACCTAACCTAACCTAACCTAACCTAACCTAACCTAACCTAACCTAACCTAACCTAACCTAACCTAACCTAACCTAACCTAACCTAACCTAACCTAACCTAACCTAACCTAACCTAACCTAACCTAACCTAACCTAACCTAACCTAACCTAACCTAACCTAACCTAACCTAACCTAACCTAACCTAACCTAACCTAACCTAACCTAACCTAACCTAACCTAACCTAACCTAACCTAACCTAACCTAACCTAACCTAACCTAACCTAACCTAACCTAACCTAACCTAACCTAACCTAACCTAACCTAACCTAACCTAACCTAACCTAACCTAACCTAACCTAACCTAACCTAACCTAACCTAACCTAACCTAACCTAACCTAACCTAACCTAACCTAACCTAACCTAACCTAACCTAACCTAACCTAACCTAACCTAACCTAACCTAACCTAACCTAACCTAACCTAACCTAACCTAACCTAACCTAACCTAACCTAACCTAACCTAACCTAACCTAACCTAACCTAACCTAACCTAACCTAACCTAACCTAACCTAACCTAACCTAACCTAACCTAACCTAACCTAACCTAACCTAACCTAACCTAACCTAACCTAACCTAACCTAACCTAACCTAACCTAACCTAACCTAACCTAACCTAACCTAACCTAACCTAACCTAACCTAACCTAACCTAACCTAACCTAACCTAACCTAACCTAACCTAACCTAACCTAACCTAACCTAACCTAACCTAACCTAACCTAACCTAACCTAACCTAACCTAACCTAACCTAACCAACCTAACCTAACCTAACCTAACCTAACCTAACCTAACCTAACCTAACCTAACCTAACCTAACCTAACCTAACCTAACCTAACCTAACCTAACCTAACCTAACCTAACCTAACCTAACCTAACCTAACCTAACCTAACCTAACCTAACCTAACCTAACCTAACCTAACCTAACCTAACCTAACCTAACCTAACCTAACCTAACCTAACCTAACCTAACCTAACCTAACCTAACCTAACCTAACCTAACCTAACCTAACCTAACCTAACCTAACCTAACCTAACCTAACCTAACCTAACCTAACCTAACCTAACCTAACCTAACCTAACCTAACCTAACCTAACCTAACCTAACCTAACCTAACCTAACCTAACCTAACCTAACCTAACCTAACCTAACCTAACCTAACCTAACCTAACCTAACCTAACCTAACCTAACCTAACCTAACCTAACCTAACCTAACCTAACCTAACCTAACCTAACCTAACCTAACCTAACCTAACCTAACCTAACCTAACCTAACCTAACCTAACCTAACCTAACCTAACCTAACCTAACCTAACCTAACCTAACCTAACCTAACCTAACCTAACCTAACCTAACCTAACCTAACCTAACCTAACCTAACCTAACCTAACCTAACCTAACCTAACCTAACCTAACCTAACCTA
>OV121045.1:13335000-13377500 GCA_921293045.1 Aplocera efformata | reverse complement strand
TCCTCGAAGGATGCCTTAATAAGCTCCGCAGCCTCCTTCAGCTCCTTAACGAACCCTCCCTTGAGGTTCTTTGACCTTGTGGCGATGTGAGCTATTCGCTCCACAGCGTCCATCACCACGTATTCAATTTGGGCCGCGTCGCAACCCTTCACCTCAGAAGCCTTTGTCGGAGGCGTCTTTTTGAGGAAGGCCGCTCTGGCTTTCTCCTTCTTCCGAAGCTCGACTGCGAGTTCCGTCTCGGCCAGGAGCCTCAGCTCTTCTTCCTTGGCCCGGTTGTACTCGGCCTTGGCCTTGGCCAAGCCAACGTATTGGCCAGTGGTCGGCGGTCGCCCGCGACCTCGTCGTGCCGTAGCTACCTTGGGAGATGGTGATGGGCATTCTTCATCCCCCGTGTCATCTGCGCTCGCCTCGTCCCTGCGGCGTTTCCGCCACATGGCAGGCGTTTCCGATCCTGATCCACAAGACGTCAGGTCATTGAAATCATCGGAATCCAACGACTCAACTGATGTCGTCCTCGACAGTGTGAAATCATCCAGCAGTACTCTGCACTCTCTCGATCTCATTGCTGAGTTCTTCTCCGCCGTCGAAACGGCCGTCTTCACTGAAGAGTCAGTCTCTTCCTCCCTACATCTTCGGTTTTTATTTGGTTTCTCCATAATAAATCCCACGAGAATGGGGGAAAAGTGGGTCCACCCGGACAGTGCCCCCTGTGACCGGGTAAGCCTAACGTAACCCGCAAGGAGAGTCGGCCGGTACTCCCGCGGGGATCGCGCTAGGAACTGTGCTCCCCCACAGCCATGAACACCCTCTCGCCGCGCGTCGCAACTTAGGGTGGGGGTGATTTTTTATAGAGGTTTTCTTCCTCGCAACCCGGGCGGTTAAGCCAAGGCCCTCGGCCCCCCATCACGCAACACGAGACATGACCGCGTCATCAGGGGGATTCCGAGTTGGACCTCCACGTCCGGACGGTGGCTCGAAAGCCAGTCCGGTGGCAGTGTGAGTGCACACCGAACCCGTCCTGCCTCATCCTCAGTGCTGACTGCACGTGGAGAGGCGGCACCTCCAACCCGACTACCCCACCCAACAACTACAGCCCCCCGAAACCCACCTCCGCATACATACTCTCACGCTCATACACACCCCCCCTGCGGAACCCAAGAAGTGGGTCCGCGAGCCTCACTCCACTGTGCCCTATGCTACCTTCATAGGGACACGCGGAGGGGCTCCTACCCCCACATTCACACACCCTTTCATACACACACCCGCGGCGCCCGGTGTTTTTAGTTTCCCCACTCAAAAGAGTGAGTACTTATGGGCTTGGTGAACCTCGAAAAGGCTAAACCGGCTACACGGCCGGACACCGGACTTGCCTTGGGGGATCAACGCAACTGTGAGCTACTCCCCAAGACCACACCCCCATACTCATCACGGGATGAGTAGGTAGGCCAGGCCTTATCCAAAAGGATAAACCCTGCCCCGCCCAACCTAACCTAACCTAACCTAACCTAACCTAACCTAACCTAACCTAACCTAACCTAACCTAACCTAACCTAACCTAACCTAACCGCGGAAAGTCATTTCTGAATATATTACTAATATATAAGTGCAGCACATCTTTAGAAGCGGACCACTCCCCTCATCCCGGATTTGCATTTTCCGCAAAAATTTTCCATCCAGAAAGTAGATTTTCTTCGATTTTACTTCAAAATTTTTATATATAGTTAATTTTTAATCGTTTCGAATTTTTCCCACCCTTATCCTTCGGTGAAATTTGTGCTTTTATATACCGATAGAAGCGCATTCCTGCTTTCTATACGGGACGCACATTTTCGCAGTCGGGTAAACTCAAAATTTCGATATATTCAATCATTTTAGGTAAATTTACATTAAAAGTCGCATTTTTGCGCGTTTTTCGGTGTTTCTTCTAAGTTTCACATCTCGGATATCCCGAGGGAAGTTCGCTTTCCTCTGGATTCCCATCGCCTGGTGCGCCTGCAGCCCCCTGAAACAGAAAAACGCATTAAAACCTGAAAAATCGAAAAATTTTTCTGATTTGTACTGGACCGAGTTGATATACCAAACATCGACGGCCCATACATTTGCGGAAAGTCATTTCTGAATATATTACTAATATATAAGTGCAGCACATCTTTAGAAGCGGACCACTCCCCTCATCCCGGATTTGCATTTTCCGCAAAAATTTTCCATCCAGAAAGTAGATTTTCTTCGATTTTACTTCAAAATTTTTATATATAGTTAATTTTTAATCGTTTCGAATTTTTCCCACCCTTATCCTTCGGTGAAATTTGTGCTTTTATATACCGATAGAAGCGCATTCCTGCTTTCTATACGGGACGCACATTTTCGCAGTCGGGTAAACTCAAAATTTCGATATATTCAATCATTTTAGGTAAATTTACATTAAAAGTCGCATTTTTGCGCGTTTTTCGGTGTTTCTTCTAAGTTTCTCATCTCGGATATCCCGAGGGAAGTTCGCTTTCCTCTGGATTCCCATCGCCTGGTGCGCCTGCAGCCCCCTGAAACAGAAAAACGCATTAAAACCTGAAAAATCGAAAAAATTTTCTGATTTGTACTGGACCGAGTTGATATACCAAACATCGACGGCCCATACATTTGCGGAAAGTCATTTCTGAATATATTACTAATATATAAGTGCAGCACATCTTTAGAAGCGGACCACTCCCCTCATCCCGGATTTGCATTTTCCGCAAAAATTTTCCATCCAGAAAGTAGATTTTCTTCGATTTTACTTCAAAATTTTTATATATAGTTAATTTTTAATCGTTTCGAATTTTTCCCACCCTTATCCTTCGGTGAAATTTGTGCTTTTATATACCGATAGAAGCGCATTCCTGCTTTCTATACGGGACGCACATTTTCGCAGTCGGGTAAACTCAAAATTTCGATATATTCAATCATTTTAGGTAAATTTACATTAAAAGTCGCATTTTTGCGCGTTTTTCGGTGTTTCTTCTAAGTTTCACATCTCGGATATCCCGAGGGAAGTTCGCTTTCCTCTGGATTCCCATCGCCTGGTGCGCCTGCAGCCCCCTGAAACAGAAAAATCCTTTATCGGCTCTGCCAGGTAGACTCGGTCGGATTTGGCGAGTTAGGAAAACATCAGAACTTTTGTTTTTCACATTTTGTTGCTCGTATCGTGGACTACAGAGTCGTTGACCATACAGAACACTGTTCTGTACATAACTGCGGAAATTTGAACACCTAATTTACTCACGGTAGTACATTCTTTGAAAAATTTCATAGACACCCATACGTACATACGTAAATATAAGACAACAAAAGACGGTACTTACCTGAAGCATATACTTACCCGCACGACGTGAAGACTGCACCTTCGTAGCCCGTAGAACTCCCTCAACTGACCTCGCAGGACGAAACCCGCAGACCGGTGCGCAGCACCTGAAATTAAGAAAATATTTGACAATTAGAATAATTGATTATTCTCGTATATACAAATTAGGTTAAGATATTGACAACTCTATAATAATATAAACTTTTACAACTTATACAAACCTTTCGTTAACTTTTACAACCGATATTGACACAGCCCTCGGACACTTCTCAATATGTTCGGCTTTAGAACACCCGTGAAAGAGGGGAAAACAAAGGCAGCGGACCCTCATAAGGTGAAGTATCGTCCGGAAGTAGGAGAAAGTAGCTCTAAGGTAAGAAGAAGCATCGGAGAGTGGGAAACCGGTAAACCAGAAAAAAGCGCAAAAGCCAGGAGTTCTCCCAAGACATCGACCGCGGTGGAAACCCAAAAACCGAAGGTTAAATCAACAACTCCGCAAGAGGCAAAAGCCCCACCTCGTCGAGCGCCTGTGGAAACAACAGCTACTTCACAGACGCAGGAGAACTCCAAGTACCTGGACCGGCTCTCCGAAGCAAAAGCTTGCCTAACAAAAGCGAAGATCCACTTGGGAAATTCCAGAAATCTCAAGACCGAAATAAAAGAAGCGGTCCAACAAGCGGTTGAGAGACTCTACCAGCTTGTGAAAGATATAGAACGGGAGGGAGGAGAGGGGCGGGAGACGGAACCGATTCCTACTCCTGCTCCTGTCCTCTCTTCTGTCCATACTCAGACAGAGATGGAATCGGTTCCCCCTCCTGCTCCTGTCCTCTCCTCTGTCCAAACACAGACTGAGGAGGAGAAGGAAAAAGGAAATGAGACAAAGAAGAAAACAGACAGAGGCGATAACGAAATCCTAAAAAAGATGGAAGAGCATTCAATACTGCTAAAGGAAAACTCAGAGAAGTTAGATAAAATAAAGGAAGCAATTGAAAATAGATCCTACGCGAGTGTAGCAGCGTCGTCTGGGAAAAATCAGCTCCCGCAACAGACTGCGCTCCACTCGGTAGTCGTCACCACCAAAAATGAAAGGGAAACTGGAGAGGAAGTATTGGAAAGAATAAGGAAAGCGGTGAATGCGAAAGAAGGACAAATAACAGTAGAAAGAATAAGAAAGGCAAAGGACAGAAAAGTTATACTGGGATGCCGAACGGAGGAGGAGAGGGTAAAATTAAAGGAGAGACTCCAAAATACAGACAACCACCTAACTGTTGAGGAGATTAAAAACAAGGACCCTCTCATAATATTGAAGAATGTTTTTCTGTACAATAGCGATGAAGATATCCTTGCAGCATTGAAACACCAGAACAAGGGTATCTTCAAAGAACCGGATACAAAAATCGAAATAGCTTTCAAAAAGAGAACCCGGAACCCGCATACCAGCCACGTGATCGTCAGAGTGTCGCCTAAAATCTGGCAGCGGATGATAGAGGCGGAATCCGTGCTCATCGACCTCCAGCGAGTCAAGGTGGCGGACCAATCCCCACTGGTCCAGTGTTCTCTCTGCCTTGGCTACGGCCACGGCAGGCGCTTCTGCGGAGAGACACTGGAGAAGTGTAGCCACTGCGGAGGTCCTCACTTGAGAGCAAAGTGTGCGGACTGGCTTGCGGATGTCCCTCCAACGTGTTGTAACTGCACGAAGGCCAAGTTAGAACGCACGGATCATAACGCCTTCAGCCAGGAGTGCTCCATCAGAAGGAAGTGGGAGACGCTGGCGCGAGCCACAGTAGCGTATTGCTGAGGTGGCTGAAGGCGGAAACCAGCGGTCCAATCTGGTGCAATGCGACGGCGACGCCAACCATACACCTGAAACAGACCACAAAATAAAATTAGTTAAAAATAGACAATCAAAAGTTAAGACAATAGCAACAAGGATATACAACTGGAACCAGTTTCATAAGAAAATGGCCCAGTTGAAAAAGAATAAGAACAAGAGTTTAGTAAATCCAAAAGACAAAAATAACATAGATTCAATTAATAATAAAATTATACACAAAAATAGATACATACATATACAATTACAAAATTCAAAAATTAAAAATACAAACCTTACAGTTCCGATGTGGTTCGAAAACATCAGAAGGCGCATAAACGCAAAGCACCTGAAAAGCGTAGAACAAAGCCTCATCCCAGCAAATTACATTCCGTACTATATTCAAAGCATTAAACTAAATAGATAAATAAATTATGTTGTCATATATATTGAATTATATACAAACAGCATAAAAGTAAATAAAGATAAACAATGCGAAAGTCAACAAAAGATAGAAAAGAAATTAAGATAATAACCAAACCGCAAAATTTTTTAAGAAAATGTAAGAAAACATAATAAATCCTAAAATTAAAATATTAAAGTAAATAATCTGAACAGTGCAACACGAAAGCAAAAATTATATGCAAATTAAAAAAAAAATAAAGTAAAAAATTAAGTTCCCAATAAATACTTGATAAATATATTAAAAAGTAGTAATACCATCTGAAAATAACAAAACTTCTTCATATAACATATTAACAAATAAATTAGTAATACGAAAAGATATATAAAATCTCAGACCTCACGTCCGAGGGCAAAGCGACCCGCCCGAAAAGATCGGGGGGGGCATTAAAAAAAAAAAAAAAAAAAAAAAAAAAAAAAAAAAAAAAAAAAACCTAACCTAACCTAACCTAACCTAACCTAACCTAACCTAACCTAACCTAACCTAACCTAACCTAACCTAACCTAACCTAACCTAACCTAACCTAACCTAACCTAACCTAACCTAACCTAACCTAACCTAACCTAACCTAACCTAACCTAACCTAACCTAACCTAACCTAACCTAACCTAACCTAACCTAACCTAACCTAACCTAACCTAACCTAACCTAACCTAACCTAACCTAACCTAACCTAACCTAACCCAGCGGTAAACCATTTTTGAATATATCACGAATATACTAGTGCAGCACATCGTTAGAAGCGGATCACTTTCCTCATCCCAGATCTGCATTTTCCGCTAAAATTTTCCATCCAGAAAGTAGAATTTTCTTCGATTTTCCTTCAAAATTTTTACAAATAGTCAAATTTTAATCTTTTCGAATCTTTCCCGCCGTTATCCTTCTGTGAAATTTGTGTTTACATACACCGTTAGAAGCGCATTCCTGCTCTCTACACGGGTCACACATTTTCACAGTCGGGTAATCTCCAAATTTAAAGTAAATAAATCATTTTAGGCCAACTTACATAAAAAGTCGCATTTTAACGCGTCTTTTTGCGTTTTTTCCCGATTTTACATCCCGGATATCCCGAGGGAGGTTCGCTTTCCTCTGGATTCCCCTCGCCTGGTGCGCCTGCAGCCCCCTGAAACAGAAAAACGCATTAAAATCATAAAAATCGAAAAAATTTTCTGATTTGTACTGGACCGAGTTGATATACCAAACACCAACGGCCCATACATTAGCGGTAAACCATTTTTGAATATATCACGAATATACTAGTGCAGCACATCGTTAGAAGCGGATCACTTTCCTCATCCCAGATCTGCATTTTCCGCTAAAATTTTCCATCCAGAAAGTAGAATTTTCTTCGATTTTCCTTCAAAATTTTTACAAATAGTCAAATTTTAATCTTTTCGAATCTTTCCCGCCGTTATCCTTCTGTGAAATTTGTGTTTACATACACCGTTAGAAGCGCATTCCTGCTCTCTACACGGGTCACACATTTTCACAGTCGGGTAATCTCCAAATTTAAAGTAAATAAATCATTTTAGGCCAACTTACATAAAAAGTCGCATTTTAACGCGTCTTTTTGCGTTTTTTCCCGATTTTACATCCCGGATATCCCGAGGGAGGTTCGCTTTCCTCTGGATTCCCCTCGCCTGGTGCGCCTGCAGCCCCCTGAAACAGAAAAACGCATTAAAATCATAAAAATCGAAAAAATTTTGCCCTCCCACCCACCCTTTATTGGCTCTGCCACGTAGACTCGGTCGGATTGGGCCATTGAGGAAAAACCGCCTAACCCCGTTTTTGTAACTTTTGTTGTTCGGAACTGTGTATCGCATCGCTGATAGACTGTAAAAAATATCCGCACGATTGTTAGTGCGAAGTAAAACTGTTACATAACCGAGGGTGGTACGATCTTTGGAGTAATACCAAGAGACATACAACACACATTACCTACCTGAATCACGTTTTACTTACCTTACCCGTCGAGTAGACTCTAGCAGCGCGGCCGCGGACCCTGCAACAGAAGAAATATATATTATATACTATACAAAATATTAGTATTATTAATACGAAATAACGAATCTTAATTGACAAACCAGCTAGACTGGAATTATCATTATAACCTTGTTTTTCTTTATTTACATTTTATTTTCTTGACCTGCGTACACTTGTGTTGTATTTACAATTATAATTTTGACTTTTATACACTTGTGCTGTATATTCGCTGATTTTCTTTGTAAACTTTTTACAAAACTTTTCTTGACCAAACTATACTCTTAGTTAGAGCAAGTGTTAGGTAAGACTAAGAGACTGCCCTCTGACAACTCAATATGTTCGGCATACGCACACCGGCCAAGAAGATCAACGTCACGATGGACCTTGAAACGCACTCATTAGAGAGAACGCAGGAGGCAGGGCCATCTAAAACTCCAGAAAAAACGAAAACCACCACGGTGAGGCGAAGCATAGGAGAATGGGAGAGCGGGAGAGCATCAGCAGCACCGAGCTCCAGTTCTCCAGTGCTCAAACAAAACACAGTGACTCCCCCAAAAAAGGCAACGGCAACCGAGAGCGCAAAGCCCAAGCCAAAAACAGTACTCCCTCAAGAAGGCAAAGCGGGGGCAAAAAAGGGGTCGCTCGAAGTAGTGGACAACTTACCAAAAGAAAAGGTGAAATACACGGATCGGTTGGCAGAGGCAAGAGCTTGTGTAGCGAAGGCCAAACTAAATTTGAGTAACTCCCGAAATATAAAAACCGAAATTAAGACTGAAGTTATCCAAGCTGTTGATAGACTATATCAGCTAGTGAAGGAGGTGGAGAGTATTAAAGCAGGGAAAAAGGAAGTAACTATAGAACCGGAAAGAGAAAGAGAATTCAAAAGCGCAGAAAGGGAAAAAGAAAGCAACGAACTAATGGAGAGGCTAGAAAAACATGCGAAACTGATCGAATCAAATAGCGAAAAGATGGAGATACTGAAACAGACGATTGAGAGACATCAAGAAGCCCAAGAGCGGATATCCTACGCGAGTGTGGCGGCGACGTCGGTAAGGAGACAGTCTCCGGAACAGACGGCGCTACACTCCGTAGTGGTAACCGCAAAAGATGAAACAGAGACTGGAGAGGATATCCTAAACAGAATCAGAAAGGTGGTAAATGCCAAAGAAGGAGGTGTAGCCGTGGAAAAAATAAGGAAGGCTAAGGATAGGAAAATTATAGTAGGATGTAAAACGGAACAGGAAAGAGACTTAATTAAGGAAAGGCTTAACAGAGCGAAAGACCACCTAAACGTACAAGAGGTCAAGAACAAAGACCCGCTTGTGATCCTCAAAAACGTCTTTCAGTATAATACGGACGAGGATGTACTACACGCTCTGAAGAACCAAAACAAGTTCATTTACAAAGACCTTAATGAACAAGATCAGAAGGTCCAGATAATGCACAAAAGACGCACTAGGAACCCCCACACACATCACGTCGTGATGAGGGTCTCCCCCAGGATTTGGCGGCGGTTAGTAGAGGCAGAAACCATCCAGATAGACCTGCAGAGGGTACGAGTAGAAGACCAGTCTCCACTGGTCCAGTGCTCACTCTGCCTGGGCTATGGCCATGGAAAGCGTTTCTGCACCGAAAAAACCGAAAAGTGCAGCCACTGTGGGGGACCCCACATGCGATCGGACTGTGCAGAATTGCTCGCCGGTGTAGCCCCTTCTTGTTGCAATTGCGTTCAAGCAAAGATGGACAATGCTGAGCACAACGCTTTTAGTCAGGAATGTCCAATCCGGAAGAAGTGGGAGACACTGGCTAGAGCCACGGTTGCCTACTGCTAAGGTGGTCCCAGTTGTATCCTCCTCAGCAAACGCGAAGGCATACAATGTTGCCCAAGCAAACCTCCAGAGGAAGCAACTTGCTACTCAAGAGATAATGCTTGAGGCCAAGAACAGGAACATTGCCTTCGCGTTAATACAAGAGCCGTATGTCGGGGCTCAGGGTAGAATGAGAGACCAAAGGGGAGTCAGGATCTTCCAAGGCACTCAAGGGGACGGAACCATTAAAGCAGCAATAGCCGTCTTCGACAATGACTTGGACGTCACCCAATGTCTGGAGTTTACCACCAACAACATCGTGGTGGTAAAAATCAGAACGAGTGCCTGGGAGATCGCAGTGGTCTCATTCTACTTTGAGCCCGATCGACAAGACCTGGACCCTTACTTGGACCAACTGAGGAAGATAAAACAAGGCGTAGGTACCAGAAAAATAATAATAGGAGGCGATGCGAACTCAAAAAGCACTTGGTGGGGAAGTGATAGGATAGACCAAAAAGGAGAAGATCTGGCAGGAACTTTGGAAGAACTTGAAATGCAGGTACTCAACGAAGGAGACACCCCAACCTTTGACACTATACGGGGAAACAAATCATACACAAGCTTCGTAGATATTACGGCATGCGACATCGAATTGCTGACTTTGGTGGAAGACTGGACGGTGGACCAAGGACTGACAAGCTCTGATCATAATGCCATTACATTTCGAATCAGATTAGAAAAGGCTAAAGGAATAGACATCAAAAGGACCACCAGGGTATACAACAGCAAAAAAGCAAATTGGGCCCAATTTCATGAGAAATTGGGACAATTATTGGCAGAACACAATATTAAAAGAGACAAAATAGAAAACATTGAAAACAAAATTGAAATAGACCAAATCGTTGAGCAATACACAAATATAATCATTGACACATGCAATAATAGTATACATAAATTAAAACATAAAGAAGCACTTACCTTACCCTGGTGGACCGAAGAACTTACCAAATTGAAGTCAGAAGTCGCCACCAAGAAACGCCGAATCCGATGCGCAGCGCCGATCCGCAGACAGAAGACAGTCGAAGAGTACCTGGAAGCAAAGGAAAGATATGAAAATGAAGCCATAAATGCACAGGCAGCGGGGTGGAGGAGCTTCTGCACAAAACAGGACAGGGAGGGGATATGGGAGGGAATATATAGAGTCATCAGGAAGACAGCCAAGAGATATGAAGACCAACCCCTGGAAAGAGAGGGAAAGCTGTTGAATGCAAAGGAGTCGGTCAAACTGTTGGCTCAGACGTTTTACCCGGAGGACTTGGAAACCGAGGATGACGCTGACCACCGCCAAATCAGGATGGCAGCCGAGCAGGTAAACGGTTGGGTCCATGATGAAAAACATGACCCACCGTTTACGAAAGAAGAGCTAAGAGCGGCGGTGGAAAGTTTCGACCCAAAGAAAGCCCCGGGTAATGATGGACTAACGGCCGACATATGTAGCCATGCAATCCAGCAGGACCCGGAGATGTTCCTTGCTTTGGCAAACAAGTGCTTAATGCTGCACCACTTCCCCACTACCTGGAAGGAGGCTGTTATTGTGATACTAAGGAAACCGGGAAAAGACAATTATAGTAAACCAAAATCATATAGACCAATAGGCCTCCTACCGGTAATGGGGAAGATACTGGAAAAAATGATCGTGGGTCGCGTGAAATGGCACTTGCTCCCAAAAATGAGCACCCACCAATATGGCTTCATGCCCCAAAAAAGCACCGAGGACGCCCTCTATGACCTGATCCAATACATTCGAGGAAAACTACATCTTAAAAAACTCATCACAATGGTATCTTTGGACATAGAGGGCGCCTTCGATAGTGCATGGTGGCCAGCAATACGTTTACGGTTGGCAGAAGAGCAGTGTCCAGTAAACCTCAGACGCATCATGGACAGCTACCTCCAAGATCGAAAGGTCAAGGTTAGGTATGCTGGCCAAGAGTACCCAAAAGCCACAAACAAGGGCTGTGTCCAGGGGTCCATAGGCGGCCCGATTCTATGGAACCTTCTTCTGGATCCGCTTCTAAAAGGACTGCAGAAACGAGGAGACTATGTCCAGGCCTTCGCGGACGACGTCGTTCTTATTTTCGACGGAGATACGGCGCTGAACGTGCAGAGACAGGCCAATGCCGCTCTCGCGTTTGTCCAGCAGTGGGGTGTCAAGAACAAATTGAAGTTTGCTCCACATAAAACAAGCGCGATGACAATTACCAATAAGTTGAAACATGACACACCACTGCTGAGCATGGGCGGGATCGACATTGGCATGTCGAAAGAGATAAAGATCCTAGGGCTAACTATCGACCAAAAGCTGACTTTCAACAATCACGTAACAAACGTCTGTAAAAAAGCTATAAATATTTATAAGCAATTATCCAAAGCAGCTAAAGTCAGCTGGGGCCTCCACCCGGAAATAGTACGCACAATATACGTCGCCGTAATTGAGCCAATCGTGCTGTACGCCGCGAGTGCCTGGGCACCTGCATCGGAGAAACTGGGTGTACAGAAGCAGCTGAATGCCGTACAGAGAGGTTTCGCCCAAAAAATGTGTCGAGCTTATCGCACCGTCTCCTTAAACTCGGCTCTGCTGTTGGCCGGGATACTCCCTCTTGATCTCAGGATACGGGAAGCAGCTGCACTGTATGAAGCCAAGAGAGGAGTGCCCCGGCCGGGAGCAGGAGACAGGGAGATGGAGAAAATAACGGCATATGAATGGACCCCACATCCGGCGCAGCATGTGACCCTTAAGTTTACACGCCTGATGGACCAGCAGCAAGTCAACAATCACAACGACCAAGCAGTGCAGATATACACCGATGGCAGCAGGATTGAGGGCCAAGTCGGAGCGGCCCTCTCCTTTTGGAAAGGAGGAGCCGAGACGAAGGCCCTCAAGCTTAAGCTGTCATCCCACTGCACAGTCTATCAGGCGGAACTCCTGGCCATATGTCGCGCGACGGAGGAGATCCTCAAACGCAAAGAAGATAGTTACGGGATTTACAGCGACTCAAGATCTGCGCTGGAAACTGTCACAAACCCAGGCTCAAACCACCCTCTAGCAGTAAAAATTAAAAACAACTTGAAAACCTGCATACTCCAAAACAAGGAAATTTCCTTGTTTTGGATAAAAGCACACGCTGGACTAGAGGGTAACGAACGGGCTGATCAGCTAGCAAAGGATGCCGCGCTTAAAATTAAGCGTAAACCCGACTATCATGAGTGTCCGGCTTCATTTGTCAAGCGGGAGATTCGTGAAGAATCGATTGACAAATGGAGTCGGAGATACATGATGGGAGAGACAGCGAGCACCACCAAAATGTTTTTCCCCGATGCAAGGCAGGCGTACGGTACTGTCAGGAAGCTGAAAATGGACAGCACATTAACACAAATCTTGACAGGGCACGGTGGGTTCTCAGGGTACCTGAATCGATTCAGGTGCAAAGAGGACCCATCGTGCATCTGCGAACCAGGAGTCAGCGAGACAGTGCCACACGTCCTATTCGAATGCCCGGTCTTCGGAAAAGACCGCTATGAAGCAGAACAGGAAATAGATCTAAATATAACTGCTGAAAATGCACACAGACTAATAAAAGATAAAGATACAAGAGACATATTTATAAAATTTTGCATTAAAATAGTAAATAAGGTAATAAAGAGAAATAAAAGTTAGATAATATATGCTACATATATATTTTGAAAAATATATAAAATTAGCATAAAATAAAAACAGAAAAAAAAAAAAAAAATAAAAATAAAAATAAATAAATAAATAAATAAAAAAATAAATAAATAAACAAACAAAAGAAATATAAATATATATTTATAGAAACACATACATATTTATATATATACATATATAGAAGCAAATATGATATATTACAAATATAAAGCAAATATACATAAAGAAATATATATTTATGGCTAGATACAGAATAAGAACAGACTAAAACTACCCCAAAACCCGCCACCAAGTACAAAAAAGCATAGATAAAGAAATTAAAACTAGTAATAAAGATAAATTAGCAAATTAGTAAGAAATATATTAATAAAATAAAATAATATTGATATGGAAATAAAGATAGAACTCAACAAAACGGAAACTCTCCCCATTATAAATATTCGGAATAATAAAATCTTTAATAATAATTAAATATAGCAGAGAGATAAAAGCTCTGATGACGTCAGAGGGCGTCGATTCGACCCACACAAAGTGGGTGAACTAAAAAAAAAAAAAAAAAAAAAAAAAAAAACCTAACCTAACCTAACCTAACCTAACCTAACCTAACCTAACCTAACCTAACCTAACCTAACCTAACCTAACCTAACCTAACTGTTGCTGACATTGTTTTTATGTAAAGGGAACCTACATACATACGAGTGGAGGCCCCTACTGGCTCATTTCAGATAAGAAGTGACCCCCTACGCTAGCAGGTACCGACCCACAGCCAGGCACCGCGGACCGCGGGAGGGGACTACTCTTCCCACCCTGCCTACGCCGGCATAGCGGCGGTGTGCCATTGGCGGTTGGTGGGTTACAACCCGCTCAGGTGGTGATAAATTCGGCTTGGTTTGTGTTTAATGTTTGTGGTTACTCCATTTGCTGGTCACTAGCCAACTGCATTGAGTGTAAGCTGCTCCAGACCATCGGGACAGACTGGGACCAGCGGGAAGGGAAGGAAAAATAAATCAACTTTAAAGTATAAAGTCCCCATAAAGCCAAATTTTTAACTACAAAATTTTTCCCTCCTCCACTACATCTTGTACAGATTTGGTTGATTTACCGCACAGTATATAAATCATTTTGTAAAAGTATAGGTATAATAAACTTTATATTGTACAACTATTCTAGATCAGAACCTACCAACCGATCAAACTCCTAATCTGCTGTTTCCTTTACCCGGTTCCCACTTGTCATCTTGCTGATTACAGGTGAATACTGCCGGCTTTCATTCCGGCGCACACGCATCCGGTGCCGAGCCCGGTGCGGTCGGCACGGCGCGGAGCGAGGCGAGGCGGGGTGTGGCGAGCGCGCGGCGCGCGGCCGCGACACAGATTAAGCAGCAGTGGGCCGGTCGCTAGCCCGCCTACGTATAACTATAGCTGCGTGCGACGCGCCGAGGTGGCGTGACCGGCAACAATCCGCCGCCCGTCGCCCGCCGCCCGTCGCCCGCCGCGCGCCGCGCGCGGCGTTGAGAGTGCGCTCGGAGCCGCGGAGCTCGTGCTGCACAGAGGTTAGCGCGCTGGGCAGTGTACCCGTTGTGATAGGGGGTTCATTCAGTACATGATAACCTCTTTCACGTTAACATTGGTTTTTATAGACTG
This sequence comes from Aplocera efformata, assembly GCA_921293045.1. Lineage (NCBI taxonomy): Eukaryota > Metazoa > Arthropoda > Insecta > Lepidoptera > Geometridae > Aplocera > Aplocera efformata. The sequence goes on along the minus strand of OV121045.1, from coordinate 13,362,732 downwards.
TTTTGGTTTTTCTTTGCCCGTGCGTGTGCAGCGTCGAGCCGAATAACTATTACCAGATAGTACCTAGCTATAATTATTAAAATCACTTTCACCGTGCTATATCTGCGCATGTTTACTGGGATAGTCGGGGCTGCACCCGTACACTAGACAGCATCGAGACTACCTGACTGGGAGACTGGACTGGTGGCGAGCGGTCGCGAGAGGATCACTATCCCCCGATTTCCGTGCTGCCGGCTGCTTGTCACTCAGTTATAATTAAACATTTACACTGCCGGCTGCCTGGAGCTGTGGACACTGACGATCGGGAAGCGCCCGTCACTTTTTAATAAGTGGTTGGTAATAAATATTGATTTGATTAATGAATTCCTTGTAGTTGTTGCGTTATTGTTGCGTTATTTTTACAGTGTAGACGGTATAAAGTTTACACTCGTATTAAAGTTATTTAATTATTCAATTTGGTGCAACACCTACCGTGTCTCGGCCTGCTTGCTGCTCGACGCGCACAAGTAGTACTTGTCTCGGCGAGCTGGCCCCCGAGTTGGGTCGAGTCGCCGCCGCCGCTGCTGCTGTGTCAACGCGAGCGCATTGCTCCTTGTGTCGGTGAGGCGCTGAAAACATATAAACATAAGAATCAGTATCAGGGATCTAGTTGTTTTCCCGTGGAGATTTTTCACTAATTAGTTAATATAAAAAGTCTATATTCATTTTTTATACGAATCATAGGAAATTGGTTAGTCGCTGCAGTTTTCTGGTCCGCTTTATATTTGACAGTAAATCATAATTGTTTCCCTTATCAAGCCACTTAGGTGATAGATTGTGTTACAAAATTATGGCTAGAAACATCAGGTAGTTATTCTTTTTGGCCCTGGTTAAAGTGTCTTCACCTTTCATACCTTTTTAATATAAATTTATAAATAACTTTTTCTTTACGGTCGTTAGCGCCTGAACTGTTTTGATAGCAAGCTGGGCAGAATTTTATCAGGGTTAAGTCTATTTATTTATTTGAGATATCTTATTCTCTCTGACTGGTACCGTCGGGGTTGCCAGCCAATCTGCTCGGATTGCCTTCGCGGAGGCTCCCCCGTCATATTTTCTGCAATACTATATAAATAGCGCCTACTATTGCAAAAACTGCATAGACTAACAGATTTACATAAACTAGGTAATATACTATGGTAACTTGGATTGGTTGATTGTTTTTGTGTATTATTAGGATTGTCGTCCATATGGTATTGTTTACATAGCCTGGCCTCAGCTCTATTGGACAGAGCGTCTGGCCTACACGTCTGAGGACTGTGTTTTAGATCTCGTATATTGGGTGTTTCACTGGTTTCGGGTTCCGCGGGCTAGCTAGGTATCACTAATTGGTTGAACTGGTACTTACCGTGGGCTGGTTGTTCCATGTTGTGAGGAGGGCCGCCGCCACAGCATTCCAAGTCTAAACCGTTGCACTAACCGAAGCCGCTACCGTCACGCGATCGCAGGCGCCGTCGCCGTCGTCGCCGTCGCCGCCGCCGCCGCCGCGCTTCCGCTACCGCTGCCGTTGCCGTCGAGCCCCTCTGATCCTGAAACAAAACCGTAAAGTATTAAAATACACATATAAGTCGGTCTCTTACGCCTATTAGCAACCTAAAGCGTTATGAGCTCACGACCCAGGGCTCTGACCTTCCCCAGGTGCAGCACTGCTGCCGTGCAGGGAAGGACAGACTCGTTGGGACACTCGGGCTCGAGGATGGCTGCGTCGTCTGACCGCCCCCGGGCGGGCCCGTCTGTACAGGGTGCAAAGGCTGCGGGCGGAGAATCTTTGGTGTTAACTGGATACTCACAGCACCAAAGCACTAGGAAAATTGCGAGGACCATATTGGAGGCTAGAAACCTACCCAAAGGAGGTGCGCTTGGCACGAGTGGAAGCACAAGTTGTTATGTGGCGCCCCCTGAGAGGTCTCGGAGGAGCTCGGTCAGTGACCTCAGGTCCCATTATGAAGCGAACTCTCAGTCCGTACCAGCAGCGACGCCTTCGGATCAGGTAACATTGTTATGCAGTGCTCAACACCAGACACCGGAGACGCAGATAGCATCGACTCCAGAGCTCATAGTTGAGACTGGAGGTGAGCGGCCCTGTGTTTCAGAAGGCTCCCCGGAGGGCATACCCAATATTTTGGAGCTCTCTATGATCTCGTTGGGTGGGGGAGGGCCAATCCACGAGACCCCGCGACTTGCGAACGAACTCCTTCAAAGGACACGAGCGGAGGTAGAGAGGTCCCGCAATTTGAAGTGTGACATCAAGGAGGCTATACTGGCCGGGCTGCAAGGACTTTACGAAATGATCCTACGATTGGCAGATTCCCGCAGCAGGCATGTAGCGGAAAAGGAAAGGGTAAAGGCCAGCGCTGACAGACAACAGTCGATCCAGCAGAGGCTGCATGCCAGCAGGCTTGACGCTATCAATGCCCGCATCCAATCCAACTTGGAGGATCTGCTCAAGGCTAATGAGCGGACTTACAGAGAGGCCGAATCGGTGAGACACCTTGTTCAAGAGGTAAATGACAAGCTGAGGGAAACGCCAGCCAATCGTTGCGACACTAACGCGGGTCTTTGTAAGGTGGACAAATTGCTCGAGGAAGTGCGTGCTCTTCGTCAGGAGTGCCACCTACCGACAGCACTTGTTACGACCCCAGTCCCAGGAGGCTCTACTGAACCCAAAACCGGGGCTCCTAGGAGCTCTCTAGGAGAGCAAATAGAGATGTCTCGGCAGCAAAATATGGGCGGTGGGGTATTAATTAACCAGGGACTAGCAGGAGGGGTCCACCAGACCCGCGCGAACGGTACTTCCTACGCAGCTGTAGCGAAAGCATCTTACTCCCTCATTGTGCAGTCTAAGAACCCAGTTCACACGGGAGAACAAATTATTAACACAATCAAAAAGGGAGTGGATGTAGTCGGCATGGGAGTAGGCGTAAATGGCGTTCGCAAATGTAAGAACAGCAAGGTGGCTATTTCGGTGGAGACTGAGCGGGAAAGGTCAGCTATGGGAGAAGCCATCAAGAGGCTGGGGGACGATTTCACTGTGACGGAGCCGCAGATGAAGGATCCGTGGCTCAGACTCGTTGGGGTTGTCTCCGAGCTATCGGATGTGGACACTACAGAGGCCCTGATTGCACAGAACCAAGATTTGCTTCGACAGGTCCCTTCTGAAGAGAGAAGAGCCAAAGTGTTGAGAAGAATTAAAGGAAGAACCGCAGGCCTTGTAAACATTGTGGTGCAGGTCTCGTCGTCAATGTGGGCAGCCCTTAGGGATCGGAGGGTGCGATTGAGGTACCAAATGGTGTCTGTAGTCGATCAGTCGCCCCTTCTACAGTGTTACAAGTGCCTTGGTTTTTCTCACCGAGCGAAAGATTGCAGAGTGGAGGAGCCTAGTTGTGGCTATTGTGCCCAGAGGCATGATACTAGAGTATGTCCAAATAGGACTCATCCCTCTCACTGCACCAACTGCAGCGCTAAGAAAGCTCTGACCTGCGACCACCCGGCCTATAGTTCTGAGTGTCCTGAATGGAGGAAGTGGGACAGGATAGCCAGAATGGCTGTCCGTTACTGCTAAGGGCACCGATCCTCTCTCCTCTCAGGATATTAAACTGGCCCAGTACAACATGGGCCGGGGCCGAGTGGCTACTGTTGAATGTCTTAGGGCGGCAACAACACAGGGTATTTCTGTATTGTTGCTGCAAGAGCCATACGTTGGAGCGAAAGGCTATGTCACTGTTCCGCGGGGATGCAGAGTTATACAGAAACTTACTCGCGATGTTGATAATCCTGTGAGAGCTGCGATCATTGTCACCAATCCTAGTATAAGTTTTGTAGATAATGTTAATTTATTGACGGAAGACATTGTTGGCGTAGTACTTAAGATTAATAATTATAAAATAGGACTTATTAATATTTATCTTGACAAATTAAAGGACATAGAACAATATATAGGTACTATAAAGCGGATCGTGACTGCAATGAACACTGACAGAATATTAATTGCTGGAGACGTCAACGCACGCAGCCTATGGTGGGGTTGTGACGCTGAGGACGGTAGGGGAACGGTCGTTGCGGAGGCTTTTGCAGAGATGGGACTGGAGATACTGAACCACGGAAACGAGCCCACATTTCTAGTGCATAGAGCTGGAGAGGTTTGCTCCAGCATTATAGACATAACAGCCTGCACGGGCTCCCTACTCACGCGTGTGAAGGACTGGCGTGTGGACAAGCGATTTGGTGTACTGTCAGACCACAGGCCGATCCTCTTTACGATCAAAACAGACGCGAGAGACACAACATCAGAGAAAATTAACACCACGCGAGTATTTAATACTGAGAAGGCAAACTGGAGCACATTTAAGGAAGAGCTCAAAGACCGTCTTAACAGCCTTAACATCTGCGCTGACGGAGTGGCCATGGCTTGTAGCGGTGCTGAGATCGAGGAAATAGCCATCAAGTATACAGACAGTATCATGGCCGCTTGTGAAGCAGCCATCCCCAAGCTACCGCCGAGGAGGATACTTGCAACAAGCAAGTGGTGGACCCCAGAGTTGAGGAAAATGAAGAGTCTTGTCGTAAGACTCTGTAATCGCATTGGTAAAGCTAACCGCGTTAGAAGACCCATAGTCATCAAGGAATACCTTGAAGCCAGATCAGCATACAAAGAAGCTATAGAACAGGCTATAACCGAGAGCTGGAAACAGTTCTGCACCGGCGAGGAGAAAGAGACAGTATGGCAAAGGTCTTACAGGGTAATTAAGAACTGCTCTACATACACTCAAGATAAACAACTGGTCTCTGAGGACGGCGTCATACTGTCCGAAAGAGATTCGGCGAGCTGGCTGGCAGATACGTTTTACCCGATAGATGATAGCACCCTTGACACGGCGGAGCAGGCAACTATGAGAGCGAATGTTGATCAGAAGCTCGAGACTTTAACGAGTGATGCTTCTTTGACGGACCGCTTTTTGCCTTTTACCAAATCCGAAATAGAGATGGTGTTCCGAGGAATGAGTCTGAAGAAGGCGCCTGGCGGCGATGGAATTACCTTGGACATCTGCTTGATGGCATACCAGGGATCTCCAGAACTTATGTTGGAACTTTTTTCGCAATGCCTAAAATGGGGACGATTTCCAAAACCATGGAAGATAGCGACAATAAAGGTTATACCAAAACCGGGCAGGGAGGATTACGGAAAACCTAAATCTTACAGACCGATAGGGCTCCTCCCGGTTCTGGGTAAAATATTGGAAAAGCTACTTGTAAACCGGCTACAGTGGCAATTGGGTACTGAATGTAAGCTGAGCTCGCGGCAGTACGGTTTTACGCCTCAAAAAAGTACTGAAGATGCCCTTTATGACGCCCTCAAAATAGTAAGAAGTCAACTGGCAGACAAGAAAATTGTGGTGATGGTGTCGCTTGATATCGAGGGCGCCTTTGACAATGCTTGGTGGCCAGCTATAATTAACCAGCTTATTGACAAGAGTGTGGAATCGGGTATTGTCAGATTAATTGCCAACTACTTGTCTGATAGAGAGATCAGGCTTCGATACGCAGGCGAGACAATTAAGAAGGCAACCAACAGAGGATGCATCCAGGGTTCTGTTTGTGGTCCAATTCTGTGGAACATTCAATTGGATGCCCTCCTAAGCTTGAATTTGGACGGAGTACATCTGCAGGCCTTCGCTGATGACCTTCTTCTTGTGGCAGCTTCAACATCTGGGGAAGAGATAGAAGTAAAGATTAACAGAGCACTGGATACAATATTGGACTGGGGAAGGAGATCAAATCTGAAATTTGCGCCACACAAAACCCAAGCCATGCTACTGACCAAGAAAATCAGATACCATACCCCCCAACTCTCTATGGAAGGCGTACAACTCACCTACGAGAAAAATATGAAAATTCTTGGTCTCACCATAGACTCTACGTTAAATTTCAGGATCCACTTGGAGAATATATCCAGGAAGGCAATAGCCCTTTATAAAGCGGTTGCAAAAACTGCAAGAGCACAGTGGGGACTGAACTCTGACATACTGCGTTTAATTTACACAGCAGTAGTGGAGCCAACCATCCTCTATGCGGGCAGTTGTTGGGCTGACACGTCCAAAAAAGTGTGCGCAGTAACTATTCTCAATAGAATAGCCAGGTGCTTCGCCATTAAGATAAGCAAGTGCCACCGAACAGTCTCTTTTACTGCTGGGCTGCTGCTGGCGCGCATACTGCCGCTGACGCTGAGGGTGCGTGAGCATGCGGCTACTTACGCGATAAAAAGGGGAGAAGAGATGGGAAGTTTTCCGGGTCGTCAGCTGGAAAAGAGATGGAGCCCCTTTGACTTGCCTCATCCTGCAAACAGAAAACGCTTAGAATTTCAACGCATTAACGCACATGAAGATGTTGACGGACTGGACTCTAATTGGGTTATGCTCTACACGGATGGTAGCAGGATAGAGAACAAGGTTGGAGCAGCCGTCTCGTGCTGGAGGAACGGAAGAGAGTATAGGACCAAAAGCTGTAGGTTGGAGAGTTTCTGTACAGTGTTCCAAGCCGAGCTCACTGCCATCAGACTTGCTTTGGAACACGTTAAGGACACACAGGGACCAGGAATGTATGGGATTGCGAGCGACTCACGCTCCAGTCTACAGAGCATATGTGATCCCGGTTCGGTGCATCCTGTAGTTAATGTCATCAAACAGGTCATGCAGGATCTTGAACAGACCGGGCGGGTGGTCCATTTCTACTGGATCAGGGCGCACGTTGGAATCCCTGGCAATGAAAGAGCCGATGAACTGGCCAAAGGAGCTGCACTTCACAACAAAGAAGTACCTGCATACGATTGTGTCCCGCTGTCCTCGGTGAAACGAACCATCAGGGCTGACTCTATATTGGCGTGGCAACATATTTATGAAGAGGCAGCGACAGGCAAGACTACAAGAGTTTTCTTCCCGTCGGTCACAGAAGCGTATAGGATTTTGGCAAAAATTAAAATGGATAACTCTATATCACAGATCTTCACTGGCCATGGTGGGCTGAGAGCTTATCTACATAGATTTAAATTGATGGGGTGTCCACTTTGCCCTTGCGGTGAAAATGTCCCGCAGACAATAGAACATATTCTCACTCAATGTCCCAGATACTTATTATTAAGATATAACTGTGAGTGCAGAGTGGACTCTAGCATTATATTGGCAAATCTCCCTGCAATAGTTGGTGACAATGATCGCAGGACAGTCTTTCTTGACTTTGCGAGAGCCGTTCTCTGCAAAGTTGGGAAAGAAAACGGTTCCTTTGTGAACCCAAACTGATGGGTGTCGGGTGGTCGTGGGGCAGGCCACATTCTTTTGTGAACTTGTACTACGGCTATCCTATGCTTACCAATAGTTTTAAGTTTAGCTTTAAGTTTTAGTAATGTAAGTTTGTACTGTTTAATTAATTTTTGTAATTTGAACTATCAATGAAAGACATATGTACGAATAAAGAGTTTAAATATATAATTTTGGAGTAATGAAGGACATAATGAACAAGATTTAATTTGACAACAAGAGTTTAAGAACAATTTTGAATAATGAATGATTGAATGTAAAGATATGATGAATGAAATTATTGTATAATTTGGAAATATGTAAATGTAAATAATGTAATAGGGTTAGCCGTTTCACTCTGAAACGGACGCCTTTATAATGAGATGAATTAGAATATAAAATTTTAAGTAAATATTGTAATAGATTATAAAGAAATAAGACATAAAAGAAAACGAAATAAAAGATTAATAATGTTGTTGCAATACTACAAAGCAACAGGAAAAGAAGTTAAAAAAAAAAAAAAAAAAAAAAAAAAAAAAAAAAAAAAAAAAAAAAAAAAAAAACCTAACCTAACCTAACCTAACCTAACCTAACCTAACCTAACCTAACCTAACCTAACCTAACCTAACCTAACCTAACCTAACCTAACCTAACCTAACCTAACCTAACCTAACCTAACCTAACCTAACCTAACCTAACCTAACCTAACCTTTTTTTTTTTTTTTTTTTTTTTTTTTTTTTTTTTTTTTTTTTTTTTACATGGGGAAATACGTTTACGTATCGTCCCTCCCGGGGGGGGGAGGGGTATGTCGGACTCAGCTTATAAAGCTGAGTGCCACTACCGACTAAAACCCCATGATGCTCTCTCTTGACTTGCGACGGGGCTACGGGAATCGCGATATGCATACATCCGCGGCCCCGTCATCGCCACGGTCCGTGTCGGACGGACCCGCCTCGGGAGGGGAATACCCCCCCATTCGGCCACTCAGAGTGATGCCCAGGAGCATACTGGGCATCCAACTCTCGGGAGGACATGATTCTGGGGCGCCGGATGCCCCCGCAATCTGACTTCCACCACCACCACCCCAGATCCTCCCGACGGAGAGATAGGTTGCCCCAACTCTCCGTCATATCATCCGTTGGAGAGTTAGGACAACCTAACTCTCCATTGGCGCCGCCTGTGCCTTTGCAGCACTGACGACCTTTCGCCTCCTTCTTTTTGATGGAGGCTTGGCGCAAGCCTTGCCCCCACAGAGGTGCTCTGCTGGCTTCTCCGCTGTTGCACACAAGGTGCAGTGAGGGGCAGCAAAGCATTCGCTGGACCTGTGACCCTTCTTTCCGCAGCGGTGACAGTCGTCGCTGTAGTCCACTTCTGCCTTGCATTGGGCCCTAAAGTGACCCAACTCTAGGCATTTGTAGCAGCGACGAGGTCTCGGATCCAAGATCTGGACCTGCGCCGCCACCCATCCCACGAGGACTCGGCCTCCTTTCGTGCCGATTGCTTTCGCAGCCGTTACAGGGCACCGAACAAAGGCGGTGCCCAACCCTCCCGGGCCCTTTCTTATTGCGCCAACTTTTACAGCTGGCGCAGGACACCCTCCAGCGTTGGAGATGGCCTCCATCAACTCACAGGTGCCCACCGAGTCATCCAGACCCGACACTCGCAAGTCTGCAGTCATGACTGGTCTGGAGATCTGGACCCCTTCCTCATCCTTAAATACCTCCCTGAGCTTTTCAGCCAGGGAGTCTGCTTTCTCATTTTTATCGGCTCCGGGTACTTCTAGTACCCGGGCGCCAGTAGCCGCAAGCCGGAATGTCATGGCTGGCACCCCTAAGTCCGCGAGGTCAATTTTATATTTGGCCTTCGTCAAAATCTTGTTGTAGGTGAGCCCCTTCTCCTCCGCCCTCGGCTGCATTGTTATAACAACAGCTGCAGTTCGGGGGGTGCGGAGTTTCGCCGCCTTAGCCTGCATGCTCTTCGGAGCTGCGGCTTTCCGTAGCCTAGGATCCTGGGCCCGTTTCGGGGAAGAGGACACAGGCTTTCCGGGTTCCTCTCTCTCACTCTTCTTCTTGCCCCGTTTTACGACCGTAGTCCATGTCTCCTGCAATGGAGCAGGTTCAGCAGGACCGGTCGTAATGGGGGCTGTCTTCTTCTTCCCCTTCTTCTTTCCACCCTCCACAGGTTTCAAGGGACGGGAAGCAGTAGGTGTCTCCACTTCTACCTCAATGTTGTTGGCTGTGGCAGCCTCCTCTCGCCGTCTATCGGCAGCCAGCGGCGGCCTTAAGCGCTTCTCTGGCAAAAGCCGCTCTTCCAGCCCCTCGAAGCGGGCATTGATCATGGTGCCCACCTGCACCATGACAGTCCTCATCATGTCTTCGAGGGTCGGGCCTTTTGCTGAGCTCGGAACCTGAACTGGGGCTGGCCTCATTTGAGCCGCCCGCAACTCCTCCATTTCACGACGAAGTTGTTTCAGCTCCGTCGTGAGCTGCTTGTTGGCAGTGACCAGCAGTGCCATTTCCTCGGGCATCGTACGTGCCCTCGTTTCCTCAAAGGAGGCCTGAATGATTTCCGCGGCCTCCTTTAGGTCCCTCACAAAACCGCCCTTCAGATTTTTTGATCTGGTGGCGATCCAAGTGATCTTCTCCACAGCGTCTTTGACGAGGAACTCTATTTGAGCCGCGTCACAGCCCTTTATATCCTTAGAGGAGGTCGGAGGCGCCTTCTTAAAGAAGGTACTTTTGGCCTCCTGCTTTCGCCGCAGCTCATCCACCAACTCCTTCTCGGCGATGAGGCGCAGCTCTTCTTCTCGAGCCTTGTTGAGCTCGGCTTTGGCTTTTGACAGTCCCACGTACTGCCCAGTTGTTGGTGGGCGTCCACGTCCACGAAGCGCCGGAGTCACCTTCCGTGCCGGCGACTCGTCATCGGAGTCCAACTCCTCCTCTCCAATTAGGTGACGTTTGCGCCGCTGAGATGGTGACGTCACTGATGCTCTGGACGACATCGTCTGACAACTCATATCAGAATCGTAGAGTACGTCGTCCTCAGCTCCACCTTCTTCTGTTGTCTCGGACGAAACCGAGGCAGCATCAATTTCTTTTAGGCTGAGCCTTTCGACTCGAACCATGGCCCGCCTGGCCCTCACTGCAAGTTCATCCGCCGTCTCGACGGCCTTCCTCATTACTGACGAACTCCTAACGCCTTTTCTCTCCTTACACTTTGGTATTTTAAATGAATCCATATGAAATCCCACGAGTAAGGGGGAAAGATGGGTCCACCCGGACAGTGCCCCCTGTGACCGGGTAAGCCTAACGTAACCCGCAAGGAGAGTCGGCCGGTACTCCCGCGGGGATCGCGCTAGGAACTGTGCTCCCCCACAGCCATGAACACCCTCTCGCCGCGCGTCGCAACTTAGGGTGGGGGTGATTTTTTATAGAGGTTTTCTTCCTCGCAACCCGGGCGGTTAAGCCAAGGCCCTCGGCCCCCCATCACACAACACGAGACATGACCGCGTCATCAGGGGGATTCCGAGTTGGACCTCCACGTCCGGACGGTGGCTCGAAAGCCAGTCCGGTGGCAGTGTGAGTGCACACCGAACCCGTCTCGCCTCATCCTCAGTGCTAATTGCACGCGGAGAAGCGCCACCTCCAACCCGACTACCCCACCCAACAGCTAAAGCCCCCCCAAACCCACCTCCGCATACATACTCTCACGCTCATACACACCCCCCCTGCAGAACCCAAGAAGTGGGTCCGCGAGCCTCACTCCACTGTGCCCTATGCTACCTTCATAGAGACACGTGGAAGGGCTCCTACCCCCACATTCACACACCCTTTCATACACACACCCGCGGCGCCCGGTGTTTTTAGTTTCCCCACTCAAAAGAGTGAGTACTTATGGGCTTGGTGAACCTCGAAAAGGCTAAACCGGCTACACGGCCGGACACCGGACTTGCCTTGGGGGATCAACGCCACTGTGAGCTACTCCCCAAGACCACACCCCCATACTCATCACGGGATGAGTAGGTAGGCCAGGCCTTATCCAAAAGGATAAACCCTGCCCCGCCCAACCTAACCTAACCTAACCTAACCTAACCTAACCTAACCTTTTTTTTTTTTTTTTTTTTTTTTTTTACATGGGGAAATACGTTTGCGTATCGTCCCTCCCGGGGGGGGGAGGGGTATGTCGGACTCAGCTTATAAAGCTGAGTGCCACTACCGACTAAAACCCCATGATGCTCTCTCTTGACTACGACGGGGCTACGGGAATCGCGATATGCATACATCCGCGGCCCCGTCAGCGCCACAGTCCGTGTCGGACGGACCCGCCTCGGGAGGGGTATACCCCCCCATTCGGCCACTCAGAGTGATGCCCAGGAGCATACTGGGCATCCAACTCTCGGGAGGACATGATTCTGGGGCGCCGGATGCCCCCGCAATCCGACTTCCACCACCTCCACCCCAGATCCTCCCGACGGAGAGGTAGGTTACCCCAACTCTCCGTCATTACATCCGATGGAGAGTTAGGATAACCTAACTCTCCATCGGTGCCGCCTGCGCTGTAGTAGCGCTAGGCGGCTGTCGTTTCCGACTTGCACCCTTTTTGGACCGGGGGTTGGCACAGGCCTTACCCCCCACTATATGGTCCGCCTTTTTCCCTACTGCATCGCATAGACTGCAGTGAGGAGCTGCAGAGCAGCCACTGGCCTTGTGGCCCTTTACTCCGCATCGATAGCAGTCATCGCTGCGGTCCACTTGTGATTGACACTGGGCCTTAACGTGACCCAGTTCCAAACACTTGAAGCAGCGGCGAGGTCTCGGATCTAGGATCCGGACCTGCGCCGCCACCCAGCCAACTATAACTCGGCCTCCCTTTTCGCCAATGGCTTTGGCCGCCGTTATGGGGCACCGGACAAAGACGGTGCCCATACCTCCTGGGCCCTTTCTTATCTCGCCAACAGAAAGTGTTGACGGAGGGCATCCTCCTGCTTTTGCGAGGGCTTCCATGAGTTCGCACTCGCCTACAGAGTCATCCAGACCAGATACCCGTAAGTCTGCTGTGGCGACTGGTCGGGAGAACTGCACTTCTTCCACATCCTTGAAAACCTCCCTAAGCTTTTCAGCTAGGGAGTCTGCCTTCTCCACATTTCCGGTTCCAGGTAACTCTAGTACCCGGGAGCCGGAAGCGGTCTGCCTGAAATTCATCGCAGTTATTCCTAGGACTTCAAGGTCAATCTTTTGTTTAGCCTTGCTCAACACTTTGGCATATGTGATGCCTTTCTCCGCCGCCTCCGGTTGCAGTTTAATCACTACAGCTGCAGTGCGGGGGGGGCGGAGTTTCGCCGCTTTAGCTTTTATGCTCTTAGGAGCTCCGGCTTTCCGTGGCCCAGCTTGGGCCCGTTTTGGAGGGGAAGGCCCAGGTTCTGCAGCCACCCTCTCTGTCGTTTTCTTTCCTCGCTTCACGACCGTCGTCCATTGTACTGGCGCTGGAGCCGGTTGACGGATGTCCGTTAGCTGGGGCTGCTCCGCTGGCTCAGCGGAGGCGGCCGAAGATGGGACGGCTCTCTTCGTTCCCCTCTCTGGGCCTTTCAGGGGCGTCTTGCCCTTGCTGGGCTTCGAGACGCGCGGGGCAGTGGGTGCGTTCGTCTCTACTGCCGCTGACTCAACAGCTTCCTCACGCCGTTTGTCCGCAGCCAGTGGCGGCCTAAGTCGCCTCTCTGGGAGGAGACGCTCCTCTAGACCCTCGAAGCGGGCATTTATCATGGTGCCCACATGCACCATGACTGATCTCATCACTTCTTCGAGGGTCGAGGCCTGCGCTGAACCCGGATTCTGGGCTACCGATGGGGCTGGCTTCACTTGGCTCGCCCGCAACTCTTCTAACTCGCGGCGAAGTTGTTTAATCTCCGCCGTCAGCTGTTTGTTGGCGGAGACCAACAACGTCACTTCTTCAGGCAATGTGCGTGCCTGTATTTCATCGAAGGACGCCTTTATCATCTCTGCTGCCTCCTTCAGGTCCCTGACAAAACCACCCTTCAAGTTCTTTGACTTGGCGGCAACGTAGGTGATCTTGTCCAGGGAGTCCCTCATCACGTATTCAAGCTGCACAGAGTTGCACTCCTTCAACTCTGCAGGTCTCGTTGGAGGAGGCTTTTTGAAGAAAGTCTCCCTAGCCTTCTGCTTCCGATGCAGTTCTTCAGCCACTTCCTTCTCGGCGATCAGCCTCAGTTCCTCTTCTCTGACACGATTGAGGTCAGCTTTGGCCTTCGCCAGGCCAACGTACTGGCCTGTTGTCGGTGGTCTTCCACGCCCATGACGCAACGGAGTCACTTTTGGTGCTGGCGAGTCGTCGTCAGAATCTAAAGTCACCTGTCCACCTCTGCGGCGTTTTCGCCACTGAGACACCGACGTCACAGATCCTCGGGACGACGCCGTCTGAACGCTCATGTCTGAATCCAGATCAGACTCATTTTCTCTAGGTGATAAGCAAGGAGAACGCTCCAGAACTACTCTCACCTCTTTAAAATCCTCAACGTTGTACCCACGAGGTACACGTTCCATCAATTCCAAATCACAAGCAAGACCAGAGTCCATTGTTCGTGCCAAAGTCGTTGGTTTGGAGACGATAACTGCTCCCCCCGTATACGTGGAGCAGGATGCCGAAGCACCAAGGGATTCCCCAGCCTCACCGAGGCCGGGACCCTTCCGGGGACTGTTTTCATTATTCGTCTTTGTCATTTTTTGTTTTTCCTTTTCTAAAGGGGTGAGGTCCCCGTGGGGTGGTGCCCTTGGGGCCGGACTCCCTCCGACCACTCATCCCCTTGGCGGGCACCGAACCGTAGGATTGGGGGGAGCCAGGGAGGGGTGATGATCTCGGGAAACGAGAACCTCACCCCGCCCTGGCGCCCTTAAACCTCGGACTGTTGCAAAGACGCAACTGCCCCCACCTCCGGCTGCTCGACTGAGCCAGCCTTGGGTACGGAGGGAGGACGGAGCAACCGCTGTAAAGAGACGGAAGCCCCATCCCTCCTCGGCAACCACCACACGCGACCAACACGTCACCTCAGCTGTACTCCCACAGCTCCACCTCATCCCCCCTGCGGAACCCAAAACACGGGTCCGCGAGCCTCATCCACTGTGCCCTATGCTAATTTCATAGGGACACGCGGAGAAGCTCTACCCCATTTCCCTCTACCCAACCCAACAACTAAACCCCCCCCCTGTCCCGCCTCCTCTTCCACACTCTTTCACCCATACATTCATCCGCACACACACATCTTCATACACACACCCGCGGCGCCCGGTGTTTTTAGTTTCCCCACTCAAAAGAGTGAGTACTTATGGGCTTGGTGAACCTCGAAAAGGCTAGACCGGCTACACGGCCGGACACCGGACTTGCCTTGGGGGATCAAAGCAACTGTGAGCTACTCCCCAAGACCACACCCCCATACTCATACCCCCGACTAAAACCCCATGATGCTCTCTCTTGACTTATGACGGGGCTACGGGAATCGCGATATGCATACATCCGCGGCCCCGTCAGCGCCACGGTCCGTGTCGGACGGACCCGCCTCGGGAGGGGAATACCCCCCCATTCGGCCACTCAGAGTGATGCCCAGGAGCATACTGGGCATCCAACTCTCGGGAGGACTTCATTCTGGGGCGCCGGATGCCCCCGCAATCCGACTTCCACCACCACCACCCCAGATCCTCCCGACGGAGAGATAGGTTACCCCATCTCTCCGTCATTACATCCGATGGAGAGTCAGATAAAACCTAACTCTCCATCGGCGCCGCCTGCGCTGTGGTAGCGCTAGGCGGCTGTCGTTTCCGACTGCTCTTTTTGGAGCGGGGGTTGGCACAGGCCTTGCCCCCCGCTACGTGTTCCGCTTTCTTGCCCACTGTAGCACATAGGCTGCAGTGGGGAGCTGCAGTGCAGCTAACGGCCTTATGGCCTTTTTGACCGCAGCGGTGACAGTCATCGCTGCGGTCCACATCGGATTTGCACTGGGCCTTGACATGGCCCAGCTCCAGGCACTTGAAGCAGCGGCGAGGTCTTGGATCGAGGATCTCGACCTGCACCGCCACCCATCCGACGACGACTCGGCCTTTCTCCCCGAGTCGTTTTGCCGCCGCTACGGGGCACCGAACAAAAGCGGTGCCCATACCCCCTCGGCCCTTCTTGATTTCGCCAACACTAAGTGTTGGCGCAGGGCAGTCGCCGGCAATGGAGAGGGCCTCCATGAGCTCAAAAGGGCCCACGGAGTCGTCCAAACCAGTCACTCGCAGATCTGCGGTGGTAACCGGTCTGGACACCATCACCCCTTCTTCATTTTGGAGGACCTCCTTAAGCTTTTCAGCCAGGAGGTCCGCCTTTTTGCTACTGTCGGCACCCGGCACTTGCAAAATGCGAGCGCCGGTTGCCGCGATCCGGAATTGGAGGGCCGTCACTCCCAAGGCCGCAAGGTCTATCTTTGCCTTGGCCTTGGTGAGCACCTTCCTATAGGTGACCCCACGCTCTTCCGCCTCGGGACGCACTGTGATCACCACAGCTGCGGTCTGAGGTGTGCGGAGTTTTGCCGCCTTCACCCTGCGACTCTTTGCGGGCTTAGCGGGTCGCGTCTTGGGGACAAGCGGGGCCTGGCTTTCGGGTCTACTGACCTTGCGGCCTTTCTTGCCCCGCTTGACCACTTCTGTCCACTGCTCCTGTAAAGGGGGAGCTAGTGGACTGGGGGTTGGTGTCTCGTCTCTCGCGGCCGGCTCTGCTGGAGGCAGCGTAGCGGGCGCGCTCTTCTTCCCCTTCTGTCCCACAGATTTGCCTTTCTTAGGCTTAGGTGTGTGGGAGGAAGGTGAGGGTAGATCCTCCTCTGCTGCGATTGTCACAGCCTCCCTCTGCCTGTCAGCGGCCAGCGGTGGCCTCAGGCGCCTTTCGGGGAGCAGACGCTCCTCGAGGCCTTCGAAGCGGGCAGTGATCATGGTGCCCACCTGCACCATGACTGCCCGCATGACCTCTTCAAGGTCCGGAACCTGGGGTGCCAGGGCCTGGACCGGAGCTGGGGGGGGCATAGCCTGCCCAGCCCGCAGCTCTGCCATCTCACGACGGATCTGCTTGAGTTCCGTCGTGAGTTTCTGGTTGGCGGTTATCAACAGTGCCATCTCTTCTGGCACTGTTCTCGCCTGCGTCTCTTTGAAGGAGGCCTGGATGAGCTCTGCGGCCTCCTTCAGCTCCCTGACGAAGCCCCCTTTCAGATTCTTAGACTTTGTGGCGATGTGCTGTATTCTCTCCACAGCATTCATCACCACAAAGTCCAGTTGGGCCGCGTCGCAGCCCTTAACGTCTGACGCCTTGATAGGCGGCGCCTCTTTGAAGAAGGCAGCCTTCGCTTCCTTCTGCCTTCTTAATTCTTCTGCGAGCTCCGTTTCTGCCAGGAGCCGCAGTTCTTCTTCTTTCGCCTTGTTCAGTAAAGCCTTGGCCTTGGCCAAGCCGACGTATTGGCCGGTGGTCGGCGGTCGCCCACGACCACGTCGAGCCGTAGTTATCTTGGGTGATGGGTCGTCATCACCCGTTTCTTCTCCGCTCACGTCCGCTCTGCGGCGTTTCCGCCACATCGCAGGCGAAGACGTTCCTGAGGCACAGGACGTCAGGTCATCAGAGTCGGTGTCTATCGACTCGATAGACTTTGACCTGTAAAGGTCGTCGTCTTTCTCTCCTCCTTCCGTTCTTCCTCCACGTCGAGGGCCTGATCCCTCATGGCGGTTGTTGCCCCCCCCAGAATACGAGGGGCTGAGTGCGGCCGAAGCCACACTGGAGGATTCTCCAGCCAAGTCACCTCGGCTGGTACCTCCCTGGGGTAGTGTCTTTTTACAATTCGCCATTTCATGAGTTTCCTTTAAGGGGTGAGGTCCCCATAGGGTGGTGCCCTTGCGGCCGGACTCCCTCCGACCACGCATCCCCTTGGCGGGCACCGAACCGTAGGATTGGGGGGAGCCAGGGCGAGGTGATGAACTCGGGAAACGAGAACCTCACCCCACCCTGGCGCCCTTAAACCTCAGGCTGCTGCGAAAACGCAGCTACCTCCACCTCAACTCTCGTGCCCTTGGGACCGGACTCCCTCCGGCCATACATCCCATAGGCGGGCACGGGACCGTAGGATTGGGGGGGGGGGAAAGTCGGGGCGGGATGATGATCTCGAAAAGCGAGAACTTCATCTCTCCCCGACACCCGCACACCTCGGGCTGCTGCAAAAGCATCGCAGCCCCCACCTCCGGCTGCTCGACTGAGCCAGCCATGAGTGCCAAAGAAAGGACGAAACAACCGCTGTAGAGAGACGGAAGTCCCATCCAACCTCAGCGCCCCAAACACGCAACCAATGTCGCGTCCGCTGCACTCCCGCAGCGCCAACTCGTCCCCCCCGCGGAACTCAAAAGGCGAGTCCGCGAGCCTCATCCACTGTGCCCTATGCTAAATTCATAGGGACACGCGGAGAAGCTCTTCCCCTTTCCCTCTACCCGACCCCACAACTAAACCCCCCCTGTCCCGCCTCCTCTTCCACACTCTTTCACGCATACATTCATCCGCACACACACATCTTCATACACACACCCGCGGCGCCCGGTGTTTTTAGTTTCCCCACTCAAAAGAGTGAGTACTTATGGGCTTGGTGAACCTCGAAAAGGCTAGACCGGCTACACGGCCGGACACCGGACTTGCCTTGGGGGATCAACGCAACTGTGAGCTACTCCCCAAGACCACACCCCCATACTCATCACGGGATGAGTAGGTAGGCCAGGCCTTATCCAAAAGGATAAACCCTGCCCCGCCCTGCCCCGCCCAACCTAACCTAACCTAACCAGACCCACTCCAACCTCCAAAGGAGTCGCCACGCCACAGTTCGCTCCGCACTTTAAAATTATAAATAGTGGTTTTTTCCGCGAATTATTTAACACGCGATATATCGGAAGAACCGGCTCGAGGAGCCCGACACGACCGTGTTAGTGTCGTACCTTATCCACCTTCGGAAAAAGTGCTAGGAGTGTTTTAGTGCGAAATTGTGAAATTTGAAAACTTCGACTCGAGATATCTCGAGAACGGCAGCGACGACCCACTTGTTTTAAAGTGGCCTTTTGGTCTACGTGAGGACCCCTACACGCTGACACCTTTTGCCGATTTCTCCGACGTACAGTCGTTGAGAAAAAGGCAAAAAAACAAGTACCACGTGGCCACGAGGTCACCGAAGGAGAGGAGCGCGGCGCCATCTCGACAGCGCATCAGAAGAACCCCAACGCGAGGACCCCGGAGGCAGTTTGCGGTTCTTAGATAAGTTAAGTTTTGACTGAGAAACAAGGTTTTTAAAATTTGTGCAGTTGCAATTGACTTTCAAAAAATCATATCTCCATAATTAGAGCGACAACCCCCCATTTTTATTTGCCCATTTTGTAGTCCCCTATAAGTAGTATAATATATAAAAAATTCAACCCCTGTTAATACACAAAATTTTTGAGTAAATTTAAATTTTGAACGTAGGTCAAGTGCAAAAACACTAAAAACCCTGGTTTATCGGAAACCAAGCCAGATAGGCCAATTCTGAGCAAAGTTTGAGTACTAGATATTTATCTAGTACTCAAGCCGAGCCCCCTTTTGACCAGGTACATTACCCCCCCTAAACTTTCAACCCCCCTAAAATTATTTTTTTTTGTTTTATTTAAATTGTTCTAGAAAATTTGGAAAACTGTCAAAGTAGTATTAAATCTGAATAGTAGTAATTACGTAGAAGATAATTGTTGATAAAAAATTTCACCCCCCCTCACCCCGCAAACAGTAAAAATTTGTTACAACCCCAAAAAGCTATAATATATTAATTTTGAAATTGTCACAACATAGCTTGTACTTTGCTTAGCCTATTTAAATTTTTTCCCACCCCCTCCCGTAAACTCAACCCCCGCAAAAAAATTGTAAAGTTTTAAAAAATTAAAATAGTTAAATCTAAGGAACCACCCAACCGATTGGAGTGCGGTTTTTAGTAATATAAGTATTCTACAACTGACTACACTGTACTGACTCTACATAGAGTCAAATAGTTCTTTAGATATAAATTTATATATAGATTTTTACCTAAAATAGTTTAAAAATTTTGTTGACATCTGGTCGTTTAGGCCACTTACCTAGTATTAAGACAATAAATGATAAAGTAGGAACAGACTCTACATAGAGCAGAAATCGTTGACCGACTTCCACTTTAGCCGACTCGCATCGGATATATACCACCTACGCAATACTATAAATTGCATAGAGTACTGTTAGGTAAAACAAACATCAACTTACCAGGGCGCTGAGCGGCTGACTGGAACACTCCTGACGACGGGACCTGAAACAGAAAATAACAGAGATTAGTATACAAAATTATATTTTTCTTTTAAAACTTATACAAACCTTACCTGACCAGTATACTCGTTTCACCTGCTTTGTAGACTTGTTGATTGTTATTTCAGTCAAGAACCCCTTTTGTTTTTAATAATAATCAGTGCTATAAAAATTTGACGGCCCTCCGACTTTCTTTTTCAAAAAATGTTTGGAATCCGTACACCAGCAAAAAGGCTGAACGTCACAGTGGACCTGGACTCCCAACCTCCGATAGAGACGCCGATAGCAGGAACATCAAAAGCTGTGACGCCAGAAATGGCACAAACTTCGAAAGTGAGGCAAAGTATAGGAGAATGGGAGACTGGTAAAACTTCGGAGGCATCAACCTCCCACTCACCAAGCGCCAAACCCAGTAAAGCGACCCCACCGAAAAAGGCTGCGACAACAGAAATCGCCAAACCGAAGCCCAAGAGGACGCTCTCACAAGAGAGCAAAACTGTCACCCAATCCTCCCGGGCGGGGTCATCGGAAGACGCAGGAATCTCACCCAGGGAAAAGACCAAATACGCGGACAGGCTTGCAGAAGCCAGAGCCTGCGTTACCAAGGCCAAGCTGAACCTTGGAAATGCCAGGAATCTGAAAACAGATATAAAGAATGACGTGATACAGGCCATAGACAGGCTGTATCAACTAGTGAAGGAAGCGGACAATAGGAAAGGATTGGGGAAAGAGACACCTAAGGAAATAGAGGTAGAACCAGAGAAAGGAATAAGCAAAGCAGAAAAAGACCTGATACAGAAAATAGAAGAACACACGCAACTAATGCAAAAAAGTAAAGAAAGTATCGAAAGGCTCAACGAAACTATAGCTAAGCATCAGGAAGCGCAAGAAAAGGTAACCTATGCCACCGTAGCGGCCGCACCAGCTAAAAGGCACCCTCCAGAACAAACGGCGCTACATTCCGTAATTGTGACCGGCAAAGACGAGACCGAAACCGGAGAGGAAGTACTAAACCGGATCAGGACAGCAGTCAATGCCAAGGATGGAGGAGTACTAGTAGAAAAGATTAGGAAAGCAAAAGATAGAAAAGTGATTGTTGGGTGTAGAACGGAGGAAGAAAGGGAAAAGCTTAAGGAGAGACTCACGAGAGCCAAAGAACACCTTCAGGTCGAAGAAGTTAGGAACAAGGACCCACTAATTATCCTCAAGGAAGTACTCCAGTACAACACTGACGAGGACGTCCTCAGTGCCCTTAGGAACCAAAACAAGGGGATCTTTGGCGATCTGGACATAGAGCAGCAAAAATTAGAGATCCTCTACAAAAAGCGCACCCGGAACCCCCTAACTCACCATATAGTGATGAGAGTATCTCCAAAGATATGGCAACGAGTGGTCGAGACGGGGTCTGTACACGTGGACCTGCAGAGGGTGAGGGTCGCTGACCAGTCACCGTTGGTCCAATGCTCGCTATGCCTGGGATACGGACACGGGCGGCGCTTCTGCAAGGAGACCATCGAGAAGTGCAGCCACTGTGGCGGACCTCACCTCCGGCAGAAGTGTGAAGACTGGATAGCCAACACGGTCCCGACGTGCTGCAACTGCTTGCATGCAAAAATAGAGACGACAGACCACAACGCCTTCAGCCAAGAGTGCACAGTGCGAAGAAAGTGGGAGGCTCTAGCTAGAGCAACTATAGCATATTGCTAAGGTGGTGCCAGGCGAAACATCGACATCGAACGGCGCGAAGGCATACACAGTGGTTCAAGCAAATCTGCAACGAAAGGCACTGGCAACACATGAGTTAATGCTAGAGGCCACTCAAAAAGGTATAGCCTTCGCGCTGCTTCAAGAGCCATACGTGGGGGGGATAAGTAGAATGAAAGACTACAGGGGAGCGAGGATCTACCAGTGCACAAACCCCGGGGATCACACAGTCAAATCGGCTATCGTAGTCTTCGATGACAACATAGATGTGATCCAATGCCCGAATTTAACCACAACCAACATCACAGTGGTTAAACTCAGAACCAGTGCATGGGAAATAGCCGCCATTTCATTCTACTTTGAACCCGACCAAGACATAGAGCCCTACCTGGACAAACTGAAAAGCATCAGGCAGAATGTCGGGACAACAAAAATAATAATGGGGGGAGACTCAAATGCGAAAAGCACCTGGTGGGGAAGTGCAAAGATCGATCGCAGAGGCGAGGAAATGGCAGGAGCACTAGAAGAAATGAACTTGCAGGTGCTCAACGAAGGCGACACCCCAACTTTTGATACTGTCAGGGGAAACAAGACGTATACCAGCCACGTAGACATAACGGCCTGCGCGATTGATGTTCTCGACTTGGTAGAAGACTGGACAGTGAATGACGGTATGACCAGCTCCGACCACAACGCAATTACTTTTAAAATAAAATTAAAGAAAGCAAAAGGAATAAATATAAGCAGAACAACTAGACTCTACAACAGCAAAAAAGCAAATTGGAACCAGTTTCATGAGAAACTGGCCCAATTGCTTGAAGCTGAAAAACTCACCAAAGAGGAAATAGAAAAAATTAACAACACACAAGAATTAGAGCAGAAAGTAAGAAAATATATTGAAATAGTTAAAGAAACATGCAACATTAGTATACCTAAAATAAAAACTAAAAATGAACTTACCTTGCCGTGGTGGTCAAAAGAGCTGGACACGCTGAAGAAGGACGTCATCACCAGGAAGAGAAGAATCAGGTGCGCAGCGCCGATCCGGAGGCAGAAAGTCATCGATGAGTACCTGCAAGCAAAAGAAAAGTATGAGGAACATGCCATAACATCACAGATAGAAAGTTGGAAAGAGTTTTGCGGGAAACAAGATAAGGAGACCTTATGGGAGGGTATATACAGGGTTATCGGGAGGACCGAGAAAAGGAAAGAGGACCTGCCCCTGGAAAAAGACGGAAAGGTGTTGAACGAAAAGGAGTCGGCAAACCTGCTAGCTGAAACGTTCTACCCAGAGGACAGTGAAGACCGCGATAACGCAGATCACCAGCGAACTAGGAAGCTAGCAGAGCAAGTAAATAGAGTGGAGCATGATAACCATGATCCGCCGTTTACCGCAGATGAACTGAAAGCCGCAGTGAACAGCTTCAACATCAAAAAGGCACCAGGGTCAGATGGACTAACGGCAGATATCTGCAAGCACGCAATATACCAGGATCTCGGAGTCCACCTATCACTGGCAAACAAATGTCTGGAACTGAGCCACTTCCCTAACATCTGGAAGGAGGCAACAGTGGTAGTATTAAGAAAACCAGGGAAGAAAAGCTACACAGACCCCAAATCATACAGACCCATAGGACTTTTGCCAGTGATGGGAAAGATTCTTGAGAAAATGGTAGTGAGCAGAATAAAATGGCACATAGCACCGAAGCTCAGTACCCGACAGTTTGGGTTCATGCCGCAGCGCAGCACCGAGGACTCCCTCTATGTCCTACTACAACATGTTCGTGCAAAAGTAGCACAAAAGAAACTACTCACGATAGTTTCCCTAGACATAGAGGGAGCCTTCGATAGCGCGTGGTGGCCTGCGATCCGGACAAGGTTGGCAGAAGAAAAATGTCCGATCAACTGCCGACGAATTATGGACAGTTACCTGCAAAACAGATCGGTGAAAGTGAGATACGCTGGAGAAGAAATAGAAAGGAAAACTTCCAAAGGATGCGTACAGGGCTCAATCGGGGGCCCCATACTGTGGAACTTGCTCCTCGATCCTTTGCTTCAGGAGCTCGAGAAGAGAGGCTTTTACTGCCAAGCGTTTGCCGATGATGTGGTGCTGGCCTTTGACGGGGATACCGCGTTGGACATCCAACGACAAGCAAATGCCGCTCTCGCGTATGTTGAGGAGTGGGGTACCAAAAATAAATTAAGATTCGCACCGCACAAAACCAGCGCAATGGTAATTACACGCAAGCTCAAATATGATACACCACACCTCACCATGGGCGGGACCGACATTTGCATGTCCAAACAAATAAAAGTACTGGGGCTCATAATAGACGACAAGCTGACTTTTAACAACCACGTTGCATACGTTTGTAACAAAGCTATCAATATTTACAAGCAACTGTCTAGAGCCGCCAGAGTTAGTTGGGGACTCCACCCCGAGGTCATACGTACCATATACACAGCCGTTGTAGAGCCGGTGATCATGTACGCTGCCAGCGTCTGGGCACCTGCAACAAAAAAGATATGCGTACAAAAACATTTGTATACAGTCCAAAGGGGTTTTGCACAGAAACTGTGTAAAGCTTACCGCACTGCCTCGCTAAACTCGGTACTAGTGTTGGCTGGAATACTGCCCCTCGACCTCAGAATACAGGAGGCTGCTACTCTGTACGAGGTAAGGAGGGGATTATCCCAGCCAACACAGGGAGACGCGGAGGTAGAAGTGAGGACCCCATACGCGAGCACACCCCACCCAGCCGAAAGTATGGACCTGCAGTTCGTATGCCTGGAAAACCAACAAGAACTGGACCAACACAGTACTCAAGAGGTACAAATTTACACGGACGGCAGCAGAATTGACGGCATGGTTGGAGCGGCATTGTCTCTCTGGAGCAATGGCGCCGAAACCATTAGCCGAAAATTTAAGCTGTCGTCCTATTGCACAGTTTACCAGGCGGAACTGCTGGCCATACACAAGGCCACCGGGGAAATTCTTAGGCGCCCAGAACAATCGTTCGCGATCTACAGCGACTCTAGATCGTCCTTGCAGGCAGTGACTGGACACGGCTCTTTCCATCCCTTAGTAGCCGAAATCCGGGAAAACCTGAAACAGTGTCAACGCCAGAACAAAACTGTATCACTGTTCTGGATTAAGGCACACGTCGGATTTGAGGGGAACGAAAGGGCCGACCAATTGGCGAAAGATGCGGCCAGGAAGCTCAAAACAAAGGCAGATTATGACAGGTGTCCGATTTCATTCGCCAAGCGACAAATCCGAATGGGAACGCTTGACGAATGGAATCGGAGGTATAAAGCGAGTGAAACGGGTCAAACCACCAAAATGTTCTTCCCTGACGCCATAAAAGCCTTTAAAATCACTAGGGACATCCAGCCCACAGGAGTGATCACGCAAGTCATTACGGGGCACGGTGGGTTCTCCGAGTACTTGAACCGCTTCAAGTGCAAGGAGAGTCCATCGTGCGTATGTGAGCCGGATAAGGTGGAATCGGTCAAACATATCTTGACGGAGTGCCCTGCCTATGGCCTAGAGAGATATATGATAGAAATGCAAATTAATGTCAAAATAGAAGAGGATACAATAAGCCAAATAATGTGCAACAAAGATATTAGAGATAAATTTCTGTTATATTGTAAACAAGTAGGAAATAAAGTTATAAAATTAAACAAATAAAGTAATATAAGAATGCTGATATATGTATTGTAATAATATATTATAAACAGTATGAAGTTAAGATAGTTATAAAAGAAATGTATTAGTTTAAGTAAATAGATATAGAAAGAATTCCGATAGAATAAGAGCATGATTAGATAAAAATAGAAATAAAGAGAACAAACCCCAACCCCATTCCCAAGTAACTAGATTTAAGAAAAAGCAATAAAGTAATAAAAGATAGATAGGACTCTGACCACGAGTCGGAGGGCTTCGCGTCGACCAAAAAAAAAAAAAAAAAAAAAAAAAAAAAAAAAACCTAACCTAACCCAGCGGAAAGTCATTTCTGAATATATTACTAATATATAAGTGCAGCACATCTTTAGAAGCGGACCACTCCCCTCATCCCGGATTTGCATTTTCCGCAAAAATTTTCCATCCAGAAAGTAGATTTTCTTCGATTTTCCTTCAAAATTTTTACAAATAGTTAATTTTTATACGTTTCGAATTTTTCCCTCCTTTATCCTTCGGTGAAATTTGTGTTTTTATACACCGTTAGAAGCGCATTCCTGCTTTCTATACGGGACGCACATTTTCGCAGTCGGGTAAACTCAAAATTTCGATATATTCAATCATTTTAGGTAAATTTACATTAAAAGTCGCATTTTTGCGCGTTTTTCGGTGTTTCTTCTAAGTTTCACATCTCGGATATCCCGAGGGAAGTTCGCTTTCCTCTGGATTCCCATCGCCTGGTGCGCCTGCAGCCCCCTGAAACAGAAAAACGCATTAAAACCTGAAAAATCGAAAAAATTTGGCCCTCCTACCCACCCTTTTTTGGCTCTGCCAGGTAGACTCGGTCGGATTTGGCGAGTTAGGAAAACATCATAACTTTTGTTTTTCACATTTTGTTGCTCGTATTGTCGACTACAGCGTCGTTGACCATACAGAACACTGTTCTGTACATAATTCGCGGAAATTAGAACACCTAAATTACATACGGTAGTACATTCCTTTGACAACATTTCTGAGACATCCATACGTACATACGTAAATATAAGACAACAAAAGACTGTACTTACCTGAATCATATACTTACCCGCACGACGTGAAGACTGCACCTTCGTAGCCGTAGAACTCCCTCAACTGACCTCGCAGGACGAAACCCGCAGACCGGTGCGCAGCACCTGAAATTAAGAAAATATTTGACAATTAGAATAATTGATTATTCTCGTATATACAAATTAGGTTAAGATATTGACAACTATAATAATATAAACTTTTACAACTTATACAAACCTTTCATTATCTTATACAACCGATACTGACACAGCCCTCGGACACTTCTCAATATGTTCGGCTTTAGAACACCCGTGAAAGAGGGGAAAACAAAGGCAGTGGACCCTCATAAGGTGAAGTATCGTCCGGAAGTAGGAGAAAGTAGCTCCAAAGTAAGAAGAAGCATCGGAGAGTGGGAAACCGGCAAACAAGAAAAAAGCGCAAAAGCCAAGAGTTCTCCCAAGATATCGACCGCGGTGGAAACTCAAAAACCGAAGGTGAAAACAACAACTCCGCAAGAGGCAAAAGCCCCACCGCGTCGAGCGCCTGTGGAAACAACAGCTACTTCACAGACGCAGGAGAACTCCAAGTATCTAGACCGGCTCTCCGAAGCAAAAGCTTGCCTAACAAAAGCGAAGATACACTTGGGAAATTCCAGAAATCTCAAGACCGAAATAAAAGAAGCGGTCCAACAAGCGGTTGAGAGACTCTACCAGCTGGTGAAAGAGATAGAACGGGAGGAAGGAGAGGGGCGGGAGACGGAACCGATTCCTACTCCTGCTCCTGTCCTCTCTTCTGTCCATACTCAGACAGAGATGGAATCGGTTCCCCCTCCTGCTCCTGTCCTCTCCTCTGTCCAAACACAGACTGAGGAGGAGAAGGAAAAAGGAAATGAGACAAAGAAGAAAACAGACAGAGGCGATAACGAAATCCTAAAAAAGATGGAAGAGCATTCAATACTGCTAAAGGAAAACTCAGAGAAGTTAGATAAAATAAAGGAAGCAATTGAAAATAGATCCTACGCGAGTGTAGCAGCGTCGTCTGGGAAAAATCAGCTCCCGCCACAGACTGCGCTCCACTCGGTAGTCGTCACCACCAAAAATGAAAGGGAAACGGGAGAGGAAGTGTTGGAAAGAATAAGGAAAGCGGTGAATGCGAAAGAAGGACAAATAACAGTAGAAAGAATAAGAAAGGCAAAGGACAGAAAAGTTATATTGGGATGCCGAACAGAGGAGGAGAGGGTAAAATTAAAGGAGAGACTCCAAAACACAGACAACCACCTAACTGTTGAGGAGATAAAAAACAAGGACCCTCTCATAATTATGAAGAATGTTTTCCTTTACAATAGCGATGAAGATATCCTTGCAGCACTGAAACACCAGAACAAGGGTATCTTCAAAGAACCAGATACAAAAGTAGAAATCGCTTTTAAAAAGAGAACCCGGAACCCGCATACCAGCCACGTGATCGTGCGAGTGTCGCCTAAAATCTGGCAGCGGATGATAGAAGCGGAATCCGTGCTCATCGACCTCCAGCGGGTCAAGGTGGCAGACCAATCCCCACTGGTCCAGTGTTCTCTCTGCCTTGGCTACGGCCACGGCAGACGCTTCTGCGGA
>OV121045.1:13010000-13332500 GCA_921293045.1 Aplocera efformata | reverse complement strand
CACCAGTTAGTAACAGTATTCGCAGGCATCGCCCCGGGGCGGGGGAGCCGTGCCCGGGGCGAGCGCGCGCTGCGGCCGCGGGAATCATTTCACATTGCCCTTGCATATATAATAGGTACAATACCTAGCTCAAGCACTTACCTACTTCTAGAAGCTTTTCCTTTATCTATCTTTCGAAATAAAATATTTGCACTAAAATTAGAGATAGAGACATGTTATAACAGTTCCGTGAACTCGGACTGTGTCGCATTTTTAGCGGCCACCCGATACCCGATACCTGGTACACGGTACCCGGTACCCGGTGCGTCCTGTAATGGTTGAGTACGCTTCAAGTAAATTATTTTGGAATAATAAGTGCGGAGAGGGCAGCCGCTGCTAACAGTCGAGCACTCGAGGGCGAGCTCTGGAGCCGCACTGAAGGTGCACTCTCGGCAAGGGAGGGCGGGCGGCCGCGCAGGCTGTGCGGCTAGTGCGGCCCGAGCCGCGCGTCGTGTCCGTCCGGCAGGCGGCCGTGGTATATCGGGAGACGAGTTCCCGACGGAGAGGGGGCAGAAAAGGCAAAACATAAAAAAACATTGTCTTTATTTCGTTTCTATCAAAAGAAATTCGACTCACATTTTCGACACTTCATCATCGTAAAAACTATTATAATGTATAATTATTATGTACAATATGTTTATCTATAAATATTTATAAGTCGAGGGCGGCTCTCGATGGGGGGTGGGGAGTGGGGGTGGAGGTGGCTAGCGGGGCGGTGGGGGGCGCGGCTTGGCGGTCGCGTACGCGATCTCGGAGAGGCGTACGTCGATGGGCGCGCGCTCGTCGTACAGCGTGGGCGCCTGCAGGATGATGCCGGCCGAGCCCACCACCACCGCCAGCGTGAAGATCCACAGGAACAGCCGGTCCAGCACCATCGCCACGTACTTCCAGTCCTCCTTCACCTGCACACACACACACACACAAATGTGTTCTGTGTTGTTAATGTTCTGGAGTCACACAACCTGATTTCTTCAAGAAAATATGGCTTCCGCAAGAGGAAAGTACAGAAGATTACGTTTAGACACTCATACCGCTACACTAGGATTCCCTGTGTCGCAGATGGCTTGGAGAAACACAGAAACACAAGATAAACACCCAAAACCCGAGAACAAACTTCATGCTCACCACACAAAGTGTAACTGATTTAGAAGTGATTGAACAGATCGGAGACAGTGTGTGAAGATCGGCCGGAATAAGAAATTCTTTTTTTAATTCCACAGGGGAGTATTCTCGGCCCCACATAATTCCTAGTGTACATTAATGATATTCATAAAATAATATTATATTCGGAATATTTCACTCTTTATTTAATTCGAGAAGTAGACATGCGAGAAGAGATGTTATGCGTTGCGTTGGATGACTTCTGTCAATAATTAAATGCACGGGTCCGTGGCATTGGTTCGTAGCTTCCCATGTAGAAGTAGGTCGGTGAAAACTCACGCGGGTGGAGTCCTCCTCCTTGCGCGTCTGGTCGGCGATGTAGTTGATGCCGTCGATGGCCTTGTGCAGCTCGGGGCAGCGGTGCCAGCGGCGCAGCGCGTCGCACAGCGGTGCGGCGCCCCCGCCGCCCGCCGCGCCCCCGCACGCGCCAAACACCGGCGAGCCGGCGCCGCTGTCGGCCGGCGACAGCGCGCCCGCCGCGCCCCCCGCGGCCACCGCGCCCACCGCCGCCGACAGCCCGGCACTGCAACACGAACGTGCGTCATCCTCGTCAGCGTCGAGGTGGAGGTGGAGAGGGAGCGGGGAGGGAGGTGTACTCACAAGCGGCTGCGGTGCGGGTCGACGCGGTAGTGCGGGCGCCGCATGACGAGCAGGCGCGGCAGGACGTGGATGAACACGCGGCGCACCCAGGGCGCCATCGTGTGCGTCTGCGGCGACCGGAAGTGCACGTTCAGCACCACCACCGTCACGCAGATGCTGCCGACACACGCGGACCGTTTCGGTCGGATCTCGCTTGCGCAAAATAAACACTCAACATTTAAGATTTTATTATCGTAACGGTGCTGGAAACCAGCCTATCCTAGAACCAATACTTCGAAAGTATGCGAGATCGACTCGACCGATCCGACTTGTGCTTCCGACAGGGGGCCCGCGTGCCTCCCGCAGCGAGAGCGGGGGAGGCGGGGAGGCGGGGAGGCGGGGAGGCCGGCCCGGTACCTGAACGTGTCGAGGATCATCGTGAAGAGCACGAACTTCCCGAGCAGCGGCACCACGAGCGACGTCGGCGGGATGATCTCCGCCAGCAGCAAGAAGAACACCGTCAGCGAGAGCAGGATGGAGATGGACAGCGACACCTGAGGACAGAGAGGACGTCAGCCGACCGCCGAGCGGGGCCGCAGCGCTCCATAGCATGCTATTCCGATATTCCGACATGAATTTCTACGAGACAAATTTGTGGGACCGAACCTAACCACGACTCACTATACTAACAATATGTAAAAAAACCCTGTCCAATCTAAAAGGGGCATATATCCCATACGTATCCCAATCTCATTAACAAATAAAATTAAAAACCATTTAACAACTTTAGAGACTCTCCATAAAGCTGTTGACCATCTAATTAAAACACATTCTCTATTATCAAATATACGGGTTTAATAGGTAAAAGCATTTCTGACAGTCTAGCCCTAACTAGAAATGAGTTAGTTGTAGCTGGTTTTTTAGATGTTTCGACTGCAAATGACAATATTGATCTTTGGATCCTTGGGCAAAAAGTTCCTAATAAAATGAGCTCTTTCATTTTCAACTTGTGAACAGATAGAAAAATCACTCTAAGACTTAAGGGCGTGACTGAAACTGATAAAATATGGGAAGGTCTCTGTGTGAAGTATTCTTTTGTATGACGTCTACACTGCACATATAGACAATTCTTTAACGAATACATGCAGAGTGTTGCAATATGCGGATGACCTTCTTATCAACTCCACAAACTCTTGCATAGTAATTATGCAAGGTGGAATAAGAGATTAATGTTCTTTAACAGTTGCTGAACTAAAATTTCCTTTCCCTCTCCCCAACAAAAAGCTCCCTCTATATCTTCTGTATATTCCTAACATAAATGGGTCTACGACCTCAATTGCTAAACGAGTCTAATTTGTACGTAAATCTTTTGATTCTAAACTGAACAATAATTTTTATGTGCAATAAATGTTAGATAAAAGTAATATAATGAGATTTATATCTGGATTATGGTGGGTTGCACTTTCCTTCCTTTCTTACTGCGCATCTTACACTATGCTATATTTCAGAGCCACTTAGATTTCACTTCTTATTTGTGAATACCAGGAAGCAAATTGCTTTTAATAATTTTGACAAGTCCCACTCAAAGACGCTGTCAAATGTAAGATCATCAATAGGAATAACACTTCCAATACAATACAAATATGAAATTTAAGGACATTAAACGTTTTAAACGTAAACTGTTTACACACTCATACCTCTGCACTAGGATTTTCTGTGGCGCAGATGGCATGGACAAACACAGAAACAAAAGACCCGAGAACAAACTTCATGCTCACCACACAAAGTGTGCCCGGCCGGGAATCGAACCCGGGACCCCTTGCTCCGAAGGCAGGGCTACTACCAACTAAGCCACATTGTCTCAGAGTTATGGCAAAACTCTTATACCGAAGGAATATTTACCGAACTAGTTGCCAATAAAAAAGAAAGTTGAAATTGCGACAGCTCACACTCGCGCGAGTGCTCACGCACGGCGCCGGGCACGCAAGGTGGCTGCCTTTCTAATAGGTGATCTCTTATCTTCTTCTAACTATTGTTTAGACCAAAATGTATCTTGAACCGCATCGTAACTGGTGAGAGCTCAGTCAATTTTTTATGAAAACACAAAAGCAAAAGCATTCAGCGACGGTCGCGAGGGCCGGCCCGCTCCGCCCCCCATCGGGCGTCTCGTTGAAGGGAAAGTTGCAGGGAGCGACCTTCTCGCCGCTGTCGGAGGGCAGGTAGAACACGAGCACGGTGAGGAAGGAGATGCCCATGCAGGGGATGATGAGGTTCACGGTGTAGAACAGCGTCTTGCGCCGCATCGTGATGTTGAACGTGATGTCCAGGTACGGCTCGTCGCAGCACGTGTAGAACTTCTCGTTCCTGAAACGCAAACACAGCTCATCTTTACATGTGAGCTAAATCTAAACGATAAAAAAACATAACTTCAAAAAAAACACCACTTTCTTATTTCCCCCAGTGACAACTCTTTTCAAACGACTTCCAAAGGAGAAGATTGTAAAATCGGTTGTATTTTTGTAAAATGTTTGTTATCATCATGTTTTCATCATATATCCTTCAGATGAAAGAATTCGAAATTACCTATCGAAATAAATAATGCACAAACACACCCAATTTATAAATAAACTTAATTGTTACCTACTCCAAAAGTGCTTTTACGACATTTTAATGAATACCTTTTTTATTTTTATTTTATGTGAATGCGTGACGGAACGATCTGAGGGCCCACCTGATGGTAAGTGGTGACCCTCGCCCATGACAGCAGTAATGCGCGCGACTCAGTATGAGATCCAAATATTTACTGAGTCGCATTCATCCTACTGCGTCCATTTTAGGGAAGGGAATCAAAGGGTACACACCTACGGACGCGAGCAACTGGACCCCCCAAAACCTATCGCAAACAACGACATTTACAAATTATGTATCTACCTGACACGTAATTATTACATATATAATCTAAAATCATAAATTTCAATAAATATAATTAATTACAATAAAATACTGACGAATTTTATACTCATTACTATTTGATATTGTATACAAACTTTTGATTTAACAACCCATTGAACAATGGGTTGTTAAATCAAAATAACTGGCAAAAATATGTCATCCAAGTATATAAAAGTGCGTATTCTGCTCTCGTGCGACTCTTTTCGTCGCCCGTTGGTGCACACCGTTTTGAATAAATCTTTTTTAAATTGGTAGTTTTAAAAGGCGAGAAACAGGTATAAATGATGGTATTGAAGTCGTTTTGTTAGATTTATAAAATCAGTGACATGTCCGCGTAGCTGCGGTTATGTGGAGAGCGGTGGTCTGCCCATAAAGGGTAGATAGATATTTTGGGCCCGAACGCAGTCAGAGCGCGGGCTCTGACAAGGCCGCGACATGCAGGGTATGCGGAGTCAAGGGGCTGGTTGTTCTTTGGTTTTCAGTTTAAAAATCGGCCGGTGTCCCTGAGTAGATGCCCCTTCAACAAGAAAAGTATAGATATAGACGTATAGATCGTGTCGTGTCGTGTCGGGTAGAGGATGCGGTAGCGACCTGACGGCGGGCACCTCGAGGATGTCCCACTCGACGGAGGTGTAGAACTCGGAGAGGTCGACGCCGAGCTCCACCACGTTGGTGCCGCGCGCCTCGTCGATGTGCCGCAGGTCAACCTGCAACCGAGCGCGGGGGGTGCCCCCCTTGAGAACATCTCTGGGGACCTCGGACTCTCTACGCGCACACCCTGGGTATTGCGAAAGGAGTAACCCAAAATGGCGGCTGAACTTGTGACAAGTTCATCCGGAAAAGTACTGCCATTTGCATTGCTGTGTTTTATAGGTAAACTTACAGGTATCTCCGGCTCAGAATGACGGACGCAACGCAACAGGACTTGAGTATTTTCATACATTGTTGAGTTAAAAATCAATTTGTTTTGCTGGAGGCATAGTGACCACTAAACATCAGGTGGGCTGTGAGCTCCTGCGTTGCAATATTCTTATACAAAGTGGGCTCAAGGCGCTCTCCAAACGCGCCACGTACCTGGAAGCCGTCGTAGGTCCAGGAGCCGAACTTCATGACGCAGGTCTGCTGGTCGAAGGGGAAATACTCGACGTCGATCTCGCAGGAGGACTTGTAGATGGCGGGCGGCCGCCACTCCACGCGGCCCGTATAGTTCAGCGTCGCCTTGGTCGCCAGCGTCACCTCGAAGTTGCCGTCCGCGCTGTCCGCGATCAGAAACACATTAAACTGTCGTTCACAATACTCCACGCCGCGGACGTCTCGAGTGGAATGCGATGAATGAGTGGCCGGGTGTGCACGCTCAGACCATCGTCGCGGCTCGATGGGGTCCGGAGGAGGAATAACACTCGGAGATATCGTCAATATATCGTGAGGAGGGCGTCTGCCGGCCCGCGACCTGCGCCTGCGCCTGCGCCTGCGCACTCCGTGTCGCTCCGCCTCCGGTTCCCATCGCGCCACCGAACTGGCGGGCTAGATAGCCTAGCCTAGCCGTCGATGACCAAATAAGTTTTCTATTAAAATGAGTGCAAACGCCAGGCCGGCTTCGGGCGGCGGTGATATGGTGCGTGAGCATGCGGCGAGCGTGAGGAGGAGGAGCAGTGGATGTGGATGACAGTGATCGTGAGTGTGTGAGTGTGGGTGGAGGTGGGGGTGGGGGTGGAGGTGCGGGCGAGGGGGCAGACTGACTTGTTGTAGAGCACGATGTCGGGCCGCCAGATGTGGTCGGAGGGCACGTGCAGCATCTCGACGCCGCCGTACTCGCGCGGCTCCCACGACAGCTTGTAGTCGTACCAGCTCTGTCGCGCGCACAACAACACCACTGGTTACATCTGCCGCAGGCGCGCTGCACGCTCGCTACATTATACTTCCTACTCGACAGCTCGCCTCCGACGGAGAACTCTCCCCTCCCTCCCTCCGAGTCGGTACGAATTTAATTTGTTAAAATTGTGCTTTAATTATAACAACCAATACGAGAGTGACTCGCACGGTACCCACACAACCAGATAGGTAATGCGTAGAACTACAGCTTGGGTTTAAAGAATAATAATAACATAAATAAGTATAGAAGTAACTCACCTGTTCCACCCACAAGTTGGTCGTCATTATCTGATTCTTGAGGTTCTGGAAACAAACCAGTACGGCTGGTCAGTGGCGAGTCACGAGTACTTACTCGTCAACATGTAAAAGCCTCGCTCGTGTAAGAGCCGCGTGCAGTGAGCTCGGCGGGCACTGACCACGTCTATGAGCTGGCTGAGCTTGAGCTTGATGCGCACGGTGAGCGCGTCGCTCACGTTGAGCACGGGCCGCACCAGCTTGTTGTAGTTGCTGAGCAGGTCGTCGTACAGCCGCTTGGCGTCCGGGTTGCCCGCGCACCCTGCGCACACACACCCACACATCCCCTCGTATACAAACACATCGCTCATAGAGTTAGTTGCATTTTATTCGTTTCTCACAGCACCGTCTACATCGAACGAAACACATATACCTTGTACTATGGAAATTAGACAACTGAATGTTGCTTTATTTTAAATTTATACACAAAAATTATAAAATTATAAATTTATGATTTATATTACATCCATACAAAACACAAGTACATGTTCATAGAAATCGAACCCGTGACCTACAGGGCAAAAAAGGCGAGGCAAGTACAAACAGAATTGAACAGGGACGTGAGAGACTGCTGTGATGTGGATGCTTACCGACGAGCGAGAGCGCGAGTGCGAGTGAGAGCAGCAGATGCGCGCGGGGGAAGGGGGGCGCAAGGGGGGGCGCGGCGCGGCGCGGCGTCGGCGGCATGGCGCGCCACGCATGGCGTCAGCGCATCGCGCCGCCGCAACCGCACCGCCGCACCGGACCGCACGGCACCGCACCGCTCGTTGCCTGAGCGCACTGCACCGCAGCGCTCCGCACCGCACCGCACCGCACCGCAGCGCTCCGCACCGCACCGCACCGCAGCGCTCGCTCCCGAGCCTGCTCCCGCTAACGTTCCCAGTCCGTGTGGAGCATGGCGTCACGCGGCGCGCCGCTCGCACCTCGATAACTTCTTATCGTTATTATTTGTTCAGTTCCTGAGTAACACATGTCATAAGTGTTGGCGACGACATATATACTGGTATCTGAGTGTACGTCTCCCACACAGTGTACGTCTCCCACACAGTGTACGTCTCCCACACATTGTACGTCTCCCACACATTGTACGTCTCCCACACAGTGTACGTCTCCCACACATTGTACGTCTCCCACACAGTGTACGTCTCCCACACAGTGTACGTCTCCCATACAGTGTACGTCTCTCACACATTGTACGTCTCTCACACAGTGTACGTCTCCCACACAGTGTACGTCTCGCACACAGTGTACGTCTCTCACACAGTGTACGTCTCCCACACAGTGTACGTCTCTCACACTGTGTACGTCTCGCACACAGTGTACGTCTCCCACACAGTGTACGTCTCCCACACAGTGTACGTCTCCCACACATTGTACGTCTCCCACACATTGTACGTCTCCCACACAGTGTACGTCTCCCACACATTGTACGTCTCCCACACAGTGTACGTCTCCCACACAGTGTACGTCTCCCATACAGTGTACGTCTCTCACACATTGTACGTCTCTCACACAGTGTACGTCTCCCACACAGTGTACGTCTCGCACACAGTGTACGTCTCGCACACAGTGTACGTCTCTCACACAGTGTACGTCTCCCACACAGTGTACGTCTCTCACACTGTGTACGTCTCGCACACAGTGTACGTCTCCCACACAGTGTACGTCTCTCACACAGTGTACGTCTCCCACACAGTGTACGTCTCTCACACAGTCACACATTACATGATTAACTTTTACTACCGTACAGTGATCAGATTAGATTGTATGAGGTTAACGCTATTTGGCCGGCTTCAGTGGATGAGGTTATAATATCGTGTTGTGTAATGTTTGTACCGTGCGTGCCGGTCACTCTACCGGTCTCTACCGGTCACTACCGGTCACTACCGGTCACTACCGGTTTGATGTTAAGTTAATGTCGAAGTTCCGAACTCCGTCCCCTACAGACTTTCAGATCGGTCGCAGAAGTTTTATCAAAATCGGTTCAGCTATTTGGTTGATATTATCAAAATAACTGGAAAACATATGTCATCCAAGTAAACGAAATTGCGTATTTTCTTTTCTGTGACTTTTTTTCATTCGT
The DNA here is from genome assembly GCA_921293045.1 of Aplocera efformata. Taxonomy (NCBI): domain Eukaryota; kingdom Metazoa; phylum Arthropoda; class Insecta; order Lepidoptera; family Geometridae; genus Aplocera; species Aplocera efformata. The sequence goes on along the minus strand of OV121045.1, from coordinate 13,323,520 downwards.
ATTATACCAATTTGGATGTTTGTTTTATGAATGGTGGATGGATGGATGGATGGATGGATGAGGGCGAGTATTTAAGTCGGTATTTTTTTACATCGTTACAGTTAATCGGTTGTTGAGATTCCTAACGGAAGGAGTTTCTCAATTTATTACTTTAACTTATATTTTCAACAGACTTCAAAAAAGGAGAATGTTCTCAATTCGACTGTACTATTTTTTAGTTTGTTGCCTAGGGTGATTTGGATGATTATGTTTTTTATTTGAATTTTCTTTTCTTTTTGTACGTATGTTACGTAATAAATCCGCCAATTATGAATCTATTTGGATGATTATTTTGTTGTTTGTTTGATCATACAAGGTGGTCATAGAGATCCCATATAAATTTTGACAAAATCAGACGAGCGGTTTTTGAAAAATTAACAGAAATAAAAAAAAAAATAATTCGATGATATTTTCGTTTAGAGGGATACCTCGCCGTCTCATGGGAGCAGTGCGTTGAGTTGGGTTGGCCTGCCCATGTTACTCGTACATGTATAAAGATAGAATGGTAGGCTGCACCCCTTGAGGGCGAGAGAAAGGGATGAAACAATTGATCATTGATTAAATCATCCACATGTATAAACATCCACATGTACAAACAATAAAACATCTATCTATTTATTATATTTATTTTTAATGTGAAAATCTGACGAAATGAAATAAAGGCCTGTTGTTAAGTGGTAAAAAAATGGTTTGAAGTATATTTTTTAAAATAATTGGAGGTACACAAGAGGAACAGACCTACGAATAATGCAATGACGTAATTCAAGGTATCAAATATTACCCGATATAGGTTATGGGGTTATTATTTTACACCATCGCTGTCTGCGCCGTCTGTCATCCATTAGAACTGTCCTTGTACCAACCATACTATTGTGATCAGTAGCAACTCGGCGAGCGGCCGACAGGCGCGCCGCCCGGTCGTGGTATAATACCTCAAGTAGAATGAACATCAGTTACATTTAGTCTCGACCACGTGCTCCACGCAACAGGCCGGTACGACACGACGGCAAAAAAAATATAGGCGCATTAACCGTGCGAAGCCGGGGCGGGTTGTTAGTTATTTATAATTTTCTACTAGCTGTGCCCCGCGGCGTTACCCTCGATGGGCTGTCGTCTTGGGGGCGGGGGGCGCGCGAACCTCGTGTGGCCCCACGTGTCACACAGGCTATACACTGAAAACTGTAGTTAGAAATCCCGCACCATGGGCAGTGGCGCGGTGGCCCCGAGGTACACTCGAGGTACATTCGAGGTACACTCGAGGCGAGGGCCGGCCCGCAGAGGACCAGAGTCATCGACATAGCCCAGCGGATTAGCAAGCTGAAGTGGCAGTGGGCTGGCCATATATGCCGAAGAACCGATAACCGTTGGGGTAGACGAGTTCTGGAGTGGAGACCGCGTGTAGGCAAACGTAGCGTGGGGCGCCCCCCGGCCAGGTGGAGCGACGACTTGCGAAAGGTGGCTGGAAGGAAGTGGATGAGAAGAGCCGAAGATCGGGCTCAGTGGCGCTTACTTGGAGAGGCCTATGTCCAGCAGTGGACGAGTAAAGGCTGATGATGAGGGCCGGCCCGCAGCGCGCCGCCACACACGGTAAACTTTAGCAGTGAACAGTTCAAGTTCAATCAAAACCGGTCCAGTATTGTTCAAGGCATTAAGTAATACGTGGAAGTGGCGGGCTTATTGCTGCGAGCTCTGGGTACCTCGGCATTGGCCCCAACTTTATGGAATTACTTTCACCTTAATGGGTGAAAATTAGGAGATGAAAGTTTGGAAGTCTTTGTTTTAGATTTTCTTCTAGATTTAGATTCTTTTAATCAGAAAGACGAACCTAGTGATGACACCGGTGTCTCTCTAGTGATGACACCGGTGTCTCTCTAGCGATGACACCGGTGTCTCTCTAGTGATGACACCGGTGTCTCTCTAGCGATGACACCGGTGTCTCTCTAGTGATGACACCGGTGTCTCTCTAGCGATGACACCGGTGTCTCTCTAGTGATGACACCGGTGTCTCTCTAGCGATGACACCGGTGTCTCTCTAGTGATGACACCGGTGTCTCTCTAGCGATGACACCGGTGTCTCTCTAGCGATGACACCAGTGTCTCTCTAGTGATGACACCGGTGTCTCTCTAGCGATGACACCGGTGTCTCTCTAGTGATGACACCGGTGTCTCTCTAGTGATGACACCGGTGTCTCTCTAGTGATGACACCGGTGTCTCTCTAGCGATGACACCGGTGTCTCTCTAGTGATGACACCGGTGTCTCTCTAGCGATGACACCGGTGTCTCTCTAGCGATGACACCAGTGTCTCTCTAGTGATGACACCGGTGTCTCTCTAGCGATGACACCGGTGTCTCTCTAGCGATGACACCAGTGTCTCTCTAGTGATGACACCGGTGTCTCTCTAGCGATGACACCGGTGTCTCTCTAGTGATGACACCGGTGTCTCTCTAGCGATGACACCGGTGTCTGAAATTCGGTGATGCTTGTTGTATTGTGCTATTATAAAACGAAAACCAATTATTTTATTATTATCCCTAAGATATTTATCCATAAGAGTGATGAAATTAATAAGTAATACTTTCTTTAAAATTTGTAGACGGACCGGGGTTTGACCACTCCTCCCTTCTACTACTTCTTCACGAGTCTGAATAGACCGAACGTGCTGACGTTAAATGGTTAGTGCCATCAGATCATCCCCTACCGTGTATAACAATATCAAAGTCGTATAACGTGGCGGCCATCGCTCCGAGAGGGGTACTTATCATCTCACGCCGCACCCACACCCTTCCACCGGAACACAGCGATGCGAGTGTGCCTCTGTCTGGCGGCAGATTCCAGCACAGCGGCAGTATTTGTTCGGATGAGCTAAGCACAAACAAGCTGAGTGGGTTCCAACGAGCCCGGTGGTCCCGCCCCGGTAACGGGCCTGTTGGGAAAAATTGTTCGAGCCCGGTAGTGCCGACCCCGACATTTAACGGGGTCGATGGCACAAATCAAGTGTCATCGGCCCCGGTGTCTTTTTATCGGGCCGGATGGCACAGATTAAGGCGCATAGACCCGGTGGTGTTTAAAGCGGAGAGAATATAGTATTATTTTATATACAAAAAATTACGACTTAAAAATAGCATGAAACGCGAAATTTTTTTTTACTCGTTTTATTAATATATCGAGCAGTCTTTATAACTAACACTGTTTCAATCAGTGCCGAAACAAATATAAAAACTGATTATACCAGCGGTATTTCTGCGAAATATTATTAAAAAGGCGTTAAATTGTCCCAGACAAGGATACGAGCCATTTTACGCGAGAAAACAATGGCGTCCCTGGCAGGGTTTCATGTCAAGTCAACAAAGAGAAACGAACGAACGAAAAAAAATATTCCTGCCCCTATCTATCGTTTAAACAATAAGAAGCAAGTCATTCAAACGTATTGTCCAGTGACGTCAGTCGCTCTGAAGAAGTCCAAGTGGCGCGTGGCGTCTGTGTGGTATTTGTGTGGTGTCCTAATGTGATTAGGTAAGTGAAGTAACTTAAATACTATTCGACAATGTATTTTTATTATTAGTAGATGTGAGACAGTGTATTTCTATTATTAATAGATGTAAGTGAATGAAATTCTAAATTTGGGTTCCAGGAAAATGGATGAAGAAAAAGAAAGCTGCTCTACCGGCCCACCATCATCTTTAACATTTATAAAAAAGAAACGGTGGCACTGTTCTATTGCGTGCTGGACACCAATTTATAATATAATAACATAAAAATATAAAAATGGAACGGCGGCATGGGAATGTATTAAGAGAAAAAAAAGAAATGTGGTGGAAACATGTACTTACTACCTTTTATTATATAGACTTACTAAATTTCTACTGTCTGCTCTCTTTATAAGTAAAATATGTATATAGGAAATCCGTTATTGGATGTATGGAGCAAATAAGCATTGATTTGTATTCTTTTTTTTCTCAGATCTGTCGATTTTGTGATATAATAAAATTAAATAAAATATTCAATTTACGAAAATTTGTGAAATATTCCAGATTGCACCACAGTCGTTTACAAAAAAAAAATCTTTCTTTCTTTCTTTCATGCCATGCATGTGTACGGACTATTCATTAGAAATAGTAATTAAATATAAAAGAAATATATAAAAATAGAATTGGTAATAGAAAATTCAATAGAAATATTATATAGAAGATATTTAGTATTTTATAGTTTTAGTACCCAATTAAGCTGATTTATAAATGACTGAATTACATACATCTTACATAATACATAAATATATCAAACGAAATGTTTTCCTTGGTTTTTTTTTTGTTTTATGATTGTTAACTGTTGATATTTATTTTGTAAAACAATAATTAAAAGTGATTGTAACATATAAACTCTTTTTTATTTTCAGTTCATATTTTTTGTACTCTATTCTCTCCGCTTTAAACACCACCGGATCTATGCGCCTTAATCTGTGCCATCCGGTCCGTTAAAAAGACACCGGGGCCGATGACATTTTATTTGTGCCATCGACCCCGTTAAACGTCGGGGTCGGCACTACCGGGCCCGATGAAACAACTTTTCCCAACAGGCCCGTTACCGGGGCGGGACCACCGGGCTCGTTGGGATATACCCAACAAGCTGTAATGCACCCGCTTCGGGGGTGCACCCGACAACTAGGAGTCCTCCTGCGGTACACCGAGGAGAACCAGGCACACAGCCCCCCCGCCGAACGGTGGTGCAGACCCCCTCGTCGCCACACACAGAGTTAGATTAGCGGTTATACTATGATGGCCGGTGTGGCCGCTGGGGCGGCGCCCTGGGGTCCCTGGGGCCTCCACGCGCGCTCGCTAGGGCCCCACGGACTGATTTAATTTTTTATTCTTTAATTGTATGTTTCTTGTATTTAGTTTGAATCGTAGGTACTGGCACTACTTAGTAACAAATTGTTCGTGTCAGTGACACGGTCGAGCTGTCGGTTCGATGCTTCGTCACTCAATGAATGGAATGACAACGTGCACGCGGCCGGTGGGGCTCCGGTACTCAAGAGGGACCGCCGCTTTACGTATTGTGCTGGAGCTGAACCCTCAGGTTCAACTCGAAGCGATCTAATAAATCATATCACAGAAATCGTTAGCAGGGGTCGAAATATAACTCTTTTAGGATATTATTATGTGTGAGAACTGGACAATCGCGCGTAGTGTAGTGTTTAATGTATGATTTGATCCGTGGAGCGAGGCGAGGCGAGGCGAGGCGAGGCGAGGCGAGGACGGCGGGCTCGCCTCGCGTCGTCCCGCAGTCCGCGGGGAGCACGCACAACACTCATCACATCGACGACCCGACACGGGAATGTATCCGGCGCACTCGGGCAGGCGGGACAGGGCGCGCGGCGCGGCTGGCACGGGCGGCGGGCTCGGGGCGGGCGCGCGGACTCGCCGCGGCCGCCGCGCGCCCCCGGGCCCGGGGCGCGGGGCGCGGGGCGCGGGACGCGGGGGGGACGCGCGCAGCCCGCCCGCGCCCGCCGCGCGACACTCGCACGCCGCGCGCCCACTCATGCACACCGACAGATATGCCATCGTAACTTTAAGTCGGAGTTCCTTATTCTGAATTTCCGAAACTCAATCGGACGTCAAGTTTTCCTGCAACTTGCCAACATGTATATTTAAACTTGGAAAACAAGCCACTTTTACATGAGATTATTATAAAGAAGCAGCTAATGAGTCTATTTTGCGATGGTGTTCAGTATGTTGGCGCCAACGAGGGCGAGTCTCTCGCGTCGCTCGCGGGTCGGCTGTGTTCGCCCACACGTTGAACTCGCTCCTCCCGAGCGCTGCGGACGCGGCCGCGCCGGAGCCGTCCGGTTCAGAGCTGCTTCACCTCGCACTAAACGTATACACAATGGTATCATAAACAGTACGTACTGCGCCCGGCAACGCCAAAACAAATAAACGAACTTACCAAAAATTTTAAAAATAAACTTAGCCGCGAATTCGATGTCGCGGACCCTCGTGGTCAAGGACTAGCCCCCCCCCCCCCCCCATTCACCGTACTAACAAACCTGTCACTATCTGAAGGATCATTCCGGATTCCCTAAAAATGTCAGTTGTAAAAAATAATCTAAGTCAGACTCAAATAATGACAGACAGTATCGAGGCTTTCTACCGTATCAACGTATCAACGTTTTTTTGGGGTTCCGTAACCAAATCCGTACGTAAGTAATAAAGTAAAAATATTGAGAGAATATACTGCGTGTGACGTCACAATTAAATTAAATAATATTCTGCTGTTGCCGCTGATCTTTGAAACTCAAAACCCGTTGACTTTGTTTCGTTTTGAATAGGTCGCACACCGCGGTGATCATATTTCGTTGTAATTATTACCTATAACAACAAACCTACCTTCCACAACAAATTATTATAATTTTTTTTAATTATAAAAATGTGTACCTTTCCTGATTAAAACGTTATGAGAAAATTTAAAATTAAGAGTTAATATAAACAAAAGTCCAGCCGATGCGCGTCCGCAATATGTTCGGTCTCGCAAAAAGTTAATTCTAACTACATTTAATATTATTAGGTTATAAGTTCTCATTTTAAGTGAATTTGTAATTCTTATGAGAATAAAGTTTCTCCAACCGTGACTCCGTCGTTTCCCCTCGCCGGGACTCGGGGACCGAGGTGCCGGCGCTAAACGTATGATTGCTACCAAACTCAATGATTATAATATACTTATCGTGGCCACGCGGCGTGGCGCGGCGTGGCGCGGCGTGGCGCGGGCTCTCCGAGGACCGTTCTCCGCCATCAGCGCGGTGTCGTAATTCGATCGCAGCTGTTAACGCGACATCGTTACCGCCGCCGCCGGAACTCGATACACTGTCGCCTCCCGAGCCGAGCGACATCCCACTAACGGAATACTTCATTATAAATCAGAGACGATATCCATTTCTCATCTGGTCTATGATCTGTGTATCTTTAGTCTCTTCGATTAGTGGCAGATAATACTGTTAAATAAGGACTCAGGTCTAGTGCAATTACAATATTTTTCATGTAAACGCTTCTTTACAAGAATATTTCAGTTTCATAATTATAGAAGCGTGATCAAGCGTATTTTTAAATATTTGTAAGGGAACATCCTACTCACGATAAGCGAGAGTGAATGGACTTGGGTCGACCACGAGAGCTCGATCGGGATTGGTAGATGGCACATGCTTTCGGAGTTTTAGTTCTAGTACAGTTCTAGTTGCTCTCCTCACGATGTATTAATTTACCTATTTTTAAAGCATCACTATTAAAACAAAAAAATAATGAAATTGGACACCACAGAACAACTAGGTACGCATTTTGAAGAGCATTTTTTAATTTTTCCCCTCTCTCAAAGGAACCGTGCCGAATTATGGGATAGAAAGTAGAAATATAAAGAAAGTCAGCGGTGTTCCCATCCGGATATTAAGGTCTCGCGGGAACCTGCGGGCGTGCGGGATGGAGCGGGCGGGGCGGGCGGGGCGGGGAGCGGGTCACCGTGATGAATGGCCTCGCGCGAGGAGCTACCTGCTCCGGCTCCGGCTCCGGCTCCGACTCGGGACCTCCTTTTCCGTGTTATCATATGATCCCGAGAGGAACGATATTAGATCGCAATTTTCTGATAAAACTTTTGTTGAAAACATTAACATATATGGGAAACTAGCTGTTTCTCGCGCCTTTTTCCGCGTGAAATATAACATATTTTTTGCGTGGAAACCTAATTGTTCTAATTTAATCCTTATAACATCATCTGTTTGCCAGTGAAAATCCTGTCAAAATTGGATCAGCCGTTTCGGAGACTTTCATCACTTCTCCCGAGGGAACAGTACTGAATTTTAGGATAAAAAGTATCCAGTGTCCCGTAGTATAATTTCAATTCATGCTAAGTTTCATTTGAATTCATTCAGTAGTTTCGTCGTGATGCGCGGGTAAGATACAGACAGAGTGACGGACAGACAGACAAAAATAAAAAAACCAGTTGAATATCTTCAATGCACAGAATCGGACCTGTTACAGTCCTATTATAAGTATAGATTGATAGATATTCCTGCCGCCTGCCTGCCGCTCACAACCTGCCGCCTGCCGCCTGCCGCCTGCCGCCTGCCGCCTGCCTGCCGCGGGGGGACAGAGCGGTCATGTGCGTCCTCCAGTGTCGCTTAGTCCGTACCTGGACCCCTCTCTTGGGCATCGACAGGGTTCAGGTCGGGAATGAGTGTCAGATGATCCCGTACCTAGACCCCCTCAGTCCGGAACGGGCGCACTTGTCTCCCCGGACCGGCCTACAGTTCCCTCCACAGTGAATGCAATGAGTCCGAACTATGTATGAAATCGACCCCGCCTGTTGTACATCTGTATGAAGCGAGCGGAGGCGGTGTATGATGTCGGCCGCCAGGATTACTGAGAGCGCGACTCAAAGTTCGACGGAAAATCCATTAGCGCGTGGTGGGGAGTGGGGGACGGGATCGTAGGGGGGGGGGGTCACTGGAAACTGAGTACATATTCATGAAATCTGACACGAAAATAAATTACTCTCTAACTATTTGAAATCTACGCGATCATCGATCTGTTATCTCAATATATGCAATAATCCAACAAACGTGAACCGTTTGTTGGATTATTGCATAACGTATTAGTACGTAACGAATTGTATTACCGCGTCATCATTTCTCTAGTGTCTGTCCATGCCACCTTCGACACAGGTGATCCAACGGGATAGCCTGTGAGTGAGGCACGTCAGGAACAACTGAACACATCACACTCGGCGTGGAAGCGTTTGTTTAGATAAGTGTTGTACGACTGAGAGTTAACTGAATTCGATGCAATTACCGCGGAATGGCGCGCCACCGCCACCGCCGGCTCCGCTCCACACCTCGCGCTAGCGCCGACGGGAATTGTTCGCGCTCCGCGCCAACTATTCCGATGTGAATCACTTCCCCGCCGCCCCGCCGCCCCGCCGCCCCGCTCTCGTACCCGGCGTATGAACGAGTATTGCAGTAGTGACGGCGCACTATAATTATTAGAGGATCCCGCTGTAGTCGTCTGCCTGTTTCTGGAGCAGGAAGTGACCGCCCGCTGGTCCAGTCATCCTATTACTAAACCCGCAACTCTCGTATCTCGGAAACGGCCCTGACGATTTGGATATTTTTTTTTTTTTTTTTTATTTATGTATAGCCAAGCGTTTGGCCGCCATCTCACCTGATGGGAAGTGAAGATGCGGCCGACGATGGAGCACGCTTGTCTAGGAGAAACCTATTCACTCTACTCTTGAAGACCCCCAGGTTGTAATGGTCAGGGAACACAGACTCAAAGCATTCCACTCCCTCGCAGTGCGCACAATAAAAGTAGTTTGAAATCGTTTGGTGCGTATTAATGGAATGTCGATTGTAAAGGAATGGCGCTGAGCCGTACGTCTGGTCGTCCGATAATGAAATGGTGACGAGGGAATTATATTATGCAACTCTTGAGCACACTCTCCAAAATGTATCCTATAAAAAGCCGAGAGACACGCGACTCTTCGCCTGTGTTCAAGGCTGTGCATTTTTCCTTTATAAGTGCATCGTCACCTATCAGCTTTACAGCTCGTTTTTCAATAGAGTCCAAAGCCTCCAGCTGGTACTCGGCTGAACCATCCCAGAGATGGCTGCAACACTCCATACAAGACCGGACTTGTGCTTGGTAAAGGGTAAGCATTTGACCTGATGTGAAGTACCGCCTGACCCTAGACAGAACTCCAAGCTTGCGTGCAGCAAGTTTGGCTCTGGACTCTATATAAGACCCGAAGTTGAGCTTTGCTCTTTAAGTTGACCCGTATTGTATTTCAATTGTATTGTGAAACAACGAGTTACACTCGATCGTCCCGGTACTGATGTACTTAATGCACCAATTTAAAGTATAAGTACAAATGTCAAAGTCAAAATATTTTATATAAGTTGAATACTTAAAAAAATATTTAGAGTCACTTTTTTAAATATATGTGTACTTACAAGAAGGCTTCTTATTACTAATTTTAGCCCTTGTTCAAACCCTATCCGACTTTACTTTCTTTTCGCGACCTTGATCATGTTCACAACTAATAAAATGTTCCTTATGTCTCTACGTAAACATATTGTTATTGTTGAATGGATATGACATATTAATGCGCGTGTCGCGGACCAGAGCGACCAGAGCGACAACCGGCCGTGGCGTTTTATCATTCACTAGCTGACCGGGCAACGCGTTGCTTTGGCTAACGTTTTTGTCATACGATATTATAATTTGCAATAAAATAATATTACGATCATAAATTGAGATATGAGCTATCTTATCTTTCAAGTTGGATCAAACTGCACACGGTGTACAAATTTGATACACAAAATCGGTTATTGTGATTAAACCATGATAGCTAGATATATGTTCTCGCGGACTTTTTTGTAGGTCTTAATGTGATCTACAAACCCGTAGTACATCATTTTGTTCTATTGACAATAATTTTTGCAGCGCACGCAAAAATAGGTATTCGATTTTACACCTTGTGTTACAAAATAGCAATTTACTTACGGATCCCTAATTTTGAAAAAAAAAACATAGCCTATAGCCTTCCTCGATAAATTGACTACCCAAAACTGAAAGAATCAATCAAATCGGACCAGTAGTTCCAGAGATTAGTGCGTTCAAACAAACAAACAAACAATCAAACAAACAAACTCTGCAGCTTTATAATATTAGTATAGATTAGTATAGATATAGTAGTCAACCATTATATAATTTAAACCTCCGGATCGGAAGCTTTGTGGCACATTCCGGATGTTTATTATAGGAACGTTCACACTTGCCCGTTAAACATCCGGTGACCTTTTGTAATCTAAATGTTGGGTTGCTCAATTAACTTTTGTTCCCGGTGTGCAGAGCGTGGAGCGGGTGCACACACGGGTACGACCGCCGCGGGTCGCGGACGGAACATAACAACACCAATTATGAACGAACAAATGTTAACTTGATCCTGTTTGAACGTGTACTGAACGCTGCACGCTGCACGTCACCCGGCTCCGATCACACGAACAAATTATTAAAAGTGTCTATTTAAATGAAACTGGCGGATCGCGGGATATCTGATTAATTAATCATAAAAGTATCAGCGATCCAGATCGCCGCCGCCGCGACACGGAAAGCGAATTAGCACCGGACACTACACCCCCACCCCGCCCCTCCCCCCCTAGCCCCCCCACCCTACTCGCGCCGCTAATAGAGTTATTAAATAATATCATTGACACGTATCACCGCCGCCGTCGGCCCTCACTGGCGGGTCGCTCATTCGCTCATGCAATGCTAATTTTTAACACAGAATTAAAGAAAAGCGTATAAATGTAGTCTTAAAAAAATCTTTGAGGAAAAATCGAATGCTACGTCGGACGAAGAGGGTGCTACGTTATGCTACGCGGAGCTACGTCATGCTACGAGATGCTATGCTGTGATACGTGGTGCCACGCGGTGAGACGTGACGTGTTACTATTTTAGAGTGAGTGACCAGCAGATCTCGTAAGACTAACCTGATAAAATATTTTCAATTGACATTATTAAATATTGACGCATTGATAAGAGTAAAACAAAAACAACATTACTTATTTATATATACATATTTACTTGCTACGACTCCATACTTTTGATCCCATACGGTTGTATGGGATCCTCCTCGCTAACTATAGTTTTAGTAAAGAGTATAATTTAGCATTTTGATAGCGAGCGAGCGGCGCGCGCCGGAAGCCGGCTCCTGGTATCGTGGTGTCCCCCAGGGAGGTGGTTACAGCCTGATCGCGGCGCGAACAGATCATCTCCTTCAAAGACGGTCCCGGAGATGGCACTCCCCCCCCCCCCCCTACCCGGCCCCCTCGTGAGCATTGTGCGCGGGTGCGATACGTCGGGAACACGATGCGTCGTTACGCTTATCGCCGCCGGAGCCGAACAAAACCATAAAATAACCCCAAATGTTGTAAAAGTGGCTCGATTTATCTACGAGTAGATCGTCGGCGCGCACAGAGCTCACGCGACGCCTCGCGCCGGCTATTGTCGGAGCGCTTTACAATGTTACCGATCGTTTCGCTTCGGAGATATATTACTTGAAAGTATGCCACCCGGTACCGCAAGGTAAGTAGGCAGGTCCGTGGCTGGCTGCAGGTGCGAGCTGTTCGCCGAATTCCGAAGTCAGCAGCCGGCAGCACGCGGCAGCACGCGGCAGCACGCGGCAGCACGCTTGTGGTTTCGGAAAGCGCGCCGCCCGGTTCCGGCATGGCGTGCGTGCATGTTCCTACCTTTTAATTGTCCGCCACTTCCCAGTGCGCCCATATTTCCATGCACGAAGCCTCCGTCGCGCCGATAAACCTGCGACCCCGGTATCGGATATCGCCCACCGACAGGAAGTGCTCTCGTCGTGAACAGAGCTGGGTCCGAAGGCGCTGCAGCTATGGTGTTCGAAACGTACACCGCGGCTGAAGTGCCTCCACCACGAAAGTGGGCTCCCGCACTCGCACGGCTTTCCGTTTCTCTCTGAACACTGGTAAAGTCCCCTAAAGCTTGGGAGCCTGCTAGCCCGCGCCCGGCGAAGGGAGTCGGCTCAGGCCTCCAAACCACCGCCACATTTCAATCACCTCTTTACATACTCGTAGTAAATGTATCGAGCGGGTACCTGAAGGACAATGACCTCGACAATATGACTCGGTCTACTGGGATCATCTAGTGTGTGAGACACATGGACATGGCACTCGACGTCTCGAAAGCCTTCGGCGGAGCCTGGCACGACCGTCTCATCGAGGGACAGCAAGGCAGCCAGTTTATTCAGCTATCGGACCCGCTCGATCAAATAAAACCTCCGTTTAAAGTAAAGGAGTAGCGCTTTCCCAGTATTCATAGGGGACGGGCGGCGGCGATGGTTCCATTGTTTATAAAGATTGCAGGACCCCTACCCCCCCCCCCCCACCGCCCCCCGCCCCTCGTACGCTCGCGGTTAACGAGAAGAATACCAAATAAGAGGCTTTAAGACCCCGTTACATTATGCACGGCGAGTGTGGGCGTCGGGTCGTGTCGCGTTGCGTCGCGTCGCTAGGCACGCGAGACGCAGATGACGTCGAAATAAAAACGGTGGCCGTAGCTTTCCCAGAAGCGGCCTCAGCATGCCGCCTAAACCTCACCCCTCACCCCTCACCCTTCGCCCCTGACTCTTCGCCCCTCACCGCCACTCCTGCGTCCTTCTTCGACACACAAATGTCGAACAGACGCTTCAAAATAAAAAAAGATTAAATGACGGCAATGGATGCCTCGAGTCCGCGCTCCGTCCCTCGCGAGACGCGCCCCGCCCGCGACGCGAGCGTGACGCGGGCGGGGCGGGGCGGGGCGGGGCGGGGACCCTCGGACGTTCTCTTGAGGAGCGCCGCATTGAGGGCACTCCACTCGAGTACCCATTCATAGCCGTGTTACCGATAAAGTGTCTTCGCCTCCTTCCCTGATGTATATCTTATGAAACACATAGAAAGAAGGCGGGACGGAACCCGCCGTCACCCGCGGTCACACACGGTCACACACGAGTCCCTTCGCACAAATGTAATTCAGCGGCGAATAATAAATGATTTCTCCGTTCGGTTCCGGCTTCGGCTATTTGTTGGCGCGCAGTCAAAGGAGGTCTCGATGTTTCCCACTGATTTGGAGGCATTCACACTCGGCGCGGCGTGGAGAGGCACGCTAACGAGTGTCGCGGCGCCGCAGCCGATGGAGTGCCCCGGAGTGCCCCCCGAGTGCCCCGGAGTGCCCCTCGAGTGCCGTGGAGCACAGTGGAGGACGCTCCGGGATGTGGGGCCGCTAACTACGTATTGACTGGCACTAATTGCAGGCTTTAGCGGTGTGTAGCGCCGTGCACACCGCCGGACCGCCGCGCCGCCGCACCTTGGGATATAAAACAATCTCCACTGAGATGATGTGATCCATGTAACGTAGAAGAAAGTACAAACTAAAGTTCACGCCGAAGTATGATGTATTATAGTAGTACTGTTTAAGAGTTAGGTGTCTGAATAACTTTCTGAATGATGACGTCACTCGCATAGCTTGCCTAGATTTTCAAATTTTCTTGTTATATGTTTAGCTTCATAAGCGTGAAAATATAAAGTTGGCATTCTGTTCCTTAGTATAATTATTTCATTGGATCCTTCCGATGTTGGTTTTCCTAATAAATAAATAAATAAAAAGATAATTCAGCTGCATGAGCCATATCACCGTGATTTAGAAAATAACAATACTCCCGTAGTTGTGACCGGCCATCTGGACCGAGTACTCTGTACCACGTAATGTATAAATGATAAAGTATTCATAAACACTTTATTAAACACGGAATTTTTAATTTTTTTGATTTTTATTTTATATGTTTATATTTATTTTATATGTCGAGTGTACAGTCAATGTACATTTTGTGTTGATGCGGCGCTTCTCATGCGCTCGGCAACTATGTATCATTCTGTGTATCATTTGTATTAATAATAAATCAGTTCACGTGCAACCGCGGACTCGGGTGGTTATCATTTACAAACCCATCCTCACTATATCAATATCAATATCATATCAATATATCACGGGGGTGCTAGCATATCATCCCCAACATTCTTTTTGGTCCTTCGAGAGCTTTCGGTGCAAGGACACGTAATTTTTGATCATCGAGCAAAAACAAATACACAAAGGCACGGCACGTGATGGTACGTAGGATGCGCACTGCGTACCATTACTCGAACCCGTTCACTACATTTTGGATAAAGCTAAGAGCCTGAATTCATAATTACATTCAATTTGAACCAGTGAAGAAAAGTTCTTTAATTTTGTCAGTGACACACTCACTCGGCGATCGTCTAAGCTCCAAGGTAGTTCTGCGAGCAGCAGCCTCCACATTAGTGATTGGTCCGTCTTCTACAGATATTAACTGCATATACTTACTTATCCTCTTCCTGTAATCCTCTAACATAACTGATATGCGATTACAAATTTACTTTTGCCGACTTGGTTTTACATTCGATCTCACAATTGTTCCGTTCCGTAGGTAGCGCGTGCATCGCGAAACGTACAGTTTTGTACAGAAACTATTATATTTTTTTGACGGGATTTTAATAGTTGTTTTTCCCATATTGTATTTAACAGGCAAAGGGTTTTAAAAAAAAAAAAAACTTTTTCTCACTCATACCTATTCACTAGGATTCCCTGTGTCGCAGATGGCGTGGACAAACACAGAATCACAAGACAAACACTCAAGACCCGAGAACAAACTTCAAGCTCACACCGGCCGGGGCACACTTTGTGCCCCGGCCGGTGTGAGCTCGAGAATCGAGAAGAGAATCGAGCAAGGGACCCCTCGCTTCGAAGGCAGGGCTACTACAACTAAGCCACGGAGCTGTCATTAATAGCGATGCGATGAAACACAATATCGTTCAGAATCAAAACACAAAATAACAAGTGGTTTTATATTAATTTTTCATGTCAGCGACACGACGACACCATGCCGTTGTCCATTCTGTGTGTCCGTCTCCCGCTCCCGCTCCCGCTCCCGCTCCCGCTCCCGCTCCCGCTCCCGCTCCCGCTCTCTGTGCCCCGCCAGCCAATCGGTCACGAGCACAAAGCGAGTGTCGCGTGTCGCGTGTCGCGTGTCGCGCGTCAATGATACGTCTTCTTCTTCACATCTCACTGATACAAGGGAATGACGCGGACTGCACACGCCCCCTGCGTCACAGCACGAAAAGGCACGCACGTACCGCGTGCATAATTCAAACACGCTATGGCTCTTTGACTTTGACTTGACCTGCGGTGATACTAACTGACTAACTGTTGTAACACTAGCTGCCCCGAACGATGTCTTCCTGTCTTCATTCACCATTTGACAATATCTGCTGTCAAACGACATGGTGGCCCGTAGCATTCCGACGTCGAGCGTGACGGCGAGTGATCACCGCCTCACCTGTACAGCCTTCCGCAGTCAAATCTACACTCGCATGATTACGGGGGTGGGGCACGGGCCGGGCCGGGCCGGGCCGGGCCGGGCCGGGACGGGCACCGCCACTGCTAAGTGTTAGGTGTCTAAACAATTCAAGCAAATTTACCGCAGGATTAAGCTAATCTTCAAACGCGACGTAATTCCTGTGGCGTGCCTAGGTGCGGGCGGCGAGGCTTACCGTGATCCGACACGCCGTCCCCGGCGGGCGACACGACACGATGTTTGCGTGTAACGTTACCCGCTCCTGGTTAATTGTGCCATTGCAAACTAATTAGAGGTGTCGCCGCGGGAGCGAGAGGGACAGGGGGAGGCGACCACGAGTTAGTCTATTAGCCGAGGACGTCGGAATGTGCGCACGTTATGGGTGTTGGCGGTGAGTGTACTTACGGAGCGGCCCGTGCGCCCGCCGCCTGTCCCTCTGAACAAACAGCCACCTCTAGGCTACATTACACAGGTTAAGCTAACTAGTTCTTGAGAGAACAAGGTTTTTTCATTTATTTAGCTAACCTTCGCCTCTGTAGGTACGTATAATCATTGCACACACACTCACGTACAGGTGCGTGTGTGTGTGTGTGTGTGTGTGTGTGTGTGTGTGTATTAGTAAAGGTGCGTAGATGTATCTGTTAATGTGGTTTATTGTATGGTACAATAACACACGCCCGCAGACATATATCCTACTACTATTATAAAGGCGAAAGTTTGTAAGTATGGATGTATGGAT
Source organism: Aplocera efformata (assembly GCA_921293045.1). Classification (NCBI taxonomy): domain Eukaryota; kingdom Metazoa; phylum Arthropoda; class Insecta; order Lepidoptera; family Geometridae; genus Aplocera; species Aplocera efformata. The sequence goes on along the minus strand of OV121045.1, from coordinate 13,306,765 downwards.
GTATAGATGTATGGATGTATGGATGTTTGTTACTCTTTCACGTAAAAACTACTGAATGGATTTGAATGAAACTTTACCACAATATAGCTTATACATCAGAATAACATATAGGCTACAATTTTTGAGGTTTCTATAAAATCTATATATATTTATAAAAGAAAGTCGTGTTTGTTACAACACTTATAACTCGAGAACGGCTGGACCGATTGCCATGGTTTTTGATTTGTTGGATTTGTTTCCGTCCCGAATAGCAGAATAACTATTAAAACATTGGAAAATTAACGAAAAAAATAAAATCAATTTATCCCCGTATTCTCCACGGGAACGGGAACTATGCGGGTGAAACCGCGGGGCGCAGCTAGTAAGATATATACGCACAAAGAAAGTATTTCAATAATTCCCCAAAGCGTTTCCTCACAACAGATATTTCCTTCGCGACAACAACGTTGAAAGGATTCCTCCGGTAGCATATTTGGAGCGTAAAGCGTACCTAAAAGTAATATCGTCTATCGTAATGCCGCGCTACTCCATCTCCGCGCCACGCCGCCGCCACGCCGCCGCCACGCCGCCGCCACGCCGCCGCCACGCCGCCGCGGCTCAAAGCACACCTTTGAAGACGCCGCTGCGCATTATATTGAAAGTTTCACTGAGACGTGCAGTACAAATGTTTACCTTCTTAAAGCTTTTAGCATTTTTCCCCGAGAGCGATCGTTTAGTGGCAGCACGGCTCGCAGCGAATCCTCAGTCCCCTCGGGCGGCGCGCGGGGTGGTGTGGGGTGGTGTGGGGGGATCACATTCAACACTCCTCGATACGAAAGAGTTACACATCTGTCGGAGTGATGTCGTGTCCGGGTGGTCGCTCTGCCGGCCCTGATGGCGCCGGCGACTCTGACATGGGGATGTGACGCTCATGCGCCCGTAGTTACACCGGCACCCTCACCCTTCCACTGGAACGCATCTCTGTGAGTGCACCGCCAGTGACCGTCGGCGCGTCCGTCCGTATATTTTTACCCGACTGCGCGACGCAAATAAGAAAAATCTAGATTGGTTCAATTTTCCCCAATATGCAATAAGCGAGTCATACATTGCGCTCCGCGTTACGATGTGTGTGATGACTCGCTGTGAGCCGAACACGGACTTGCTTCAATGGTGTAGTTGTTGCGTGTCAATTAACAGAATTCTAAAACACTGGACTTGTTTGTATACACTTTTTAATTAAAATTCAACTATAAGGCAGGCCGGAATGTGTGCGGCTAAAAACACAAAAAGAAATAAGGAAGATTTCTTAAAAAAAATCTTACTAAATTATATAATATTTTTTTAATAATAATAATAATTTATTTATTTATTTATTTAGGTCCATCAACAAAATTTACATGAATTCATTCTTAGAAACTAGGTTATAGAAAAAGGTTACATGTAATTTCACTTATAGATGAACACCGCATGTATTGTATTAACAATGAGTACATAAACCCTACGATATATAATTAAAAAAGAAGTACCTATACGATAATACATATTTATAATAAATTGGTGACAACTAAAATAATAATAATAATAATAGTAATAAAAATGACAAAACATTATCTACCTAAGAGGATGGCGAATTAAATACTCTTGAAATTTTATATTTGAATGCTGCAAGAGAATCATGAAATAAATCTATGGTGTTATCTTTAGCTAATAATTCCTTCAATAGTCTGCACAGTCTTGGAACAACAGAGAAATGACCCAAGTTTGTTTTATAGGTTTTGTGGGTGAGCAAAGGGACAGGGTATCGTGGCAAGCGTGAAGGAATTCCAAGCGTAACTTTACCTAGAAGTTCGGGATTATAAATATAGTCATTAAAAAGTTTATACAAGAACATGACGTCCTGCATTTTTCGTCTATTGGACAGACTCATAAGTCCAAATGAATCAAGGCGATCCTGATATGATAATCTCTTCAATGAGTTGTACGAATAAAACTGTGTGAAACGTCTCTGAATGCTCTCAATACGGTCCTTATGGACCTGATAATAAGGGTTCCACACGATAGAGCAATACTCAAGCTTGCTTCTGACTAACGAAGTAAACAAGAGCTTCCGTGTACTAGATTTTTTGAAATCTTTAGCATTTCTAAAAACAAATCCCAGCATTTTTCGCGCCGACTTACATATATCGTCTATATGTTGAACAAACTGCAGTTTAGAATCAACAGTGACACCTAGATCACGGACAGTTTTATACTCTTTTAGGTCCAGATCATTGATTTTATAAATTGTATTATGTGATGTATAATTACGTGTGAATTTAATATATGAACATTTCTCAATATTAAGAAACATTTCATTTTGCACACACCAATCGGACAGTCTGTTGTCAGTCATGTCATCTTGAAGTGCCAGAGTATCGCTTTCCGTGCGTATTTGCTTAGCAATTTTTAGGTCGTCTGCAAATATATAACATTTAGAATTTAGAAAACAGTTTGTTATATCGTTGATGTAGATATTGAACAACAAAGGTCCCAAAATAGAACCTTGCGGAACACCTGAAGACGCAGGATAGGGGCGTGAAGCATAGCCTTTAACAACCACATAAGCAGATCTATTGTCTAAGTAAGATGTCAACCATGATAAAAAAGATCCTCCAAAACCAAAAGATGACAGCTTTTTATTGAGTATTTTATGGTTTACCTTATCAAAGGCTTTCGAAAAGTCCGTGTATATGGTGTCAACTTGAATACGAGAGTCCACTGAATCAGTAAGATAGCTAAGAAAGCTTGACAAATTAGTAGTGGTGGATCTAGAGCGCAAAAATCCGTGTTGGCTATCGGATAAGTTTTGCTGTATATGGCGAAGAAAAAGTGGATGTATTAGGGACTCAAATGTTTTTGCAAGAACGGATATAATGGATATAGGACGGTAATTAGAAATTTCATCACGAGCGCCTTTTTTATAGACTGGTACTTTTCGGGCATATTTCCAATCATCAGGAAAAACTCCGGTTTGTAAGGATTTGTTGTAAATCATACAAATAGGCAATGATAGCGGCTCGGCACATCTGACTATGAAAATTGGTGGCAAATTATCAGATCCAGCACCCTTATGTACGTCAAGTCTTTTTAATTTTTTAAAAACTTCGTATCTATCAAAATGTATAGAACACAGCGAGCAATTAAAGACATTTTGGATTTTGAAGTCAACTGTAGCTACATTTGTATCATAATTATTAGTATTAGTATATACAGAGGAAAAAAAATTTGCAAACAAATTAGAGATATCAGGTCCACCAGAAACGACCCTACCGTCTAGAGTCATCTTAGCAGGAAAGGTGTTTGACGACTGTTTAACATTTTTTAAATGTGTCCAAAAATATTTTGGGTTTTTTGCTATATTAGATTCTATTGTTTCAACATATTTTTTATAACATTCTTTGATCAAATCTTCACAATTAGATCTCAAATCTTCAAATTTTACTAGATCAAGGGGATTTTTGTGAATTTTATACTTTATTCTATATTTATTCTTATCATTCAATAATGAAATGAGTTTCTTGGTAAACCAAATGGGGTATTTTAAATTTTTTGGCTTAGTTTTAGGAACATGGCGTAATATTATTTCACCTATTATTTTATAGAACTTCAAAAGCATAGTGTTTACGTTTTCGCAATCTGAAAACATATCAAGCCATGGTATTGCGTTTAGGCTACTTATAATATTATCGTAATCTGCTTTGAAAAAGTTAAACCTATTAAGAGTTCTTTCTTTAAGACATGTACTCTTACAAAATGTGACAATAATGTCAAGTGGAGGGTGATGTAAATCCACTGTACTAATAGGGTTAACATTTTTTTTAATAATAATTTCTGTACTATTCGTTAATACTAGATCAAGTATCTTTTGATTTTCATTGATAATTGTATTATACTGTTTAAGTGCATTTTCTTCTATGAAATCAACAAACATGGAATCTAAGTTACAACTACTAGACGGACTAAGATATCTGACGTTAGGTAGATTCGACCATTTTAAATCAGGTAAGTTAAAGTCGCCTGCCAAAATAACATGTTCATTTAGATTAGTGATTTTATTTGCATTATTTACAAATACTTCCAATTTATCTTTCTTTACTGGTGGTGGCAAATAGACTGCACATACCGCAATATGACTAGTTTTACCATGTATATTTACATCAATGGTTACCCAGATATCTTCACAGTCACTTTCCCACTCGAAATAACGCCGGGAGATCAAATTACTTCTAACAGCTATAAGCACACCGCCTCCATTCTTAACTACTCTGTCTCTTCTATATACAATATACCTACTATCAAAGATTTCTCCATCAAAAACACCACTATTTAGCCATGTCTCAGTTAATACAAGCACATCGTAGTTGTTATTAATAATATTGAGTTTGACATTTTTACACTTACTGCGCAAGCCTCTCACATTCTGGTAATAGAAATGTATTTCATCCGACATATTAATAATAATAAAAAAATACTATGAAAAGAAAATGTTAGTTAAATATAATTAATTAGGAATAATAAAGATTATGAACAACTAATATCACTAATATAAATATTATGTAAGTAACTCTATTTGGCTAAATTCACGGATATGAATGTGTTCCGATGTCTCAGTTTTCCGCATGAATAATCGACCATTCTTTACCCATGCCCATAATCCTAATCTTTCTCATTTTATAAAGGCGACATTTTGGATGTATGTGTGTGTATGTTTGTTACTTCTTTACGTTCAAACGACTCAACGGATTTAGATGAAATTTGGTACCAGAATGGCTTATAACCTGGATTAATACACAAGCTCCTTTCGATCCCGGAAAAACGCGGGTATCACCGCAGGGCGCAGCTAGTGATATCATAAATGCTAAAGTGAATCTGTGTGTTACGCTTTCACGCCTGAACCGCTGCATCGATTATGGTAAACTTTGATACAGAGATCGCCGGCACCCTGGTGATCGCTAATCACTTGTAGGACACGGGCGACCGGAATTGGTCGACAACATCAACACTAACGCGAGCGACGCCGCGGGGAATAGCTAGTAAATAAATAAATGTGATTTGTCAGTAGCCTGACGTGCCGAGCCCCGCCGCCACATGTAGGCCCGCGACGGGCCGGCGTAAGTACGAAGTAAGATATTGTCCGCCATAAATATTGATATCGTGCGGGAGAGCGCGAGTTATGGCGCGATAAACACGAACCTAATCCGACAGGATTATCTTTATAATAAATTAAATGGCTTCACTTGGAATGTTTAATATTTGTTCCGAACTAAACTTGTCACTGACAATACCCAGCGGCCGGATTGAACCTGGCCTGGAACAGGGAACCTGGCCGTCTACTGCCTCGCAGAAAGCCTCAAAGCCTCGCAGGGTCACCGCACCAATACCAATACCATACACGAGCTACGACTTCTTTCATGGTCCTTCGAGAAGACAGACCTCGGTACGCGTTTAGCTCGACCATATAGTGATTCGTTTATCGGGGACTTGAAAACCTGTGCCAAAAGTGATACAGCGGAACAACAATCGGAGCGGAGCTATCGTAAGGAGCAAATCAGGTCAGATCAAACCATTTTATTGTTTATCATTTTGTATCTTTCTGTCACCACTGTCATCACATCACCGGCTCCGAAATGGGCGCCCCCGGCGTGGCACGACATAGGTTGGGTTCGCGCTAAAAATAAATGCATGTTCTTATAAAGGCACTCGTAAATTTGTCCTTATCTTAAATGATCCGGCGGGACACATTCTGTCCGTGTCAATGTACTGCGAACTGTTTAAACGATGGAGTAATTAGTAGGTGTTCACGAGCGGGCGGGGCCTTCAGCGATAGAACAATGATCGCGGGATGAAGCTGGTTCCAGATGCGAGCGTGGGACGGATGAGGAGCAGCTGTACGGCCAGAGGGGGCCCCTTTGAACGGACGGCTCGTGTCAAGCTGGCGTGTGTACCTACTCGTACACTCGTATCGTGCAGGTTGGCAAAGGCAGACCACTCCACAGGAGTCAGATGTTGCCAAATGTCAATATCTGTTGAATGTAAATTTGGATATAAAGTTATTTTCAGAAGTATTTATTTAATGAGTTGTTATTTTGTTACATGTGGCGTAGGTATAAGCAGGGGTTTCTCGTTGTAAATAATTAGCCTTATTTGTGAGGTAGTGTACAATCACCACTGTCACCATTGTTAGCGTTGAAGTAGTTGTAGGTACATTAGTTGGTTTTATTTATGTTGTAAAAAATAAGCTTTAACCGTTATAATTATTTTTTTATTATCAACACCTTTGACAATTAGCAAATACCATTGTTTTTATATGTGTTTTTTATTCTTTTAGTTTGGAGGGATGGCAATCGAGAATAAAGTGGCGGGCACAGCTTGTTTGTCATAATTATATCCATATGCGATAAATTAAAAACTAGTCTAGTCATACAAATTAGTAGTTATAATATTTGATTGGCATACATTTAGTATATCCTAATATTTTACAGATATAGTTATATCTATTATTTGTCAATGTTTGTACAAATCAAAGTTATGAACGGCACCAAGTGCACCCGACGCTAATTGAGAACGGATTTAGAATGGATTATCCTGAGACTCTGCCGACGTGGACCACCAGACGGTGCCGTGCTCCGCGGCACTGAGCGGCGACCGAAGCGATGCGACGCACGAGCCGAGCGAGCGTGCCACGGCAACCAGTCGACGACCAGTGCTCAAACTTACTCGTACTTATATATATTCCTGATATTATATTTCTCAGTAATTAGCGGCTTATAAGCGATGTCTCATTAATATTATTTTGATTCGAAGGACACACATATTGCATGCTGTGAAGATATACGAATTACGACACCACGTTAGACTTCATGTGTAACAAATATTACGATGGGGTACTCCGGGGGGCAGATCCTCATTATATTTTTAGTTGAGTCCTATAGCGCCACCCCTCACCGCAGGTGCCTCACGCGCCGGCCGACGCACGCGTTCGCCGCCCAGCGCGCATGTCAAAGGTAACGAGCGCCATCCGACACCCGCTCCGGGGCAACACTACACGCCTTTGATTCAGGCGGATCCAGATCCTTTGATCTCGGAGCAAGCAACGTGAGCCCACGTACGTATCCTCGCGTCCCATTCAATGTTGTGATGTTACTTACAGTCAAGTCACTCGCGTCCCTAGGTGAGTACCCTTGGGATCCCTACACGGGTACCCCGCGGGTAGGTGATGGCTAAAGGAGCAACAACAAATAGCATTAGAGTTTGAGCAAAATTCGCTTGGAGAAGTACTGCTTCCGCACGTGGTAACCTCCAGCCAACCAGTGGTCTCGGAGGCGGGCGCGACCGCTTGGATCTTCTCATACCGCAGTCGAAGAGGACCTTAGTCTAAAGGTTCATGTTTATGGGAGGGATGAACCGCTTAACATCACGTGAGCCGTCAGCTTGTTCCGTTACATTAGTTGCATAAACAAACGACGATAGAGCCGAGTGAGCCGTGAGCCGAGTGGACCCAGCCGGGTCCTGCCGGGTCCCGCCGGGTCCTGCCGGGTCCTGCCGGGTCCTGCCGCCGGCAGCACGGGACACATTGCCAACTGCTGCGGTTTCAGCGATCGACCGTTTCATACGACGAGTACAAACCAATCATAAAGTGTAAATTGATTTGGGATCCGGAAGCGCCCGCCGCTCCTTCGCTGGCCTCCACAAGTTCTCAATAAACCTGATTAGGTTCTAATGGCGGCGCGCTCGGCGGACAATGGCGCTAATTGCGGCGAATCTCTTGTGGCCGACTTATCTCCATTCTATGCGTAAGTTATGTTCTTAGAGTTCCCGATTGGGCCTCCCGGCGGCGCGGGCGGACCGGCGACCGGGCGGACGGGCGGACTGGCCGCCGCATGCCAAGCAGCCTTAATTACTAACATCATTTATATTCTCGGCGGCGCGGCGGCGCGGCGGTCGCGATTCGTTACGAGTCGCGATGACGATCCGCGTAATGAGCTCTCCTTAATGTTAATTAAATGTTGCGAATTCGCAAACTGGCTCCTTGTATTCTTTGAATTAATTTAACATAAAACTCAAATCTTGATTGCTGATTACGTGACTCGCCACGACGAGAATAATAACTCGCCGTTACCGTCTCGTAGACGTGCTACGCGGCGCATATCCACGGCTCGCGTAGACGTGCTACGCGGTGCAGGTCTACGGCTTGCGTAGATGAGTTACGCGGCTCGTGACTACGGGTCACTTAGACGGGCACCTCTCTTGTGCCTATAGTTTCCCCGGCATCCACACCCTTCCACCGAACACAGTGGAGCGACAACTACCTAGTAGGGGATAGCCTGGTGACAGTGCATTTTCCGAGAGAATTGGGCATAGGTTTTACTGCTACATTAAAAACAACTTTAGAAAAACAACGTTAGCACACTCATACCTCTGCACTAGGATTCCCTGTGTCGCAGATGGCATGGAAAAACACAAGACAAACACCCAAGACCCGAGAACAAACTTCACGCTCACCACACAAAGTCTGCCCCGGCCGGGAATCGAACCCGGGACCCCTCGCTTCGAAGGCAGGGCTACTACCAACTAAGCCACGGAGCCGTCAAGGTTGGGTTGATCCTCTTGTACACAGCGGACAGGTGTATTGGTTCTTGGAGTCTGCGGTACTCGTTTTCGGACGCGAGCGGCATGCTTTTCCAAATATTTTTGTGTTGAATTAATATGTTTTAATAGTAATGAATTTGTCGTCTGTAAACGATTATCAGATGTTATTTCCGTAAATTCATATTTTTCTTGTGGTTATACACATTTAATACGATGGACGGTCAAGTCAGTGGATGGGAGTGCACGGGCGACCATGCGGCGAGGTGGTCATATGCTGTGACACGTTATGTGCTCACGAATATCTGTACATGCATGTGTAAAGTTTGACGTGTCCAAATGATACTGTGTTCCGGTGGAAAGGTTTGGGTGCCGGTGAAACCACAGGTACATGAGACGTCACATACCCGTCTCCGGTGACGGGTGCAACGGGATACGACTTGGGTCTCATACTTATCGGGGAGGATCTAAACCACTTTACATCAAATAGCACTTCATCTCATCCTGTCATCTCAGTAGAATAATAAAAACATTGAACCATCTTGAATAGTACCAGTATAAATTTATGTAATTCGCGGACGAACGTTCTAGAAGGCCGGCAGCGCAGGCGGCCCGCGGTCGGCCCGCGGGCGGCCCTGGCGACCGGGACTCCGGATTTAATCCATCCGTATTATATTTTTGTAACAAATGTATTGATTCTCAAAGGGCCTTATGCCGCGAGCGGGCCCGCGCTCCGGTTACTATGATTGCCCGCGCACCCGGCAGCACGCGCGTCCAGCAGTACGCGCTCCCGACAGTACGCGCGCCCGGCAGTACGCGCTCCCGACAGTACGCGCGCCCGGCCGGACCGCACTCGACTCGTTTAATGCGATAGCAGACAAGCTTGGCATTTTAAGAGACTGCTTGAAACCACCTTTAACTCCGATAATATCAAAACTTCCCAACGTTTAATACGGTATTTGACTTTTAAAGTAATAAATCAAGCTTAAAAGCGTTACTCGCGCCCTCGAGCATAAATTGCGAACCACTGAACAAGTAATAAAACTCCACAAATGAATACAGAAAGTAACAGGAGTTTTTAAACAATCCCTCGTGCGGGCTCCGGCCCGGACGCGGTGGAGGACGCGGTGGAAGATGTATTTGAGGCGCTGGACTGGAATAAATATAATAATTAATATTCATGGACATTTCACATAGCGCCATCTGGCTCCAAACTAAGCATAGCTTGTACTATGGGAACTGGATAACTGTTAGAACACATATATAGCACTTTTTTTGTAAATACATACGAATAATACACATTGACACCCAGACACAGAACAAACATTTGTGTTTGTCACACAAATGGTTGCCCTGAGTGGTAATCTAACCCGCGGCCTACAGCGCAGAAGGCAGAGCCACCGCCGACCGAGCTGTAGCGCCAGTCGAATGCAGCCAAGAGAAGGCAGAGCCACCACCGACCGAGCTGTAGCGCCAGTCGAATGCAGCCAAGAGAAGGCAGAGCCACCACCGACCGAGCTGTAGCGCCAGTCGAATGCAGCCAAGAGAAGGCAGAGCCACCGCCGACCGAGCTGTAGCGCCAGTCGAATGCAGCCAAGAGAAGGCAGAGCCACCACCGACCGAGCTGTAGCGCCAGTCGAATGCAGCCAAGAGAAGGCAGAGCCACCACCGACCGAGCTGTAGCGCCAGTCGAATGCAGCCAAGAGAAGGCAGAGCCACCACCGACCGAGCTGTAGCGCCAGTCGAATGCAGCCAAGAGAAGGCAGAGCCACCACCGACCGAGCTGTAGCGCCAGTCGAATGCAGCCAAGAGAAGGCAGAGCCACCGCCGACCGAGCTGTAGCGCCAGTCGAATGCAGCCAAGAGAAGGCAGAGCCACCACCGACCGAGCTGTAGCGCCAGTCGAATGCAGCCAAGAGAAGGCAGAGCCACCACCGACCGAGCTGTAGCGCCAGTCGAATGCAGCCAAGAGAAGGCAGAGCCACCACCGACCGAGCTGTAGCGCCAGTCGAATGCAGCCAAGAGAAGGCAGAGCCACCACCGACCGAGCTGTAGCGCCAGTCGAATGCAGCCAAGAGAAGGCAGAGCCACCACCGACCGAGCTGTAGCGCCAGTCGAATGCAGCCAAGAGAAGGCAGAGCCACCACCGACCGAGCTGTAGCGCCAGTCGAATGCAGCCAAGAGAAGGCAGAGCCACCACCGACCGAGCTGTAGCGCCAGTCGAATGCAGCCAAGAGAAGGCAGAGCCACCACCGACCGAGCTGTAGCGCCAGTCGAATGCAGCCAAGAGAAGGCAGAGCCACCACCGACCGAGCTGTAGCGCCAGTCGAATGCAGCCAAGAGAAGGCAGAGCCACCACCGACCGAGCTGTAGCGCCAGTCGAATGCAGCCAAGAGAAGGCAGAGCCACCACCGACCGAGCTGTAGCGCCAGTCGAATGCAGCCAAGAGAAGGCAGAGCCACCACCGACCGAGCTGTAGCGCCAGTCGAATGCAGCCAAGAGAAGGCAGAGCCACCACCGACCGAGCTGTAGCGCCAGTCGAATGCAGCCAAGAGAAGGCAGAGCCACCACCGACCGAGCTGTAGCGCCAGTCGAATGCAGCCAAGAGAAGGCAGAGCCACCACCGACCGAGCTGTAGCGCCAGTCGAATGCAGCCAAGAGAAGGCAGAGCCACCACCGACCGAGCTGTAGCGCCAGTCGAATGCAGCCAAGAGAAGGCAGAGCCACCACCGACCGAGCTGTAGCGCCAGTCGAATGCAGCCAAGAGAAGGCAGAGCCACCACCGACCGAGCTGTAGCGCCAGTCGAATGCAGCCAAGAGAAGGCAGAGCCACCACCGACCGAGCTGTAGCGCCAGTCGAATGCAGCCAAGAGAAGGCAGAGCCACCACCGACCGAGCTGTAGCGCCAGTCGAATGCAGCCAAGAGAAGGCAGAGCCACCACCGACCGAGCTGTAGCGCCAGTCGAATGCAGCCAAGAGAAGGCAGAGCCACCACCGACCGAGCTGTAGCGCCAGTCGAATGCAGCCAAGAGAAGGCAGAGCCACCACCGACCGAGCTGTAGCGCCAGTCGAATGCAGCCAAGAGAAGGCAGAGCCACCACCGACCGAGCTGTAGCGCCAGTCGAATGCAGCCAAGAGAAGGATTCAGCTAGGCTGGGCTGCGTTCGGGAAATGGGGTCGACTCTTCTCGTCGTCTATTCCACAATGCCTGAAAAGGTTTTAACCAGCGCTGTCTGCCGGGCGGTGCTGAGGCGTCCCCAGGGTGGAGGCGCTCAGCGGCTCCACGAGGGGCCCTGCTTGGTGACCCTGAGTGACCACTGAGGTTATCACTTTCATCAAATAGATTTCAAGTTGAAACCAGTGACTGATTAAAAACATAGAAAAAACACTTATTACTTGCCCTTAGACGGTACCATTTCAATAAAAGAGACACCAAAACCGATATACAACAGGCGAAGAAAAAAGTCACAGGAAACCAAAACATGCAATTTCATTTACTTGGATGATTTTAGTTTCTGTTTTCTAGTTATTTTGATTCACATACTTCCACAATAAATTGTTACTACCGGAGACGGCTTTCGCCCGCAGATTTTCCCGAAAATAAACAATAGATTTATATGTAGGTGTTTATACAAACAGACACCCGCCAGAGCGAGACTTGTTACTTTTCTAGGAATAGATCGGCTGCCACATGTTCCGCTATCATTGTTCTCAGGACGGTAAATATGATTCTTATTCTAGAAAAAATTAAAAGCACGAATAAAATAAAGTGTAAATAAGCCATCTTTCGGGATGACTCGGGAGCGGCGCAGCGCCACCCGAGGGATTTGGTTTTTCTGAGGGGAGCTAATAGGTCAGCCGTGAATATGATGGAGGGAGTCCGCGAGGGCGCACAGCTCGCGCCGGACCACCGAGCCGCTCACCGCTCACCACTTACCGCTCACCGCGCACCGCTCACCGCGCACCGCTCACCGCTCACCACTCACCGCTCACCGCGCACCGTTCACCGCGCACCGCTCACCGCTCACCGTTCACTGGCTCACAAGCGGCCTACACACATTCACAAAACATAATCCCAAGTTTTGCAAAGCGATAATATAAATACAACTACCGATTGATATTTATAATAAACGTGTGACTTGTTCTCGAGATGTGATTTGTTTTCAAAGCATCAAGGCCAAGCAAAGCTAAAAATTACCTCATTTCCATCCATGCGTATGGTAAGGAGTAGTATGCGGGCGCGGCGTGGCGTGGCGTGGCGTGGCGCGCGTGGCGTGGCTCGGGACGCTCGGGCCCTCATTAGCACATTATCGTTACAATCCCCGCGAATTCAACTCCTCCGTTACAACATCGCGAAACCCTAACAATACTCAACATTTAGAAGCGAATGTCTCATATACGATAATATTATACAAACGAGCTCTACTCCAAGACCGCGTGCGTGCGGTCGGATCCGGCGCGTTGGATGCTAAGTGCGGCCTCTGCGTACGACAGCACCGTGCGGCCCGCCGGTCGGCGCACGGGGTGCCTGTCCACTCTACCCGGCAGAGTTCCGCTGGTGTTGGCGTGTGCTCCGCCGCTGTTACGCGCGGTCTCTCTATTTATATTAAGAGGAGGGCGCGTTACGGCTCTGTTGGTGCTCAAAAATGTTTATGGTTTAATTTGGGCACAGAGGAAACACATTATGTAAATTTTCTACCTTAATAAACACTTCCTTTGTGAGATACAAATTAATAATACAAGTATTTTTACTGTGAGTTGTATGATTATAAAATCTGGGCCGCGCAGTGGGACCGCGAAGAGCTTTGTTAGAACTGTATAAACCAACCGATTTGAATATGCTGTTTTAGTACTTGAGAAATCCTATCCAGTTGGCGCCACTTAGTAATTTTTATTTTTAGTTGCATTATACCTTCTTGTCGTAATGTCGTCGCCGTTTGTTACACTGAGTCTCGTTTTCTCTAATTAAATCTGTTATTATAAATTAATTCCTGTGGTATTTTATCCATAATCCATCAGGTTAGGCCCAGCATACGTGATAACTAAAAGTCCACGAGTAGTTTCTTCGTAGAAACAATAAAATACGAAATGTCGAACAACGAGGTTCCATCTCTGCCGTCGCCGTCGGCGAGTTCTGGAGTCCATTTCGAAAAATTGGAAATGATATGGTAGCAATGACATTTTATACATATGTATGCGTATCTTATGAAGATCTTATTAAGATTGCGGAACTAGATCATCTACGAGACAAAAACGCTCCGTTAGACGATGATTTTGCGTCAGTGCTAATATTAAGCGATTTACCGCCGGAAATTGTGTAGTGAAACAGTGAGAAGTAAATTTCTACAAGAAAATTTACGCAGAGATAACGACAAGAAGGAAGAGAGTGTTGCTATTACAAGGACATACTCAATCTACGAAAATAAATGAGGTTATTTACGTTTCGGGATTGTCAACAAATCCTATTTCTATTGAAAAAATGGCTTCAAAGGGCCATGAGGTGTATTTTACACAAAAGTGTAACCTTTATTTTGATTAAATCCCAGTTGCTAGCGCTACAAAAGTCAATGGTGTCTATGAACTGGATACAGCGAGTCAACAACCTACAAAGGAACGCGAGTTTGCTGCGGCGTCTTAGTGGCTTTGGTTGAGCCAGAGGTCCAGGCTTTGGGCAATGAACGAACAGGAGCTTTGAATTTGTGTAAAACAAACCCATCAAACGAGTTATGGCATCGCATACTCAGGCACCTGAACAGGCGAAGTATTGACGTACTGAAATAAGTTCCAGATATTTCTACAAGAGCATGGCGTCGAAAAACACACAACTGTGCCCTACTCACCACAACAAAACGGTGTGGCAGAGCCAACCAATCACACAATTATGGAGGCAGGACGATGCATGCTGCAGGATGCTGGACTAGACTAGGTTCTGGGCAGGGGCACTGAATACGGCAATATTCATTAGGTCACCGAGTGAGACGCACAACACCAGAAGAAAAATGGAGCGTCAAGTGATTACGAAGACACTGAAGAAACTGTAAACGCTGTGGTTGCTATGACAGCAGCAAGTCACGGGGTTGACCCAGAGACGATAGAGGAAGCATTGTCAGGACCTGATAAAGACCATTGGAGAAAAGCCATTGAGGAAGAGTATTAAGTCATTTGAAAAGAACAATTCTTGGAACTTAACATTACTGCCCGCAACAAAGAAAGCTGTTAAATGTAAATGAGTTTTTAAGAAGAGACTTGGATCCGAATATCTGTTACTTCGTTATAAAGCTCGTTTCGAGGCGAAGTGCTGAACTCAAGAATATGGGAATGACTACAAGGAAACCTATTCGCCTGTTGCACGATACTCGTCTATACGTACATTAGTTGCCCTGTCAGTCATCTTGGACTTGCATATTGACCATACGGACGTCAAGACGGCTTTCTTAAATGAAGAATTGCAAGAGACTGTGTACATAAAATAGCCTGTTAGTTTTATTCTTATTGTAAGTACCCTAAGTGCTTCTATTGTAAGTACCCTAAGTGCTTCAGTTGTAGCATTGTAACAATAAGTTACCTGACCGGACTTTCCCAGCACACTACGTTGACTCGCAACGATGGTTATGTGCTGGTGGTGTTCAGAGATAATGCCCATGAGTCGCGGTGTTCCTCAATCCATTTTGGAGCCTTTTCTTTTTTATTCTCTACTCGACTGATATACAGATGTGCATCTCTTGTAAACATTTTGAAATTGATATGACTATAGGAAGACTAAATAAAGATCTCTCCAATGTAGCATTGTGAGCCAGAAACAATAGCCTGCTTCTCAACCCTTTAAAAAGCAAATATCTAGTCTTTGGGAGAAAAATCAGCTAGCTACAGTCATATAGTCATATCAATCTGCCGCCAAGCAGCGCTGTATTCGCATCACCGTGTTCGTATTGGAAGTGTGTGGGTGCTGGTGAAATCACATGATCATTAGATGTAAGATCCCCGTATCGGGTGACGGGCGTAACGGGATGCGACTTGGGAGCACCTAAGTCATATTGCTGTTGTTATGGGTGGAGCTAATCACTCTAATCTACTAGGTGGGCCTTCAGTAGGCATAAGGTATAAATGTATAAAATGAGGAATTACATAAAGGAAGATCGGGCTCGTAGAGTCACTCATTCTGTCTAAAATGAACTACACTGATGTAGTTTTTGGCCCTTGGCTACTAGCTAGAACGCAAAGACTTATCCGAAGCGTCCAGGATACCTGTGTTCGGTTCTGTTTTGATTTGCAATGGAGAAGTCATGTCATACAGTTTTTAAACAAACATTATATTTAAAAAATGAAGCATCGACGTAAGCTACATCTCGCGTGCCTTTTGTTTGGTGTGCTTATGCATAAGGCGCGTTGCTTTCTCTTTGGTTCTCCAGCTCCAGGTCCTGTGGCTGCAGACAATGCTCTGCACAGCTCTCCATTCGGGAGCGCAGTTCAGTATCTATCAGTTTTCGATACGCTGCATCTGATATTTCTTTTCATAATCTAATTTTTTGAAACATAACGTTATCATACAAAATAAATACACCAACTTACTGATTATCTTGGGTAGGTTTTCTCTTGAATTATTTTCTATGTATTTAATTCGTTGTCATTTAACTTGTTATTTTTATGAATAATGTAATGTGCTCCTCAGTTATAATACAGTTTCGTCCTCGTTCCGTGCCATCACTACAACGGCTCTGACGGAGGACCAGCGGTGATTGCTAGTCAACTGATATTGTGCTTAGTCAGAGACCGTTCCGTGTTTGTTAGATTTCTTTTCATGGAGTCAAAAGGGTTTTTGTTCTGCCTGGTGACACAAAACATTTTTTTTTCCTTTCATATGTGCCTACATCGCTCTCGGAGCGAGCACCGCTGCACGCAGCGCGCTCGCCGCTGGCTGGAGAAGCGGCTGGAGGAGCGGCTGGAGGAGCGGCCGGAGGAGCGGCCGCCCTGACCGCGGCACATGACAATGACGTATCCTAGTTAACCGTGTGCCACTTCCTACTGATCGCGCTGGCGGCGCCACTCGATCCTCGGATAACTTGATGTGAGTTCGGGCGCACCACTTGTATTAGGTTATTATCGGCTCTTCTGTACACATGTTGATCGCGGAACTGGCGCGAGATCCGGTATTGCTCCGTAAATTCGGGACGGTAGAGAAATATTTTTGCTTAGTTAGTATTTTTCCGGCTCTTGTATGAAGTACTTCGGCAGCTCGTGCACTGCACGGCCGACGCACCACCCGCGCCCCGCGCCCCGCGCCCCGCGCCCCGCGCTATACCTACTGCGTTGTGTTTAATGTAATTTCAAATATTCTGTCATGAAGTATCGTACATTTTCTCTGTTAAGCACTGCTTCAGGTTGAAATTGTTTGAGTAACGATTGCGTAACTAAAATCTCCAAGTCTCATTTTGTTTGTTCAGCCGACGATTGATGGTTTTGATGCAAATGATCGTTCTAATCGGCTGTTCGAAACAATTGCCGTGAAAGGTCGGGTCCGCGCCCCCGCCCCCGCCCCCGCACCCGCACCCGCACCCGCCGCCGTCTCATGCAAAGCGAATCGAACGGCCTACATTATTCATGCATCGCTATTATTTGGGACAGTCGAGTGTCCCAGCGCATCCTGACCGTAACGGCGCGGCGGGCCCCTCGGCTCGATACACACCTTAATTAACTTAAGCTAACCTAACAAACACTAATTGGGTATAAGTAATAACGGTATCTACGACATCATTAACCAATAGCTGCCGGGCGCCGCGCGGGCCCGCTGCTCGTCGGGGTAGCAAGTATCTACGACATCATTAACCAATAGCTGCCGGGCGCCGCGCGGGCCCGCTGCTCGTCGGGGTAGCAAGTATCTACGACATCATTAACCAATAGCTGCCGGGCGCCGCGCGGGCCCGCTGCTCGTCGGGGTAGCAAGTATCTACGACATCATTAACCAATAGCTGCCGGGCGCCGCGCGGGCCCGCTGCTCGTCGGGGTAGCAAGTACTATTCCAGCGTATGAGCTACCTTCATGACTAATTCATCTAAACCCGTTCAGCCGTAGCATGATTTCCATGACCGCGATCAGGAAGTTTCATGTAATAGGTGTGTGAATATGACTCCGCCCCTTTTTGTCAAAATAAAACACATTTGTTCGCTTACAAAATTAAAAAAAAAAATTATTGAAAGTATGCTCCATCTGCAGCTACAACCTTCGCCCATCGTTCAGGTAGTTTTCGTATTCCTTGCTGGAAGAAGTCCTGGTCTTTTGAGCTTATCCAGTTGTCAATCCAAATTTTGATACTTTCACATGAAGTAAACTTTTCTCCAGTAAGGTCTGTCTGCATCGTCCGGAATAGGTGGTAATCCGAAGGAGCTATGTCTGGTGAATATGGCGGGTGGGGTAACACTTCCCAGTCCTGTCCCTCTAAATATCTTTTTACGACTTCTGCGGTATGCGGTTTGGCATTGTCATGCTGAAGAACTAATTTGTTATGTCTATTCACCCATTCTGGTCGTTTTTCTTCTATGGCTCGCTTCAAACGCATTAGTTGTCGTCGGTAAACTTCTCCATTAATAGTTTCAGAGGGTTTGAGCAACTCATAATATACAATACCTTTCTGATCCCACCAAATACAGAGCATGACCTTGGCACAGTGAATATTTATTTTTGGCTGTGATGGGCCTGGTTCGCCTGGTTTCACCCAAGCTTTTTTGCGTTTAGGATTTTCGTAGTGTATCCATTTTTCGTCTCCTGTGACTATCCGATGCAAAAATCCTTTTCTTTGCTGTCTTTGAAGCAGCATTTCACAAATGGTTTTCCGACGTTCCATGTCTCTTTCTTTTAAATCATGTGGAACCCAGTCACCGGCTTTTTGAATCATTCCCATCATTTGTAAACGCTTTGCAACAGTTGAACGATCAACATTTAATGCTGCAGCTAATTCTGATTGAGTTTGGCAAGAATCTTCCGCCAATAATGCTTCCAATTCAGCATCTTCAAATTTTTTTGGTGGTTTTCCATGTTCTATATCCTCAGTACTAAAATCGTTATTTTGAAATCGTCGAAACGATTCCTTGCAAGTTGTATTAGACGGAGCATGCTCACCATAAATCTCCACAAGCAAACGATAAGTTTCCGCTGCAGTTTTCTTCGCAATAAAATAATGTAATAACACTTCCCGCAAATGACGTTTATTTGGAATAAAAACCGACATTTTCGAAAAGGTGAAAACAATTGTTGCTTACACTTCAACCAAATATCATAAAATGCGTTAGATAGCTGACATTCAGTACTATCGAATACAAGTATGGTCATTTATTAGTACACGTAAACAATACTAAAAACGACATCTGTTGAGAAAGGGCGGAGTCATATTCACACACCCAATAGTTGGTAGATACAAAGAAGTCCATTTCCATTTATATCTGACTCCATATTTACATATTTACATAGTTGGGTGCACAACTTCACCTATCGCCGGAGGGAGGCGACTGCCACCAACAGCTCCAGTTTCTACAATTCAGCTAAACAAGTACTCTGATCGAACCCGTACGGCGCAGATGGCAGAGCCCTCCGAGCGGGCCGGAACATCGCGAAGGCGGGGCCGCGTGGTATCCGTACTTAGGCAGTATCTATATCTTTATTAACTTAACGACAATTCCGCGTTCCTTACATAAAAGCGACCCTCGCAGGGTCTAGGATAGACAATTGGCTCCGCGATAGATGTCGTAAACACTTTATGGTCGGAGCGGAGAGGAGCACCTGCCCCGAGGAGCCGATACAAGCACCTCGCCCCGCTGAGCACACGGCCAACCTAGGCAGAGCCCAGCGTGGATAGGAACTTGAAGTAATCTAATTAGGGACTTTTCCTCGCGCCGCACGCCCCGCGTGTATTAGTAATGCAGATTAAGCACGTTACATGAAAATAAAACGCGACCCCGGCGCGGTCAGCGCGCGGGTACTAAAAGGAAGTGAATGCCGCCAACATGTGTGCCAAGTTTATCGTCTGTCGCCGATCGGGTCAGTTGTAAAACACAGCATCGGTTGCGGGTTTATTGCGGCCGCGGCTGTGCCCTGCGGTACTTGTGCCGCAGCTTCATCGGAACAACTTGTTCTTGTCGCGGTATCTCTCCGGGGACAAGGCTTACACACTTCAACTTGTATTTACAATTGAATTTATTGATCCAAGACACGGTTTGGACAATGATAGTAATCAATTAAGCGATTACTTAATTGTTGGAATGCAATGCAAATTACGTTGACTGGCGAAATTACATTGAATTAAACCTTTCTCAGCGTAATCTAACTTTACCTAACCTTATATTATATTTTTTTTATTTGTTGACAAAAAATGTTTTAGATATTATTCGAATTTTATTTTTACATTTACATTTATTATCAAGGAAAGACAATGCAAAGCAAAAAAATATTCGGTGATATGAATGCAGCTAAAGTTGGGATAGCGAGACGAGTGTGGGGTGAGGATAGGTGCGGGGGCGGGGGCGGTTGGCAAGCGGTTACACCTGCATCGGACCGATCTAAATAGAATCGCGAGCCAGTTTTAATGTGGTCTACACCGTGTGGCCCAGTTCCGTCCCGCGCCGGCGCCGGCTCCGGCCCGCACGCGTCCGTCGTGTGCCCGCGGTGTCGGCACGAGAACGTGTCTCGACCTGCCCACGAGTACGATTTATGCGGAAACGCCAACATTATATTTGTTGGAAACCCGCCAACGGAAGTGGAATTAACAAATGATATTTTTTCTCGGAAGAAACAAGATCTCGGATTCGTTCGAAGATTCCGTATACTAATTGGATAAGAATTTTATAGGAAATCTATTACGGGAAGTCAATTTCATTACTATTTTATACAATACTAGCTGAGGTGGCCACGCGGTGCTGTGGCTAACGTTTTTGTGATACGATATTATAATTTGCAATAAAATAATATTGCGATTATAAATTGACTGCACACGGTGTACAAATTTGATACACAAAATCTGTTATTGTGATTAAACCATGATAGGTAGATATATGTTCTTGCGGATTTTTTTGTAGATCTTAATGGGATCTACAAACTCGTAGTACATCATTTTCTTCTATTGTCAATAGTTTTTGCAGCGCACGCAAAAATAGGTTTTCGATTTTACACCTTGTGTTATTATACAAAATAGCAATTTACGTACGGATCCCTAATTTTGAAAAAAAAAAACATAGCCTATAGCCTTCCTCGATAAATGGACTACCCAACACTGAAAGAATTATTCAAATCGGACCAGTAGTTCCAGAGATTAGCGCGTTCAAACAAACAAACAAACAAACAAACTCTGCAGCTTCATAATATTAGTATAGATTTAGGTAGTGTAAGTGATATAAGTTATAAAGGATTTCAAGGATATTTTTGCACTTCGTAGACTAGAAAACGGGACCGAATTTGTGTGACGTTTTAATTTTCTAGAATTACCTTAGAATTTTAATGATCGGTGAGTGAGTGATTTATTATTATTTTCGATAAAATGTTTGCCTCACATCTGTGCGGTCAGGGTGGAACACACAGATACTACTCTAGAACCTGCGTAAACATGTGATTCGACAGTAAACGCACTTTGACTTTAATTTATATTCAGGCTCTACATCGCAACACACTAAAGATAAGAATAAATGGGATTGGTTGTGCCCGAGCCGAGCGCGGCGGATCAACCGACATTATATCTGGAGCGACGAACCGACGGAATACCAAATAGTATTGCTCTTTGAAAGGGTCTGAGCCGCCGCTTAGCATCGGGTGGGGAGCACGAGCTACAGCCAGGCCGGCGCACGTGGCTTCGGCCGAGTATTGTTGTGACATGCGGCACGACCCCGCGCGACCCCGCGCGGCGATAGCCTTGTTTACCATGTGCGATGATCCTTATTCCGAAATTGATGAAAGCGACACGACTAACAGATGGAATTACCTCGCCAGTTCCTGCAGGTACGCCGCGCCCCGCGCCCCCCGCCGCCCGCCCTCGCTGTCGGATCATATTGGACGATCTTGTTTGATTACCTTACTGGCGAACTGACAACACACATCCGGACTGCCGGAGTGTGAGTGCAAGGGGGGGGGGACGTCTCGAACCAGAGGAAACTGTCGAGTATAACGTCATCCTGTGTAAAAATCAAGTTTTATAAAAAAAGGCAAAGATAATTTGAAAATATTATGGTGTTGACTCTCCCTGGCCGAGCCTCCGGCGACCGGCCCGCAGGCTCCGTGCAGATCGATACCAGTAATCCTCTCATCTCCTCTCCGATACATCATTTATGAATGGTACAAAAGTGATATTATAAAAACAACAAAGCCATTTGCTAAGCCCTTCTTTGACGTACGAGGAACTTCACAGTGAAATGTACCCGCCAGCCTGTACGAGTACTGTACTAGCTCGTGTGTTACTGCGGAAGAACGACATTTTATTGTTTGTCATTTTAATTTCTTAGTCGTAATTAGTTAGTTGCTGTAGTTCCAGCACCACTACACTACACGCTATCTCTGAGTAATTACCAGTTTGAGGACCATCAAGACGGCAAGTAGGAAACAAGAGTAATTAGTGAAATATAACTCTGTAACCATCCGAGTGCAGTGGAGGGGGAGGAGTCACCTCCCCTGCCAGGACCCCCTACCTCCCCCCGATGGCGATTGATAGGGATGCGTATCAATCGCCAGCCAAAGGAGCGCCGACTCCCCGGCTAGCGTGCCTCCAGCTCACGCCGGCACCCCCGGGCAGCCGGCCACGATCCCGCAGGTCGCTCGACGGTGTGTCACAGGTACATATTGCATTTGTCAAAAAATAAACCCGAGAGGATGGCGGTTTGTGTGTGGGGGTGTGGCAGCACGTGCCGGTACGTGCGGCTGCAGGGGGCGTCTAACTCACGAAGCACAGACGCCGCAGTACAACACGACCGTGCATTATAACATCTCACAATTGGTTCTTGGCACGAGACGTGCAATCGCTTGATTTATGATTGGAACATTTTCATAAAGAGCTTCCAGTTTTTGGCTAAGTACCTATTGAAGTTTGGCTTCGAGGTCGTAGCGCTCTACGACTCGCTACGTGGCGTAGCATGATGTAGACGTCACGTAATGCTCTACGACTCGCTACGTGGCGTAGCACTATGTAGATGTCACGTAGCGCTCTACGACTCGCTACGTGGCGTAGCACGATGTAGACGTCACGTAGCGCTCTACGACTCGCTACGTGGCGTAGCACGATGTAGACGTCACGTAGCGCTCGACGACTCGCTACGTGGCGTAGCACGATGTAGACGTCACGTAGACGTGCTTCGTATCTGTTCGTCTTTTTGCTTTGTTTTGTTTTGTTCTAATTTCAACCAAACGTCGCTATAGTCAAATGACGCTGAAAGGAAAACATCCACAACACATAGTTCGCGGTGGGCGGAGAACTCGCAGGACTGGCGTTGAAATCAATTGACGTGCAACGAACCCAATCCACTCATACCTACGAATGCCAACTCGAAATATCATGGAACGGGTGAAAGATTCGCCGTCAGATTAATAAAAATAATCATGATGCTAGGTACCCGTGGCCGCACCTGCGCGAGGAGTTTCGTTGATGTTTTAATATCTCGCTACACAGAACCCTCTGTCATTTAAATGCGAGCCCTCGTCCCCCCGCCGCCCGCTCCCCACGCCCTCGCTCGCGAAGACTTTTGCAAATCAGTTTTCACAAAAACGGTTAATCGAGCGAGAGCTCGTCGATTCCGCCGATAGGTTTCTTCACATGTAACGCAGGGTCACCTCCGCAGTCGGCGGCCGCGTGATTGACGACCCTCCCTGCACACCCCTCCGGCCCCCCGAGCGAGGCTTGCAGCCCCCCTGCCGCTATCTAACCCAGTTTTGGAATCTGTTAAATGTGTCACGGTCAGACATCCCCATGTTTTCGGCATCTCTGCGCGGGAATGCGAATCCCGCGTGCGTCCATCGGCCAGTGCAGGCACCCCCGCTGCCCGGTGGCCCCCTCGCAGGGGGACCTCATGCTGACACGCTTTGTTTATTTGTTTTATTCAAAGTACGAGTTTTTTTCCTAATTTTACAGTCGATTAGACAGTTGGCGTGTACTCATCTAGTTACATTGAAAGCAAATTGGATCAAGTTGATACTGTGCCATTAAAGTTCCCTGTGGCTGGCGGCTGGCGGCTGGCGGCTGGCGGCTGGCGGCTGGTGATGGATGGATTTGTATAATTATAAATTGACGACTTTGTTTGTCATGACTATTTGAAGCGATAGGCTCCGGCCGGGTCTTAGGTGTTTATTTTGTGTTTCTGAGTAGTCCATGCGATATGCGATCCAGCTAATCCCAAATAAACGTTTCAAATAAAAGGAGGCGCGCCGCCTGCGCCACAACTAGCCGAATGCTTTGCGGATACTACGACTCCCGCACCACGGCTGGTGGTTTTCATTAATTAATCGGCGGTGAACATGTCAGCCCGCCGGCGCGCCGGCGGGGCCGCGTGCAGCGGGGCGGACGGACGGACGTTGAACCCTTAGTTATACTTCAGATAAGCTTTACCTTTTGGAAACGGAACCAAAAATTACACAAAATAGGCGTATTTTTTTATGAATATAAATCTTGATTTAAAACATAGAAGCCAAATTGGTCTTAAAAAAAAGTTAAATCCATTCCAAACTATTTATATTAAGAACAAAAAGTTGCTTTAAATCCAGATTTATATTCATAAAAAAATATACCCATTTTGTGTGATTTTTGTTTCCGGTGCTTTTATGTGTTTTAATGGTAAATTTATCGCCACAGCTAATAGAAAAATTAATCCTAGCAAATAAAGCTTTGTTTTTTCATATAATCAAAGTAAAACCAACTAATTCAACGCAAACAATATTACAACTTACTAAAAGAAAATTGAACAGTACCTAAAAATATAATAAGTCTAATTATTTACAACTAAAAATACCTACTAACACCTATGCTATAATATATAGTATTATCTGCAGAAGAACAATAACTAAGCGAATAGTTCTGAAAGAACTTTTTATCCGAATTTACATTCAAGAATTATTTGGAAGATCTGGCAAAATCTGATGGCTTCATTTGGAGACTACACGATAAAGTACACACGCCAGCTTAAGATGATCCGTATGATTAAAGGTACGCTGCACATCCGGGTGTCAATATATTTGGACTGAGGGTTGTGGTGTCAATGATCAATGACTTTGAAATATAATAGTAATGAATTGTATCGTACGTATAATATTAATTAATATTAAACAAAAAGGGGCGGAGTCATATTCACACACCTATTAAAACCAATATTATCTATTATTACATTAAAACCAATATTATCTATTATATATAACAAACACCCTGTATAGCACCGCCTCGACTTATTTGCAAATTCATAACGAACTTAGCTGCATACCGTGACCATTGTGAGGTCCCACGTTTATAGATTGTAATGATGTTGTTACTTACCTACACAGATTATGTTGTATCTCACCTCTCGCTTACGCTCGGGAACTTGTGCGACTGAGATAGTGTAATGTGTACTCATTTAGGATTTAGGTAAATCTTTAATTAATGCCAATTTCTGAACAGATAGATACTTGGAAATGATTCCAGGGATCATATTCTCAGAGTCTAAGTTTTTAACCATGTTTTTGTATTTTTTTTTTTTGTATTATATAATTTAATTCATATAAGTACTTTTTCTTTTTTCTCGATGTACATTGGCATATTTATGTTCTATGTAATAAGGCGAATGTGAGCACCAAGACAAACCCGTCTAGGATTTTATGGTGCAAAAAAAAAAAAAAACAAATGTAAAAACATTATATATATTACACAATAAAAAAAAAAAAAAAAAAAAATTAATTATAAAAAATAACACATTTTATTTTTTTCCCTTCTTTCAAAGGAACCGTGCTGAATTTCGGGTAAAAACGTATCCAGTATCCTACCTCTTAGTGTGAACTGAGTGTCAAGTTTAATTTGAAATAGAACAACATATAGAAACAGACACATAGAAGACTGACAAAATCGAAAAAAGAAAAAAATGTTTTGGCTTCAGTATCGGTTACAGAGAGAATTCCAAAAAATTTACAAAATATATTGTATTTAAAATATGTTGTATGTACAGAATCGGACCTGTTACAGTATTGTTATAAGTATACATAGATAGAGATAAAGCTGTATTATTTTGCTGATAGATAAAACTATAGCCGGATTCATGGCCATGTAATATTCAAATCCCTGTCCCTCAGTTCATTTCAGCTCATACATTTTATGGCCTCCTCTTGAAAATTATTGAAGCGAGGCTGTAAACCTCGAGCTTCTGTACTCGTAGTATATCGTGTTCTATAATACGATACCTGTCCAAGATGGAGTCCCACCAAACACGTTTCTTCTGTTAAACACAGTTTTTTTTTTATGTAATGAAAGAACGACGAAGAAGAAGAGACGGGGCGAACCTAAAGCTCACCTGATGTTAAGTGGTTACCTCCGCCACGACAACATTAATACGGCTTAGGCCCTCCCCGACTCTGATTCAAGTCGATTTATTCGATTATGAATACATCATCAGCCTATTTCAGTCCACTGCTGGACATAGGCCTCTCCGAACAAACGCCATTGAGCCCGGTCTTCGGCTCCTTGCATCCAGTTTCTGCCAGCCACCTTCCGCAAGTCGTCGCTCCACCTGGCTGGGGGGCGCCCTACGTTACGTTTGCCTACACGCGGTCTCCACTCAAGAACTCGTCTACCCCAGCGGTTATCGGTTCTTCGGCATATATGACCAGCCCACTGCCACTTCAGCTTGCTAATCCTATGGGCTATGTCGGTCACTTTAGTCCTCTGACGGATAATTTCGTTGCGAATTTTATCCTTCAGAGTGACTCCCAACATAGCCCGCTCCATAGCTCGCTGAGCGACTTTGAACTGGTGGACTAGTCGCACCGTGAGTGTCCACGTTTCGGCACCGTAGGTCATAACCGGTAGGACGCACTGATTGAAAACTTTTGTTTTCAAGCATTGTGGTATAGGCGACAAAAAGATTCGACGTAATTTCCCAAACGCAGCCCAGCCCAACTGGATTCTCCTCTTGGCTTCCTTCTCGAAGTTGTTTCTACCTAACTGCAATATCTGCCCGAGGTAGACATATTCCTGAACAACTTCGATAGGAAGGCCTTGTACGACGACTGGTTCCGGATCAATCTGCCCGTTGAGCATGATCTTGGTTTTATCCATGTTCATCCGGAGACCAATTCGTTGAGAAGAATTAGCTAGGCTGTTTAGCATGCTCTGGAGGTCTTGCAGCGACTCCGCCATAAGGACTATGTCATCTGCGAATCGTAAATGTGAGATGTACTCGCCATTTATGTTGATGCCCTTGCTTTTCCAGTCCAGTGTCTTAAACACATCCTCCAATGCGTTGGTGAACAGTTTCGGGGATATAACATCCCCCTGCCTCACCCCCCTGCGCAATTGGATGGGTTTAGACTGCTGGTTCTGTACTTGTACACTCATTGTGGCGTTTTCGTAGAGACATCTCAACACTTCGATATAACGATAGTCCACTTGACATCGCTGCAAGGAATCCAGCACAGCCCAGGTCTCCACGGAGTCAAACGCTTTCTCGTAGTCCACAAATGCTAAGCACAGGGGCCGATTATACTCTTCAGACTTCTGTATGATCTGCCGCACTGTGTGGATGTGGTCTACTGTGCCGTAACCGCTTCGAAACCCGGCCTGCTCTGGGGGCTGAAACTCGTCGAATCTTCTTGCTAGACGGTTTGTAATGACTCGTGAGAACAGCTTATAGACATGGCTCAGGAGTGAAATGGGACGGTAATTTTTCAAAAGTGTTTTGTCCCCTTTCTTGAAAAAGAGGACCACTATACTCCTGTTCCATGCCTTCGGAGTTCTCCCACAGTGAATAACGGAATTAAAGAGCTTCTGTAGTTCCCTCAGTAGTGGAACTCCTCCCGCCTTCAGAAGCTCAGATGTGATTCCATCATCACCGGGGGCTTTTCCGTTTTTAAGCTGTCTCAGAGCCATCCCAATTTCGTCTTGGCTGATGTCTGGCAGATCATCTGTAAAGTGGCGCGTTAACGTCGCTCTGGTATCATGAATATCGGGTTCAGGGCGATGTGTATGAGAATCATATAACCGGCCGTAGAAGTCTTCAATCTCGGATAGAATCTGCGGCTTAGACACGACGGTGCGGCCAGTTGATGTTTTGAGCTTCGTCAGATGACTCCTCCCAAGCTGCTGGCTAAATACTTTTGACCCTCGGTTTTGCTCAATCGCCTTTTCAATTCGGCGTGTATTGGAGCACCGAAGGTCACGTCGAACCAGCTTTGTTATCTGCTTGTTCAGAGCCGATATCTGAGTCGAAGAAGCCTCAGTGTCTTCCCGTCTTTTTGTCATTTGTCGCAGAGTCTCATCCGAGAGATCTGACTTCCTGCCGATATGTTTCGTCATACAGAATTTAGCGCCTTCTTCCCTCATGATTCCAACGATGTTTTCGAGTTCCCCGTTTACGTCTTCCGTGGTTTCCATGGCACTGAATCGATCTTCCAGACCCTTCTGAAAGGTTTCGGAAGCAGCACTGATTTGGAGAATATTTGGTCGGAGTGTGGATTTTATCATGCGGCGCCTTTCTAACTGGACATCGATACTTAGGGTGCCTCTAACCAGTCTGTGATCGCTACCGAATACAATTATGAATACAATTATCCTTAATAAAAATAAAAATGAATTTGAATGTTGTCTGCTGCATCGGCTGAGATCGGCGCGGCCGGCGAGGTTGGCCGGCGTAATGTTCCTGTTCGTCAAACAACGCTTGTATGTCAGATTGTAAGGCGCGTGAACAGCGCGGGCGCGTACTCCGATCCCGGCCGGCACACTCTCGCGCCGCGAGCGCGGACTCGATATGTTCATATCTGCTCGTCACTCGCTCAAGACAAAATATTCATACTTCGTAGAAAAAGGAACTTGATATTCGATTTAGTTCTGAGAAAAAGCTGATTGGAAGTAATTTGTTTTCATCAAATGGGCTCTTTCTGAGAATCGACAAATTGTAAAAAAACGAACAGGAAACAACAATTCCTAAATATTGTATATTGATTTATTTTGATGAAAATATATTATTACGGGTTCTTCAAATAACCATAATATGATATTCTATAGAGGGAATTTGCGTTAGAAATTAAAACCTGTATTTGTGGAGGTGGGCTAAAATTTCGTAACCATATCACGTACTGGGACAGTGTACCTCGATAAACAGTATCTAGTCCGAAGTATTATTCCGCTGACTTAGCGTTGTTGATTTACTAAATAAATATTTACAGAGTCCTGCAGCGGGCCTCTCGCTGCCGGCCCGCGCCCGCCTCACCGCCCCGCCGCCGCCCCGCCGCCGTCGCGCCCCCGGCGGGACGAGCCGAGAGCGGTATCAATTCGCGGTGATCGTGTAGTTGTGTCCCCGTTTACGGCTCCCCTGCTATTCTCCCGCGCGCCTCAATCTTACCTTTTATTATGAGGAATTCCCGCGAAGCCTCAGAAATTATTGCGTCGTAAATACGCAACGGTTTTATCGCGGCAATATAAAACCGACGTGTAACCATATTCAAATGTTAATTCCCTACACGTGTAGTTCGTACGGCGGGCCCCGACCCGGCCGCGCCGCCGGCACGCCGCGCCCGCGCCCCGACCCGACCGGCGACCGACCGTGTCTCATTTAAATGGGAATCAAGCCAGCTTCTATCTACATTCAAATTGGGGATCAAACACAAAAATTGTGTCGTCCATGCGGCGGGGTGAGCGGGGCGGGGAGGGAGGCCGCGGGCGATTTATTGCGCCGCCTCAACGCGCCCGTGAAGTGGCCACTTTCTATTGGAAATTAAATTCAGTTTTCCTTTTGTTCAAGATGTTTGTGTTCGTCACTTTCGCGGCTTCCTTGTTGTTCCCTCCGCGTCGCGCGACAGACGCTTGTCATGGCCTAAATAAGGCCAATAATGTCGAACTTTGAATACAGAAATACGACAAAAGTTTTATTGTTACAGTTCAATTCATAAAGGAAGAAAACGTGTCGACAGCCTGGCAGCCGGCGCGCAGGCCAACTGATAATATTTCAAGGCACAAAATAAAATATACTATATATAATATAAGTAGGCACTTGTTTGAAAAGCTATTTCCTGGCAAAGTTTAATTTGCACTGAAACAAAGCTCATTCCGCCGGCGGCGGCGCATTCCGCGGGGGGGGGGGGGGGGGGTCGGTCCTGGAGTATACGATAGTGTGGCCACCCCCTCGTGACGGACAGGTGACGCGCTACAAACGGGGTAGCTTGTAGAATGTTATAAGAATAAAAAGAAGATAAAAGCTGTAATAGTAAGTCAGTCAGTTAAGACGCATGTTATGTCATAATTGGTGTTGTCGGGGCTCGCGCTCGCGCTCACATCGACATGGAAACTCATTACACTTCATTAACAATTCAAAATAAATACAGGGCCCCCAGGTGTCACACGACGGGCGGGCGTCTGGCGGACAGACACGGACACATGAAAGATATCTTCAAATTTTATTTCTCCTGACCGCCTGCGGATCCTGAAAGCCAAATGAAAGGAATATTATAGTGGTAATATCGTGATAGTAAGTGAAGTGTTCCCTCTGGGCACCACTCGTCCAGAGCAGGCGGCGGTGGTGCGCGGCGGGGGGACCCGTCCGCCGTGGTGCGCACACCGCCGGAGCCGCGCCAGCCGCCGGGGGGACTACTCGTGGGTCCCGAACGAGGTGTCCCGGTGCAAACACTTAGATGAACATCAAATTAATTGTATGCTCGTGCTTTATTACGTGTATGCTTATGGCGCATGTAATACAGGGTGAGGTTTTACATTTTTTTGTATATTTGATAGCGAACACTCTTTAGTGGTCCCTCTCACCTGTTCCCTGTTCCCTGCGCACTCGACACTCGACACTCGCCAGCCACTCGGCGAGGTGCCGAAGGAGGTGAGTAGCTTCGACTCATCCATACTGAACAACCTCAATGGTAAGTTTCTTAAAGAATTAAGGCAAACTTCCATCACCAGTCAAATAAAGGCACTCGCGCCGCGTCGCACCTTATTCTAGTTGCGGTAACTAAATGAGTTCATTAGCGGCGGCCGGCGGCCCCGGCCGGCCGGCGCGGCGGTCGTTAGGCGCGGCCGCCCGCACGGGGCCGCAGCCGGTCGCGGGCAACACTTGCCGACTTTATGGCCGCCAGTAAACCCGCTTTACTGCACCCGGAGCACAGTCGCTCCTCAAAGGACTCTCGCGGTCGACACAAATATATTTTTCAAGATTAAAACTCATTACGTCTTTCGTTAGAAACTTAGTTAATTAGGTGAAGGTGTATTTATGTTTTTATTCGTGGTCAGGTATCGGCCGGCCTCTAATGTTCCCACTGCAGGAAACCGGCCTACTCTCGACAATTGAGAGTATTTTACCTATTGGTAAAATAGGTCGGGAGTTCGAGACACTAGCCCTCACACATGTAATTAAGCAGTTAAAGCAATATGCACGTGTGTGCCTGCCGTCATTGTTTCGTACTGTAGCGGCACAGACTGCACAGTAGTTGTTTTGCTGAACTGTAGAAACTGTAGCAGGTGTTGGCGAGAGTCGCCTCCCTCCAGCGACAGGTGGAGTCGTGGAACCTGGTCTCGTGAACAACCATGGAGTCACACGGACATGGATTTATCACTTCTTCATAATTGCGAGTACCATCACGCACAATACAACCCTACACCCTACACCCTACTCGGTTCCCTAACCAAAGGCGACTCTCGTATAAGTACTAGTTTAATGTATTGAACGACCGTTCGTTCGTGCGCGTTCTGCGGTCCACAGATAAAGTTGACGTCTCGGTTGCGTTCGGTCGGCTGCCCGGCGGCGATGTGCAAATGTGACTAAACCAGGTTTTTATGAAGTTTGGTGTGTTCAGCTGCCAAGTCCTGGCATCCCCGGTGACCGTTACTGCGTCGCAACGGTTCTAGTGCCACTATTTCACTATTCTAGTATCGGGTTTAGACTTGTGAAATATACCAACAAGATAACAAGCTTAGTACAGTGCTTGTTTGAGTTTGGTTTCGAATTTCTACATTTCGAGGTGGTGCTGTTCAGAGTTAGGTCTTCGAGTCATGCGATCACTTAGTTACTAGAGACTTGCTACTACAAGCACATCCAAAAACGGGCATAAAATTATGGAAAATTGAATCGCCACAATTAATTTTCTATCCCTCTGTTGCAATGTACTCGTATAATGTGAGAAATGCCAAGCTTACATTTATTTATTTTTGTTAATTGACTACACCATTATCTAGGTTCTAGAGTAGGGGCTGTGATATAATTACTCTGAGTGACACACGGATGAGACCAAACTGTCAGGCTTCCTTTTATACTATTTAGCTACGGAATCCTAAACAAATCAATACATGACAGTACAACCCGCTTGGTGAGAAGTGGCCCTGAATTTGTGTATGCGTCCGGTGAAACCGATCATACTACGGGACCCTGGTTGAATGGATGGACGTTATCATCTACGAATACTAACGCATTCGGTGCCGACTGCAGGCCCGCGCATCCACTGCCACGTGGCCGATGGCGGCGACACGAGTCGCCGTGCTTGGGGAGGTAGGACACCGTCAATGGTCGGCGCCGGAGACGGCCAGACAGATACGATCAGGCTATGGTTTCCTCAAAAGAGATCAAGTTCACAGTAAGATTCGAATCCACGTCCACAGATCTAAAGCCGTCTTACCTATCTACTGAGCTATCTTCGTTTCGAAATAATAGAACCAATAGCTAGTGAAACAGTAGTTTTAAATGAAAGTTCGTGACGCCAGCGCCCAGCGCACTGGCGCTCAGTTCGTGACGCCCAGCGCCCAGCGCACTGGCGCTCAGTTCGTGACGCCCAGCGCCCAGCGCACTGGCGCTCAGTTCGTGACGCCCAGCGCCCAGCGCACTGGCGCTCAGTTCGTGACGCCCAGCGCCCAGCGCACTGGCGCTCAGTTCGTGACGCCCAGCGCCCAGCGCACTGGCGCTCAGTTCGTGACGCCCAGCGCCCAGCGCACTGGCGCTCAGTTCGTGACGCCCAGCGCCCAGCGCACTGGCGCTCAGTTCGTGACGCCCAGCGCCCAGCGCACTGGCGCTCAGTTCGTGACGCCCAGCGCCCAGCGCACTGGCGCTCAGTTCGTGACGCCCAGCGCCCAGCGCACTGGCGCTCAGTTCGTGACGCCAGCGCCCAGCGCACTGGCGCTCAGTTCGTGACGCCCAGCGCCCAGCGCACTGGCGCTCAGTTCGTGACGCCCAGCGCCCAGCGCACTGGCGCTCAGTTCGTGACGCCCAGCGCCCAGCGCACTGGCGCTCAGTTCGTGACGCCCAGCGCCCAGCGCACTGGCGCTCAGTTCGTGACGCCCAGCGCCCAGCGCACTGGCGCTCAGTTCGTGACGCCCAGCGCCCAGCGCACTGGCGCTCAGTTCGTGACGCCCAGCGCCCAGCGCACTGGCGCTCAGTTCGTGACGCCCAGCGCCCAGCGCACTGGCGCTCAGTTCGTGACGCCCAGCGCCCAGCGCACTGGCGCTCAGTTCGTGACGCTCAGCGCCCAGCGCACTGGCGCTCAGTTCGTGACGCTCAGCGCCCAGCGCACTGGCGCTCAGTTCGTGACGCTCAGCGCCCAGCGCACTGGCGCTCAGTTCGTGACGCCCAGCGCCCAGCGCACTGGCGCTCAGTTCGTGACGCTCAGCGCCCAGCGCACTGGCGCTCAGTTCGTGACGCCCAGCGCCCAGCGCACTGGCGCTCAGTTCGTGACGCCCAGCGCCCAGCGCACTGGCGCTCAGTTCGTGACGCCCAGCGCCCAGCGCACTGGCGCTCAGTTCGTGACGCCCAGCGCCCAGCGCACTGGCGCTCAGTTCGTGACGCCCAGCGCCCAGCGCACTGGCGCTCAGTTCGTGACGCCCAGCGCCCAGCGCACTGGCGCTCAGTTCGTGACGCCCAGCGCCCAGCGCACTGGCGCTCAGTTCGTGACGCCCAGCGCCCAGCGCACTGGCGCTCAGTTCGTGACGCCCAGCGCCCAGCGCACTGGCGCTCAGTTCGTGACGCTCAGCGCCCAGCGCACTGGCGCTCAGTTCGTGACGCTCAGCGCCCAGCGCACTGGCGCTCAGTTCGTGACGCTCAGCGCCCAGCGCACTGGCGCTCAGTTCGTGACGCCCAGCGCCCAGCGCACTGGCGCTCAGTTCGTGACGCTCAGCGCCCAGCGCACTGGCGCTCAGTTCGTGACGCCCAGCGCCCAGCGCACTGGCGCTCAGTTCGTGACGCCCAGCGCCCAGCGCACTGGCGCTCAGTTCGTGACGCCCAGCGCCCAGCGCACTGGCGCTCAGTTCGTGACGCCCAGCGCCCAGCGCACTGGCGCTCAGTTCGTGACGCCCAGCGCCCAGCGCACTGGCGCTCAGTTCGTGACGCCCAGCGCCCAGCGCACTGGCGCTCAGTTCGTGACGCCCAGCGCCCAGCGCACTGGCGCTCAGTTCGTGACGCCCAGCGCCCAGCGCACTGGCGCTCAGTTCGTGACGCCCAGCGCCCAGCGCACTGGCGCTCAGTTCGTGACGCCCAGCGCCCAGCGCACTGGCGCTCAGTTCGTGACGCTCAGCGCCCAGCGCACTGGCGCTCAGTTCGTGACGCTCAGCGCCCAGCGCACTGGCGCTCAGTTCGTGACGCTCAGCGCCCAGCGCACTGGCGCTCAGTTCGTGACGCCCAGCGCCCAGCGCACTGGCGCTCAGTTCGTGACGCTCAGCGCCCAGCGCACTGGCGCTCAGTTCGTGACGCCCAGCGCCCAGCGCACTGGCGCTCAGTTCGTGACGCCCAGCGCCCAGCGCACTGGCGCTCAGTTCGTGACGCTCAGCGCCCAGCGCACTGGCGCTCAGTTCGTGACGCCCAGCGCCCAGCGCACTGGCGCTCAGTTCGTGACGCCCAGCGCCCAGCGCACTGGCGCTCAGTTCGTGACGCCCAGCGCCCAGCGCACTGGCGCTCAGTTCGTGACGCCCAGCGCCCAGCGCACTGGCGCTCAGTTCGTGACGCCCAGCGCCCAGCGCACTGGCGCTCAGTTCGTGACGCCCAGCGCACTGCCGCTCAGTTCGGCCGTAGAGCAGCTGTGGATTTATTTAGAGCCGTTCAAGTTTATCGTTGCTTATGGCACTATCTCGTGTGTTTACGGTCGCGATCACGGCGCTTATGACTTCAAATTACACTATTTGTATCAACATTTGATCACAGAGATAGGCGGCTGATGGTTCCCAATGACACACATGTTGGGAGGACTTGTACAGTTCCGAACTCTACGTACAAGGCGATAAATCTTTATTGAACACAAATAGCTGACATTAACGCTACGGATGGTATATCGCAACATATAGCCTTTATGTTTAACCATTGAAGAAAAATTTATTGCGCTAAGCGAGAGTTATGACCGCCGGCCGATGGCTGATAGCTGGTGGCTGGTGGCTGATGTCGCGAGCACTTACTTACGTCTACATAAAGTTGCAGGAAATTCGGCAAAAATTCCTGACACATGGAATACATTTGTACTTTATTACTCACGTAACTACTCGTACAAGAATACAAACAGGAAATTAGGGCGAAGGGCTTTCATGCACGAGAGTTGTAACCGGCTAAGACTCCGAACACTCCTCCGGTCGTTGAATAGCAATAAATATAAAACACTATATTATAAAATCGCAAAGGTAAGAGAGAAAGTACCATTCCCGGCTTTCGCAGGGTTTTGATTATATTCAACCCCAGCTGTGCCCGCAGCTTGGATCGCGATTGCCATCCCTGTAGACTAACCATTCACAGAATAAAAAACACATACATATAGAAATGGGTGTTTGCCATTTTGACTTTTATCCCCTTTCCCAAGAGAAAAGTGCTGAGTTTCGGGATACAAAGTATCCAGTGTGTGATAAAAAGTATAAGTAGTATGAAGTATTATCTTAAACACTACTTCGTACTACGAGGCCTACCTCGTAGTACGAACTCAAATTATGCCATATTTTATTTGAATTGATTCAGTAGTTTTGGCATGATACGCGGCCAAGATACAGACAGACATACAAATATGGCTTGGCTTCAGTAGAAGACCAAAAATGTTTTTCAAAATATATTCAATGTACAGAATAGGTACGAGTAGGTGGCGCGACACGAGCGGGCAGCGCGCGCCCGCACACACTGCCTCGCAGTCGAGTGGGGTCCGGCACGCTCCCGTATCATTCGGGATAAAGATAATACAACGTCCGTAATAAGTCACTTTAACGGATTAACTCATTTTAAGTGCAAATACGAAAGGAAAAAAGACTGACCTCATAGCTCAGTTAGTAGTAGCTCTTCCTTCTGCGCTGTAGATCGTAGTTCGATTCTCACCAAGGACATATTACAAGCTATGCTTAGTTTGGAGCCAGGTGACGCTGTGTGAAATGACCATGACATATTTATATTATTTAAATTTAGGCTAATATTCTTTAGAATCGTGAAGAATTGAAATCTGGAGCGCGTATCTTAACTCGTCCATGGGCAAGCCTAGAGTCAATTACA
Organism: Aplocera efformata; assembly: GCA_921293045.1. Taxonomy (NCBI): domain Eukaryota; kingdom Metazoa; phylum Arthropoda; class Insecta; order Lepidoptera; family Geometridae; genus Aplocera; species Aplocera efformata. Next base: position 13,270,542 of record OV121045.1, on the reverse strand, counting down.
ATCGCTATTGGCACTTTGGAAACTTTTTTAGAATTGCAGAAAAGACGTCCGGAATATTAAATGCTAGTCGATGGAAGCAGCGCGCCGCATCCCGCGGGATGCGCCGTGGGAGATGTGCGACAGGCGGCCTGTCTGGCTGCTGTCCGCGCCGCGGAGAGACCTAGCGCACGCCGCGCCATGCCACGCCACGCCGCGCCACGCCACGCCACGCCGCGCCGTGCCGCGCCGGCCTGACCTGGATACCTACTTTGAACGCCCACAGAGTACGTACTTAGATTGAGATGCGACGTGTGAGATTCCACGGGGGACGGAGCGCGAGAGGTTTAGAATGATAACGTTCAAAACGATCTCACATTATTCAAGATGTCGCCTCGCGGCGTTCGCTAAAGCCCGTGTTAGATTTCCTGAGGGTGTCGAGGAACCGCCGGATGTTATGAATCGACCTCACCGTTAGCAGGCGGCGCCGCCAGCTCGGCGCGACCGCGAGCCGCAGCTCTCGGCGAACTCAATTAAAGCGGTCATAATACCTGGAAACAATCGCCGATTCAACAATATTAATGGAAAATTCAGCACAACTTCCAAATTGTATTAATACGGTTTGGGCGTTTCATTTGTGCACTGGAATGAGCTGTCACTTACCAGCACCTAGTTGAATAAACATCGGAAGCGTGTGGGTGCGGCGCGCGTACTGATATGTTAACTTTAGCGTCGTGTTTGTTGAACACCGAGGCACTCCAAGGGGATGACATTTTTCTATCGCTGACATGCTATTTAGTAGATGAAATTATTCTAAAAAATTTGTCTGACATTTGTGCCACCTAATGTTCAGCTAGAAGTAGTAATCTAGAACTAGTAACAGAGTGGCAAGAGTAGTCTAAATATATATGACTTTTTGACTGCCGTCGTGAGCTGAAAGCCTCATGTAAAGTTGTCACCGCCGCTCTTAGCAATAGCATTAAGTACTTAGGTCTCCCGAACTAAGCATAAGATGAGCCAAGTCACATCCCGTCACCCGAGACCCCGACTCGGGTGACGTAACGTACCTCGCACCTATAAGTTCACCGGCGTGGTACTTATGGACTTGCTGTTGACTCTCTCTAAAGTAGTAAATTGGTTCAATGTACAATAAACAATTTGCTACTTAATGGAAAGAAAACAAAGTGTTTAAAATTTGTTTTACCCAACGTTAAAAAAGTAGATATTAATGTTAAAATAAAAGATGAACAGTTAGATCTCGTAGATACCACAACGTTCTTAGGAATAACTTTAGATAATAAGCTTCAGTGGGGCCCACATATTGAAAGATTGTCGAAGAGACTTAGTTCTGCAGCATATGCCGTCAAAAAGATCCGCCTGCTCACAGACGTAGATACCGCTAGGCTTGTATATTTCGGCTACTTTCACAGCATTATGTCATATGGCATACTGCTGTGGGGGCATGCTGCAGATATCAACACCATATTTGTGTTGCAGAAGAGGGCTGTTCGCGCAGTTTACAATATGGGTCCCCAAGAATCATTACGGAAAAAATTTAAGGATATAAATATACTAACGGTTACATGTCAGTACATATATGAGAATGTGATGTACACTCGTAAACATATGAGCTCGTTCACAAAGAAAAGTGACAATCATAGTGTAAACACTAGGCATAAAAATAAACTCGCTGTGCCCACTACTAGGCTCCATAAGGTTAGCAATTCTTTTAAAGGTCAATGTGTACGCTTTTTTAACAAAATCCCGAGCGAAATTCAATTACTGTCAATAAATAAATTTAAAACTGTCATCAAACGTAAACTTGTCGCAAAAGCTTACTATAAAATATCAGATTACCTAGATGACAAAAAGGCTTGGGAATGAATTTGCTCCACTCTAGACGCAGGACCATATTCGCGAATATGTAGTACTGTCTCCGAGGGGTTTCTTGTCTGTTTCTTCCCCTCGGGTTGGTCGGTTAGGGTTGGAACAGACGTAAACTTAACAAATAAGATAAGCTTAAACATGAAAATTGACTGTAATTTGACATATCTGTGTGCATGTAATGTGCCTGGGGAGTTCCTGTGACACGTTATATGCTCACGAATATGTGTACATGCATGTGTAAAATTTGACGTGTCCAAATGATACTTGAGATCTAAAGGAATAAATGAGTTTGACTTTGACTTTGCGGAGAGACAGGTACTAGCGCGCACCATCTCCCTCTTTGCGAGCATGATACGTGATGTGTTCCGGCAGCGCGGTCCAGCGCCTCCAGTGATGGCTTATGATTTAATCTTTTCATTCGGGAAATGGAATTTGGCGCCGTTATCTTTACGACGCGTTTGGCAGCGGCGAGGCAGCCACCTTCAAAATAAATGTACTCCGAGGAACCGGTCGGCCTGCAAGCGGCCGAGGGAGCCTGCCTCTACTCGGAGAGACATCATTTGCATTTTTATCACAAATGTAAAGATCGTTCTCAGGAAGTGCCTCGCTCGCTGCCGCCGCCGCCGCCGCCCCCGGAGCCCCGCGCGCCGCGCCCCGGGCCGAGGCCGGCGCGGGCCCTGCAGAGCGATCTGCCGAGAAGTGAATTGTGTTCAATTTAATAAGAAGAGCGAGTTATTTTAAAAGTGTAGTTCATTTCATTAGTTGGAAAAATAATACTTTTGTCGCAAACTTTAGGGGAAAGTAACCGACAGACCGAAAGTTCTATTTGTATTAAAACATCAGATCGGAGTCGGCGGGAGGGGTGGAGTGAGGGGTGGGGGGGTCCAAGTTGTTTTCTTTCGGAAAGTGTTATTGTATTTGCAGTTGGAGGCAGCCGGCAGAGTCGCGGAACTGTCACAGTGTCGACTTGTTTCGGCGCAAGTGGTTACATGGGGGGTGTCGTTCCGTACAATACTTTTTCAATCAAAAGAATGAGGCCTATTGTGTAGGCCCATTAGTTTTATTGTAACACAACAAAAGTATTCTATCAGTCAGGCAGTTCTCATATTACAAGCTATGCTTAGTTTGGGGCGGCACAGCGCTGTGTAAACTGTCCATGGATTTTTTTATATGTACTTTTTTATTTACTTACACATAATAGGTGTGTGAATATGACTCCGCCCCTTTTTGTCAAAATAAAACACATTTGTTCGCTTACAAAATTAAAAAAAAAATTATTGAAAGTATGCTCCATCTGCAGCTACAACCTTCGCCCATCGTTCAGGTAGTTTTCGTATTCCTTGCTGGAAGAAGTCCTGGTCTTTTGAGCTTATCCAGTTGTCAATCCAAATTTTGATACTTTCACATGAAGTAAACTTTTCTCCAGTAAGGTCTGTCTGCATCGTCCGGAATAGGTGGTAATCCGAAGGAGCTATGTCTGGTGAATATGGCGGGTGGGGTAACACTTCCCAGTCCTGTCCCTCTAAATATCTTTTTACGACTTCTGCGGTATGCGGTTTGGCATTGTCATGCTGAAGAACTAATTTGTTATGTCTATTCACCCATTCTGGTCGTTTTTCTTCTATGGCTCGCTTCAAACAAATTAGTTGTCGTCGGTAAACTTCTCCATTAATAGTTTCAGAGGGTTTGAGCAACTCATAATATACAATACCTTTCTGATCCCACCAAATACAGAGCATGACCTTGGCACAGTGAATATTTATTTTTGGCTGTGATGGGCCTGGTTCGCCTGGTTTCACCCAAGCTTTTTTGCGTTTAGGATTTTCGTAGTGTATCCATTTTTCGTCTCCTGTGACTATCCGATACAAAAATCCTTTTCTTTGCTGTCTTTGAAGCAGCATTTCACAAATGGTTTTCCGACGTTCCATGTCTCTTTCTTTTAAATCATGTGGAACCCAGTCACCGGCTTTTTGAATCATTCCCATCATTTGTAAACGCTTTGCAACAGTTGAACGATCAACATTTAATGCTGCAGCTAATTCTGATTGAGTTTGGCAAGAATCTTCCGCCAATAATGCTTCCAATTCAGCATCTTCAAATTTTTTTGGTGGTTTTCCATGTTCTTTATCCTCAGTACTAAAATCGTTATTTTGAAATCGTCGAAACCATTCCTTGCAAGTTGTATTAGACGGAGCATGCTCACCATAAATCTCCACAAGCAAACGATAAGTTTCCGCTGCAGTTTTCTTCGCAATAAAATAATGTAATAACACTTCCCGCAAATGACGTTTATTTGGAATAAAAACCGACATTTTCGAAAAGGTGAAAACAATTGTTGCTTACACTTCAACCAAATATCATAAAATGCGTTAGATAGCTGACATTCAGTACTATCGAATACAAGTATGGTCATTTATTAGTACACGTAAACAATACTAAAAACGACATCTGTTGAGAAAGGGCGGAGTCATATTCACACACCCAATAATATTTTTTTGATCTTACGTATGTTTCACGTATATTTCCGAAATTAAGCCTGAAAGTATGCTATCCTTACGATATCCACCTTGTGTACCTCAGTCAGGCTGCAGATCACCAGGTGTGGACGCGAGGTACTTCTCCGGGCGAACTGCACAAGTTCACCACTTTAGGATACAAAGGGTACTCACAGAGGGACGCGAGCAATTACCGCTATTTTTTATTACTACTATTTTTTTATATTATATTATTTACACCGAGTATGAAAATCCTGTAGTATTGAACATTACTTTCAACATTATTAATTCATAAATATTGAATTTTTGTAACAGAATATTTTCACCGACCGTGGATCTATCAAATAATGTGTTTTTATTTATTATTATAAATTGGATAAGATGTTATATGTTTATTTTATATTTATTTACTTTTATTTTATTTGGATTGGAATTATGAATCCCTGATTTAATCTAAAGTAAGATTTGTTGATCTCGTTTGTCCTGTGCCATTCGCCTTCAGCTGTGGCCCGTCGGGTCCCCCCCCCCGCATCCGCACCCCCGCACCCCGCACCCCGCACCCCGCACCCCGCACCCCGCACCCCGCAGGCGGAGGGAACACTTTGATCAGGTCCCGGTCTGCTCTATAATTCCATGAACTTGCATCTCAAAAGGGGTTTGGGCCTTTGATGTTCAAAAGCCTGTGATGCAGATACTCTCACACAATTAAACAACATAGATGTCTGGACGAACCTGGTGTACCCTGGTGTGGCAGACACCTGGTTTCTGTAACCACAGATTGTTTTAGTTCAGGAGGGATTAGCCTCTACCACTTTCGAAATTTACTTTAATTTGTATAAAAAAACATATCCATAGTGGAGCGTTAGTGTATATATCAGATGGTTTACACTTTGTGTATTTGAAAATGGGATTGGGTAATACATTCCGATCAAAATATAATTAACAGCCTGATAATCCGCGGCGAATATTCCGAAGCATGCCCGCCGACGTACCGGGCGCGCAGCACACGCGAGGGGGCGTGCGGCGTGCATGTACACCTGCCTGCGTGCGAGCGACTGTGTGTGTGTGTGTGTGTGTTTGGGATAATATTCTCTGATATGCTACATCTGATACAGGCCGGTTTATATTTCAAAATGATAACATAATCAAATTGCAGGTAAAATCAAATTGGATTAACAATTTCGATTCCCAAACATTTGCTGAATAATATTCGATCTGCCGGCTTCGAATCAGATTAGTTTTGGCATCGTGTTACGTTCCCTGGCTGGGCAGGACAGGGCAGGGCAGGGCAGGTATGCCCGTCGTCGCACAGATCGGATGTGAGCGGGTATCGAGGCACGCGGCCCGTCCACCGCAACCCGGATTGCATCCGGCCAGGTGGACGAGACCCGCCGTGCGCTCGACGGCGCTCAATCATATTTTGACTTCCATTGTATTATCACGTCCTGTCCTGTCCTGTCTTGTCTCGAGAGCAGCTCCACCGTCCGTGTGAGAGGCTTCATATCCAGGCACTTATACATAATATTTATATTGAATACTAGCTGTGCCCGCGACTTCATTCCGATTCGCGACGGCCATCCTACAGACTAACAATATTCATTAACGATAAAAACAATGGAGTTTGCCATTGCGTTTATGTTTTTGAACGAATAAAGCTTATTTTGTTACAACAAAAGTAAAACCGACTAATGTACCTACAACTAATTCAACCAAACAAAATCATAAAAATTCAAGTCTAATCTATAGAAGACTGTTTACTAATTATTTACAACCAAAGTTCTGCTTACACCGAGACATGCTGCATGCATGCTGTCATCGAAAAAATCATAAAAATGAAGTAATATTTGTAGAAGAACAATAGTACCACTCAGTGTGCTGCCTCATCGTGTGCACTTAACTGATGCCAAGACTTATTTGAATTCATTCAGTAGTTTCGGCCAATATACACACGGACAGACAGATTTACAAAAATGAAAAAACAACCTACAGCACTCTTGTATCGATTGTAGAGCGCCCTGTGAATTATTTTTCTAAATATCTTTATAAATGTACAGATTTTGATACTTTACAGTTTTATTTTATTATAAGTATAGAATATAGATATAGATAGGCTACTTGACCAAGTTACTAAAGACGTCAAACGTTCGGACTGTCATTAAAAATAATTAGGCATGATACTGAAGAAGCTCCACTGTACAGTATTGGATGCCGCACCGCGCCATGCCGCGCCGCGCCATGCCGTTCCTGACATAGTGACTTACTCGAGCAGCCCGTATATGGGATAGTAAGCCCGGCTAATAGGAACCTACAATGCATAATAACGGCTTACTAATACGTTTTAATAATTATAATAATAAGCTGTTTTGTTTGACTGGAGATTATACTATAAGCCCTGTTACGGATTACATTAAAATAGGGATTGCTCGTTGAGTTAGCATCCTCGGCGGGGCCAGCTCAGGCGGCGACCGGCGTCGTTACCGATAGAAGGGACGTTAGTGCCGCCTCGCCCGCAGCGGTGCGGCCGCGGCCGGGCGAACATTAGCGCGATGTGTCGACGAACAACCGCTAAATTGCGTTTGAGATACCCATAAAAAGTTAGCGTGAACATTTTGTTATCAAGCGCGGTGCACAAGTAATCAATGCGAGGGGCGTCGTCTCGCTCGCACGCGCGGCGCGGCGCGGCGCGGCGCGGCCGCGGCAGCGCGCGTACGTCTTGTAAGGACACGCATCTACTCCCCGGAACCGTCTCCGGTACACACGTATAAATTTATAAATATACAGAGCGAGGCGAGATCACGTCTCAGACCGCGCCCGCGGTAACTGACGCGGCGAAAATAGAATCAAGTAATGATTCAGATTCAGATTCAGATTATTTTATTCATAACATTTTGTTACAAGTCAATAATTCATAATTATACACAAAAAAAAGTACAAATTTAAACAATAAAATAATTCATGAATGAATTCAAAATATTATATAATAATTAAATAATTATATCAAAATATTTATAATAATTAAATAATTAAAAAAAAATAATAAACGCTCAAGGGAAATAACAAATAAACAAAAAGAATAAATAAAATCAATTAACGAGAAATTCGTCGACCCTATAAAACGACTGTTCAACAAGCCATGTTTTAAGCTTGGACCTGAAGGATTGCGTTGATTGGGTGCTTGTGATGATGTCAGGGAGACGGTTGTAGACCGCGGGCCCCATTATATGCACCAGCTTTGAAGATTTTGTGAGCCGACGCGGCACGGCTTTAAGCTTCTGTGCATTGCGAGTTGAGTACTTATGGCCGTCTCCAAATTGTGAATATTCAGACAAATGAGTTCGAGCATATAGAGCCGCAGTGAATATAACTAGGGATGGGACTGTCATGATGTTTAGAGACTGGAAAATTGGACGAGCAGGAGTATCCCATGCAACTCGCACTATGGCACGAACCGCTCGCTTCTGCATTCTGAACGCTCGCTCCCAATCAGCTGCTCTGCCCCAGAGCTCGACTCCATACTGAAGGAGCGAGTGGACAGAAGCAAAGTAACAACTTCTAGTGACATTTAGTGCTAACGAGGCTGATACGCGCCACAGAGCAAAACAGGCTCGACCTATTCTATCACACAGCTTGTCAATGTGTAGTTCCCATGAAAGGCCGCCATCCAATTGAAAACCAAGGAAGGGAGTGGTTTGGACTTGGTCTATAGTTACACCGCCTAACGTTACCTTCAGAGGTCTATAGGAGCGACCAGCTAGATTAAAATGCATAAATTTGGTTTTAGCAATATTTAGTAAAAACCCGTTTTGGTGGAACCACTTATGCAGCTCCTCCGACACCATGTTCAATCTTCTCTCCAACAGTTCTAAATTGTGCGCTGTGACGATGGCTGCAACATCATCCGCATACATTAATATATGCGCGTCTTTTATGCAGTCAGGCAAGTCGTTGAGGAGGAGAGAGAACATGATATTGGATAGCGACGAGCCTTGGGCCACACCGATAGATGCCTTAAGCGGCTTTGACTCTAATTTTCCGCCATCACCTGTGACTGTCTGACACCGGTTTGTTATAAAATCGGCCATAAGAGACAGAGTTGGCCCACGGAAACCATAATGCTTCATCTTAGCGACTAGCACATTATGGTCAGAGACGTCAAATGCCTTCGACAAATCACACATAATGACTGCCACCTGCTGATGGTGCTCTCGGGCATCCATGACCCGCCGCACCACCGCCCGCGCCACGTCCGTCGTCGACCGTCCCGTTCGGTATGCGTACTGTCTATCAGAAAGAGAGTTTGTCGCCGACAAGTATTCAGTTATTCTTTCACTGAGGCCGTATTCGAAAATTTTTGCTACCCCCGGAATTATGGATACAGGTCTGTAGCTGTTAATATCTTCCCGTTTACCCTTGCCTTTATACAGTGGTGACACTCTCACATTTTTCAACGTTTGGGGATAACTCCCTTCTTTCAAACATAGATTGAAGAGCTCTGAGAAAGTAAACGCGAGAGACGCAGCGACCGAGAGTAGAAGAGACACCGATATTCCGTATATGTCTTTAGTTGGTTTGTGCGCAACTCTTTTAGTTATTATATTGAATACTTCTCGTGGTGTGAAGGGTCTGAGCCGAATGGAGCGATCCGCGGGCGGTCGCACGTGTGCTAAAGCATGCTGAGCAGCGGACACATCCGCGACTGGCGCGCCGCATGTAACCGCTGCATTAATAAAGTGCGAGTTAATTGCGTCAATAGCCTCTAATTTATTTGAGTATGCGGAGCCATCCGATCTTAGAAGAGATTCAGCGAGTTCGGAGTTTCTCTTGGACTGTCCCTGTCCCGTCTCAAGTTTGACGATACTCCACATAGATTTAATAGTGTTCGGCGCTCTTGTAATGACATTATTGTAGTAATTACTCCTCTCAGCCCTAAGTATAGTGTCAAATCTCTCCTCAAACTCGCCTAGTTTTGTAAATAAAGCGTGATTGGAAGGAAATTTGCTATTTAATGATCTCATTTCTTGAAGCATATAATTAAGGGTTACTATTTCATCTGTGATCCAAGAATCTGACAGTTTCTTGGTTACCACACGTTTCAATGGAAAGCAAATGTCTATTTTATTTCTTATAATATTCAAAATTGTTTGCGCAAAATCATTTGCGGATAGTTGCCTTTTTCTTACCTCAGACCAGTCGATACTTTCAATCGATGTCACAAAATTACATCTATTGGCGTTCGAGTAGGATCTGGCAAAGAAAGGCGCAGGGAGGGCGCGTGGTTCGCAGCGCAACACGGCTCGCATGGCGCAGTGGTCACTTAGCTGAGAGTCTATCGCGGTCGCGCGAGCAGTTCCGGCTTGCTCTCGTTCGCTGCTTACATACACGTGGTCGAGACACGTACTCGTCGAAGCTGTTACTCGAGTGGGAAAATCTATAATACAACTGAAATTACGAGTATGCAGTATGTCATTCAAACGTTTTTGGTCACTTTTCAAAGGGCACAAATAATCCACATTGATGTCACCAACAACCACGCAATCCTTCTCACAAATAACTAACATATCAAGCAGTTGTCCTAAAACTGGGTAAAATTGAGATAAATTAGTGAGATTCGATCTGTAGACACATACTATTACAACATTATAATCAATAAGTTCTACCGCCGATATCTCACATACCTGTTCAACAGATAAAGAATCACAGTCAAAGCTCTTGAATTTAATATTATTATTAACAAATATACACGAGCCCCCATGTGCAATCGATGACCTACAATAATGCGAACCCAGCTGATAGTTGTTTATGTGAATCGCTTTCAATTCGAAATCTTTTAACCAGTGTTCAGTTAAACAGAGTACGTCACATTTTAAACTGGTTTCAAGTAAAACTTCTAACTTTACTGTCTTATTTTTAAGTGAAGCTATATTTTGTTGAATAACAATGATTTGTTTACACTTGTCACCGTCATCGTCGATCTGTATCACGTTCTTGGTGCGCGAGTCCTCCACAGAAGTCCTAGACGGAGTTGAAGGCAGCGGCGGGGGCGGGGGCAGAGGCGTCCACGGTGCGCGCTGTGCCCCGTGATCCCCGGGGCCGGTACAGAAACCACTCCGTGAAGCGAACCCCGGCGGGCCAAGCAGTAGGGTCGGTCACCAAGTCATATACTTTATCTGGCATTCCGATTAGGAAGGAAGCGTGTGTCTCTGATCTGATATTACGTTTTTCAATCGTAAAATGGGACTCGGTAATCTTGTTTAAGAAACAGCGTACGGTTTCAGTCGTAGTCTCAGGCCTAAAGGACCAGGCCTGGATGTACCTCATTCTATCCGCGGCGCGGAGATCGTCGTTGTTAGTTGCTGTACCTATAATAATAGGGCTGTGCGGTTTGTTTTTACGTAGTCTGTTTACAACTTGCCATTCTCCTGGAGATTGTTTTCCTACAGTTTTGGCAGTTTCATGGGGCTCAAGGAGCACAGTCATATCATCCGACTCAGTCGTTGAAGCCGTAATAGATTTTTTCGTACAAATACCATCCTTCATTATAGTTTTGCATGTAGTAGAACTTTTGGTTGGCGCAGCATCTGTGTTTGCAGGCACGACTGTATCGACAGTGGGTCCACGTCCATTGCGTTGTTTACTCGCAGCCTTCGATATGTCGGCGATAGCGGCCGAGGCTTGTACGCGCGCAGCTCGCACGGGTCGCTGGCCGGCGGTCGTCGTGGTCGGTGTAGCGCTTGGATTTTGTATCGGAGCACTCACAAAAGATTTGCGGGTATTTGTATTACCAGTTGGTGCACTAAGTTTGTTGATAATTGTAGATTGTTCCGTTATCTTGCACTCTAGCGCCTCGACTTTATTCACTAGAGAACTAATTGTTTGTTGCAATTCGCGCACAATAGTTTCAATGGATTTCATTGACATTTTCACGAGTAAAATATTTTTAACACCGAGTAGTACCGGTACCGTGTCGCGCGGTGTACGTACATGCATAAGGGAGTTGCATAAGGGAGTTGGAACTCCGCCGGAAGCGGGGAAACGAAATAACGTGTGCCGCGGCGACACGGCTCACGGCCACCCGCCGACACCGGCACGAGCGTCCCCCGCCCGGTGTGGTGCTCTACCTGTTGTAATTAAACAAACTAGCTTAACACACAAATGTGCCATAGAAATTTAATGGAAAATAATTAAAAATATGGGACGAAAGTGTTGAAGTCGATTCATTCGATTTTAAAAATAAGTCTCTTATTACATCTGTACACTATCGTACCTACTGGTTTTTTTAATTTGATAATTCACTAAAATTGTTCAGTTTATATTATGTAGAATACTTGAACTCACAAAAATTCACTGGATCACAGATTTATGTTATGTTATTATTATTTAGAACGTTCTAAAGTGCACTTTGATAAATGATCGATTTTAGACATAGACATAGACATGTATTTATTTACTAAAGTAGCACACATTACAAAAAATAAAACAACAGAATTTAACAAAAAAATAACACAAAGGAACAAATATAATTTAATTTTTTTTTATATAAAACAAAAACAGGAGAAAAAATAAATAGAAGCATATAAATGATGTGTGCTACAGCAGCAAATGTTCTTCGGCTCAGCATTGTGCCCACCGCTTTAACAGTGGACGCTGTTATTTTTATATATCCAATCATTCTTCCTGCTATACACAACGACTGCAGCACGTAGCACAGTAGTGCTGCAGTGCTACAGTGCTACGTGCTACGGTGCTACGTTCGGTGGTGCTACGGTGCTACGTGCTGCGGTGGCTACAAATGTAGGATGTTTGTACGTTCTACGCGGTGTGGTGTAAATGCGTTAGCACTCTGGCGTGTGTACAGTGCAGAGCTTGTGCTCAAATATTTGAACAGGTAGTGTTGTAGCGGGATCGACTCCCACACGCTCCGTTTTTCTGGGTTAACAAAACATTTTCCACTTTACACAGTGAACATTTTTCCACAAAACCTAGTTTCAGTTTGTGGTTTCATGAAAACTTTTCTGGCTTTAAAAATAAGCACGCTCGGCAACGAAAATATTGTTATTCTGGAATTTAACCAAATATGTGTATATTTTATATACAATTCTATGAGAACTTTGAATGGATCGTAGAAATATTTTGATATAGAATTCTAAATGTATGAACACAGACAGATATCAATAAATATTGATAGTTGGTGTTGCTGTAGTCTTAATTATAACCGGAACCGGAGTGAACCGGAGTTCACAACGAATATATAGTTATTATAAAATGTGTGCTTTAAAAGTCTGTGGCATGTGGCGTGTGGCGTGTAGCGTGTGGCATGTGGCGTGTGGCGTGTGGACGCGGCACAGCGTGATGTCGCTTCGCTCGGAGCACGCACGCGCCGTCCCGTTCATATCGGGTCTCCAACATGAAGGAAACTAACACCATAACTCTAAACAAGTCCAATAGAGACTCAAGTCGTTCACATTTAAACAAAGAGGAGGTTGTGTCGTGTGCGGATGTACATATAGCGGGCGGTCTGTGCCGAGTGACCAATGCGCGGCGCCGACGGGCGGTGCGGGGCACGCGGCGCACGGAGCCCGCAATGTGTAGCTCTCAACACGATATACTATAATACTTATTTCAGTATCTGCACGCTCTTGACAGTTAAATTGTTCGGCAAATGAAGCACGCAGTGTGTTTATGAGAAGATTTTTAGAAATCTAATCAAAAGGAAACATTGTGTTTACTAATGCTGATCTCAAATACCACTACGTTTAAAATATAACATCAAGACTGTAATGTTTTATTGCACTAGTGAACGAAGCATTCCCTGCTCTCTAATTATACTTGGATAAATTAGAATTTCGGCTATGACTGTTTTATATATATATTATACAGCAACACAGGGCGTGTTGCTGTATTGGTTTGTTTAGTTTTATTTTATCAATGTGCCCTTGTTGCAAACTATAATATTTTATATAAAAAAGAGAAGCTTCATCTCACGGCAAGCCCCGTGTGCAGCCGCTAAAGATCTGCAACTAATAAAACCGAGTGCCCAAAATGTGTCCTGCGGTTAATGAAATGAAATGAATAATATAACTCGCGTGCTCCGTGAGGGGCGACCCACTAGTTTCATCCAAAACTGCTAAATTTAGTTTAAGTAATAGTGAACAAAAGTTTTCTCAAGGACAAGAAAAACGAGTTCGTAGAATGGCATCACAGCGCGCGACACGACGTCCTGCACGCAGTCACATGACCTAGTTTCGCGAGAAGGTCAACAAACGAACAGAAGAGTCCTCATGAATAATATAATGGCCAATTACAGTGTCATAAGTAGCACATCGGCGGACAGCATGCAGATGGTTCGCTCGTCAGTGCGCTCGTCGCCCCCGAGGGCACATTCCGCCTGCAACTTGCGAGAGAATTACTTATAGTGCACGAGCGAGCCAGCTGCGCCGCTGCACATTTGCAATGTTCGTACTTGTGCCGAGTCTGCCGAATGTGTTCAGTTCACGACACACAGTACAAGTAGCACGCCGGTTCCGTTCGGTACGATAGCCGAAGTTCCAGGAGCTGAGCGAGAGTTGGAGTTGAGAGCAAACGGCGACATTATCGGCCTCGAGCCGCCTTTAAACAATTATTAGTTGGCGGCAGTTCCCCCGTGCATTGTTCGAGAGGCGACGTTGGAAACACGGAGCTGTTGGCAATACCGCGGCGATGTTTGCGACGCGACACGACGGCGACACGACGGCGACACGACGCGGCAACTCGCCCGCAACTTCCTCTCGCTAACTTTTCAATGAACTTGTATCCTGAAGCAAATGTTACAAATTTTACTCAGCGTCCATTTACAGGGAGCGACGGAAACTTTGTTTCTTGTTTGTTGTCTCGTTCTGTTGAAGTTAACTCAAACATAAGGGAAAACATTTAGCACGGTGTCGTATTATACTATTTAAAATGAACATATACACAATCGTTTGTCATTAAAAGATAATTAATAACCCGCAGTGTCATTAGCTTGTTATACTTTTGCAAGTTTGAACCGGTGATTAAGGTCGAACCAGGCGGATGTTATTGTACATTATATAAATTAAATAATGTAGAGAGCCGTTTGTTCCTCAGATGGCAACCCTGCAGCCCGAGGCTATTGGTCCTATTGCCGTCTGAGGCTTTAATCATTCGCGAATATCTATTGATTCCCGAACCGATTCAAACTTCAAATGATAACTTATTTATGTACGATACGAATTTGGTGTAGTTTTCTGCGTCTGCTTCGCGACGTCTCAAAGCAATGAGATTAATTAAGTTCCGGAGAAGATTAATGACTATCAATCCTGCGTTGTGAGCGGCTGAGTGAGCTGCTGGTTCCGCAGCGGGAACTGTTCAAACTGCGCGAGGTTGCCGAAACAATGACAATATATAATTATAAAACAATATATAAATATAATATTGGTATTGTAAATGACTAGTGGGTTGACGTTACAGCCGGAGTCCCGCCTGCGAGCGGGAGTGCCCGCCGCGGCCGGCGCGGGGTGGCTAATGGAGAAAGTTCCGCCGGAGGTACATAAACTCGACACGGCATTCGGTGCCGCGCGCGAGATCGCTTCCATTAACGATACTCATTTAAGATTCAGGAGGAGATTACCCTAATTATTAATCCAAACGGCTAATATCCGCCGTGAAGCAACTCGTTTATATAAATATTAGAGGCGACCGGGTGCGATCATTAATCTCACGCACAAACAATGCCCGCCGGCCCCGACTCCGCCCCGACTCCGCCCCGACACCGCCCCGACACCGCTGCGCCGTGTCATGTGACGCTCGACCACTCACTCCGATCGTCGAGTCGTGCAGTGACCCCCGCACCTCACCTGTCTCTATCCTAATAATGTCCAACCTTATAACGGAAATTTGTAAGACTTTCTGAAATGTACAGATAAATTGTGAGTTCGCCGTGTCACTGGAGATCCTTATTGCAAAGGCACAGGGGTCACAATCCAACGCGCGACAGGCCGCTACGGTTCCGAATTGTCTTTGGGTTAAACAGAATAAGTATTAGAAAAGGGTGTGAAAGTTGTCGCGGTCCGGCCGAGTGGGGCCGAGTGGGGCCGAGTGGGGCCGAGTGGGGCCGAGTGGGGCCGGGCGCGGGATGCCGGTAAGCGCGGGGACTCGGCCGACGCGATGATTAACTTTATGCACGACTAACCGCTTTCCCTATATAATATAAATCCATAAATCAAATATGGTTTAAATAAATAAATTGGGCTCGTTGTATGGCGGAGCGCACCCGGGGCCGGCTCGCGGCTCGCGAACAAACTGTGGGAAAACCTTTTAGATTTTGATGATGTCCCGCAAATATATTTTTTTTTCTGTTTTTTATTTAAAACAATGATTTCCTTTATTCAAACTTTATGAAAGCAGCTGTGTTAATTCCAATAAAGCTGCGTGTGTGCCGGCGGGCGGCGGGCGGCGGGCGGCGCCGCGCGTGTATCGCATGATGTACTGCCGCCGTTCCTCAGGAAGGAATGCCTCGGATTATGCGGAGCGAGGTCGCCGGATCAGACAGGATCCCACCATTTGTAACGTTTATTGGAGAGCTTCACACTCGGCTCGGCCGCCACTGTTCCCTCCCGTTTCTCTAAAGAAATCAACCGGCCATGTAATTGAATGTAAAAATATGTTACTTTTATTTTGTCATGTGCGAGTTTGTAACTATGAAAGGTAAGCGGCAGGCGAGAGCCGCAATCGCGCTTCGGGGAGTCGACGGGGTTGGCAATTTAATTACAGAGCAACACGGCGATTACAGAGGGGCGGCGCGGGTCGGACGGGGTCGGGACACACGTGGACCCAACGAACAACTAGCTACAACATGAAACTGACTGTAATTACACAGGGGCGGTGCGGGTCGGACGGGGTCGGGACACACGTGGACCCAACAAACAACTAGCTACAACATGAAACTGACTGTAATTACACAGGGGCGGTGCGGGTCGGACGGGGTCGGGACACACGTGGACCCAACAAACAACTAGCTACAACATGAAACTGACTGTAATTACACAGGGGCGGTGCGGGTCGGACGGGGTCGGGACACACGTGGACCCAACAAACAACTAGCTACAACATGAAACTGACTGTAATTACACAGGGGCGGTGCGGGTCGGACGGGGTCGGGACACACGTGGACCCAACAAACAACTAGCTACAACATGAAACTGACTGTAATTACACGGGGGCGGTGCGGGTCGGACGGGGTCGGGACACACGTGGACCCAACAAACAACTAGCTACAACATGAAACTGACTGTAATTACACGGGGGCGGCACTGTTACTTATGTGAAGTGGCCGGATTCCAAAAAGAACCACTTCATTTTTACATTTAAAAATATATGTGCACATTTCCATATTCCAAAAACAATGAAGAGATTGATCTTGAGGACACCAGCATGTCTACAACCAAAAGGCCCATTCACTCTCGCTTGTCGAGGGTGGTCTCGTGTTTCCGAAGTGGGAACATTACACGGGTGATCCCGCGGCCCGGGGCGCGGGGCGCGGGGCGCGGGGGGGGCGGGCGTGTAAACACCCGTGTACATCATAAATGAGATTTGGGCCGAGCCCGCGCGCCGTTATGGTCTCTACCGCTCTTTATTATTAAAGTCGACTATTGCCCATAAGCGGCGCCAATATACTGATTATTATGAGCTGAGCGAGCACACCTAGTGCATTAGCAATCACCAAGTGTTGCTGCTTTATATCCAGCAATTACGAATCAAGTGTTAACCTATGAATCTCTGCATTTAACAAAAATCTGTGCTAACGCCAGACCAACTCTCAATATCCACCATTTTAGCATTGTATTGTTGTTCTGAATGATGAAATAACAAATGAACAACGTCTGCCGGTACGCTCCCGGGGCTGCCGGAGCCGGAGCTGCGGGCATAGGGCACAGGGAACAGGACACATGGTACAGGGCACAGGGCACAGGGCACAGGGCACAGGGCACAGGGCTCTGCCGCGTACGGGCAGCAATATCATGTTCGCAGTACGAGTACGTCGGCGGGGGGTTTATTATTCAGGTTGTCACGTTTCAGGTCAAGATCGCGCCTTCGTCTAACGCTTAACTAGAGAACTTATGCTGCATCTTTTCATATAACTTACTCGAACATCCTTGAAGCTAAAAAATTGGGCACTGCACAGGCGTACTTTAATAATAATAATAATTGTTTATTTTCAGACCATTTAAAAATCCATAGTTTGTTAGAAATTAAGTACTTAAAAATATTGTTAGTAAAATAAAATAGAAATAAAAATGTAATGTATAGGAACCCGATGAGATGATCACTCTCTTCACAAGGCTCCTCCAAATATGAGAGTCGTAGCTCTCCGCCACAATTTTTAGAATGGTTTTGTCTGACTGTCTCGCAGCCTGCTTATCAGGGATGCAGTCTTCTTACGCATGATGGCGTGAAACATCATTCGAAATATAAATACGAAAAATAAAACTTTGTGTAGAGAGATTCAATATGTGCAAATAACAAATAAATGCGTCATTACGTTCAGAATGCAGGGAGAGCTATTATTTCAAATGCAGCCTATTTTGTACCCAAAGGGTACTGATTGTGCATGTTAGTTCACCTATGTATGTTAGTTCCTTTGTGAGACCAAACGGGCGAGCCAATTATGATGGTTTTTAAATCAATGAATCGATTCTCTCTTACTCTTGCGAGTGTCTTTAAAGACATGACAGTAAATTCAATATGGCGACCACTAGACGCCATATTGCGAAAAATAAAAAAATATACATATTTGAAAATATTTTTTAGGATTGTGTTATAATTTTTCATTTCAACAATTTACGATCTATGACAATTTAAAGTTGCAAAGCAAACATTTTCCTGAAGTATTACAAAACTTTTGAAATTTATTTATTTATTTATTTATTTACTATAACTATAACTATTATTACAGGTTTACCCTAATGCAATAGCGTAGTCAATATATTTAAATACAAATTATATAACATTTTAATAATAAATTTCAAAATAAATTATTACATATATTAAATTAGTGAGTTATTTAATTATTATAATAAAATAAATTAAAATACACAGCCTTTTTCAGTTCTGCCATAGAACCGGCAAACAGATCGACTTCCTCTGCAACTCGATTTAGTGTATGCAACATCCGAACCAATGGGGCCTTAGCGAGTAAGTTAGTCCTCGCGCGTGGTACCGAGAATAATCGCTGGCGGCGGCGGCGCGCCACGTACCCGTCTGGCGCGCACAGCCACATCATGCCTAGTATGTCCGGATTTGACAACACACCTCGAAACACCCTCACCATGTAATATGCGAGCGCCCAATCCCTTCTTATTTCCAATTTATTGTATCCGACCATGCCCAGAACGAATAAAGTGGGGTACATTAGAGGATAGAACGGGTAAACGCCATACAGCCTTAAGTACAAGAACCTCGTGTATTTATTCTGTATACGCCGTGTATATACCTCGTGTATTTATTCTGTATATTCTGTAATAATTATTAATTTGTTATTATAATCGGATAACAAGTCTTATTATCGTCAAAAATAATTATCAAAATATAGTTTTTGTTTAAATTAAATTTCTACGCATTCGGTTTTATTTTTGGCCTTTGAAACTTACTAGTCTATAAAGTTGTCGACCCACTGAACTATCGTTTCTCGGAGCTCTCGGAGCCTGCATCGTACCACCAGTAATAACTGACCGCGCCAAGGGATTTAATGTTATACTTCAGTTCATTGACTTAAACAGCATTATCTTATTTTTTTATTGCTACTTGTGTATAATGTTGCATTTTTTTCAGACGTGTCGCTAGTTTAAAGTACTTTTACGTGTATTGCAGTATCCATAGATAATGCTTTTATTCACAACATTCCGAATAATTTTGCCAGCCGGTGTTTACGGTGTGTGGAGCTTGGCGCACGAGTCTCGCGGTCACATGGAAGTACATTACTCGATAGTAATGAACCTTTTCAGCTTCGTTTATAAAACTACAGTAGTGGCACGATCCGACCCGTCGCGTCGCGTGTCTAATTCCAACATTGGATTCGCGCAGATATCTCCCGAGCCCGAGTCCGGGCCCGGGAGCGGGCTCGGGCTCGGGTCGCGAAGCGGATGCTAGATAATTTATTCGATTGTTCTTCAATGTGACTTTATTGAACAAGTGATCGATGTCTCGGCTCTAATTAGGTTAATTAGTCCGCTGATTGGCGCCGCGACTCGGGACGAGCAGGTTGCGCCAACTTTCTTCCACCTGTATAATTGAGACACTCTCGCATACTTTATCTTCGAGAATAATTGATCGTTTCGTCCCTTGTTGTTGTCGCGCGGCGCGAGCAGGTACATTACACTGTGTGTACTGAAGTGAACTCAGAACGTTTCACTCAGAACAGTAAGGACATAAATATGGAGAGCTTCCTCTAGCAACTCACAATTATATTTATTTTACGATGATAATTATAATTATTAAGATTTATTATAATAATTTAAATAATTGTAACATGCGCGATCGGACCGAGACGGGGTCCCAGGAACTACAAAGAATTAATAAAAATATGAAGTGTTTTTTTTTTTTTATTTGAATTAAAGACGAAAGGAGCTGAGGGCCCACCTGATGATAAGTGGCGACCCCCGCCCATGACAACAGTAATGCAACTCAGTATAAAATTTGGATCTTACACTGAGTCACATTCATCCTGCTGCGTCCATCAAACGAGACGGAGATGATACGTCTCATGCGCATATGATTTCACCTGTACCCACACCCTTCCACCGTTACACGATAATGCGAGCATCAATGCTTGGCAGCAGATTCCAGGTGTGGGGGCAGTACCTCACCGGACGAACTTGGCACAAGTTCTACTGCTACTTTTGGTTGCTCCACTAGCCCCACCCAGGGGATAGTTGTAGGAAATCAAACGTACATACCGAGGGACGCGAGCAACTAGATGTTGGTGGCCTGTTAACTCTCGATCAACAATACGTTTATCCAAATTGGTAAAATGTCAAATCCCATTGAGTTCTCGCGCCGTAAAGCTACATAAACAATACGAGTGTTTGCGAAGTGCTGACCTACTAACCGTGGCCGGCAGGCGGAGGGCTTGCGACTCGCGCCAGTACAATCTTTATACAGTTGGCGCAGTACCCAGCGCCGCCGCCGACATTAGCATAGGGCGCCCCCCGCACCGCGCCCCGCAGGGAGGGCGCTCGTCACACCACATCAATCGTACGCTTTAGTGTTCCACATAAAACTGTACAGTTTATTAGAGTGGGGAAGTTGGTGCAACTTCTTGGCTTAGCATTTCGCAAACTGTACGGGGGACGGCTCCCGAGGTGAGCGGGTGAGGCGTAACATATCTGTACTATACAATTTTGGCATTGATCCATAAAGATATTCAGCGAGGGGAGCGAGGCTGGCGGCGCCGCGGTCCTTCTCAACTCAACGGTATTCACAGAGCTTTATGTCTTATTGGAAAATGTTAAAAAATTGTGTCCCCCTGTCATTATTTGCACGCTTGTAACCACCTCCAGTGGTTCAGGCATCTAGAGGCGACCGTAAACACTTAAATTTCAGATCGGCCGTCAGTATGACAGCACATGTCAGAACAAAACTGATCAGATAAGATAGGCTTGGCACGCCGAGGATCGAATGTACCACCGATTATATTATTATTATTATTTGTTGTGTTGTCCCCCATTAGAAGGTACTCAGTTCTTTATGGGTAGGAAAGATATAAACAGGCGTTGTAGACTTAATTATATGGTAAACTTTTGGGTATGGAGCCTTTAAAAGAAATACTGTGCCTTCCTGTTAAATGGCTACATTTCCCGAGGGGGTGGGTATACGAGTATATCTGACACAATATCAAAGGATCCAGACGCACAGGGTGCAAGGAAACTTTCAAAACGGAAGATGTTTCACAAGCAAAGTCTCTCTGGTCATTTTTTTGTTTTCGTTATATAATAAAGGTAAGTGTTTGTATGTATGTTTGTTCCACCTTCACGCTGAAACGGCTGAAAGAAATTGGTTGAAATTTGATACCAGAGTAGCCTGGATCAACAAATAGGCTACTTCTGATCTCGGAGGTATTTATTTCTTTACATAAAAAAAAGAAATTGACGTTTTCAAGTGGTTTTTAAGAATTCAACGGAAATATAGATTTTCGACTATGACTTGACTTGACTTTGATCCCTGAAAGCCGCGGGGCGCAGCTAGTAAACTATTAAATCAGTAATATATGCGAAGTAATGAGCTCATACCGCGAATAAATGAAATTAGTTTTCACGCAGGCGGTAATATAATGCTCGTTAAAAGAATACATGCATTATAAATGAGATCGTTTTGGCAACAGCCTCGCCGCGAACAAGTACAAAGAGCGCGGACTGAACTTGAAGATAATGCAATAAGGTTGCCGTGTATCTCTGGCGAGCGATCCCGTGCAAGCCTCGGGGGCCCCTCGGGGGCCCGCGGTGCGGTACCCGGGCCCCGCGGTGCGGCACGGCCACTCACTCCTTTGACTTGCTTGGACACATTCTCTACACTCTGTGCCTCGGTAGCTCGGTGAAATATTCAAAATCCTATATGGAAATTGAAAACAATATATAATCAATTATTTTCATTGTTGATTATCTATTCATGATCAGGATTTTTTTTATTCTATTTAAGTAATGGCACGAGCTGATTGTAAGTGGTTACCTCCGCTCATAAGAACAGTATTTCTATAAAATCATTACATCACTGGCAACCAATAAGTCCAGTAAACCAATTGAGATATATTAGTATTTATGTGCATGAGTATCTTTAAAACATGTCACTTACTAACAAAATAGGAGTACTTATTTAGTGAGTGATTTAGTGACCGCTTGGTCACCCACCGACTTAAAACGGGTGATACGACCGTCGCGCCACCCGGTCGTGGAAATAAAATACATTAAAATACGTTAAGCAGGACATTTTATAAGTAAGATAAAAATATAACATCAGTTATATTTTTATTTTACTTATATTCTCAACAAAACATGATACGACACAAAAAATAGGCATAAAGCTCTGCTCCGGATAGCTAATTTTACACACGTTAAAGTTTATCTGTACCCGCTTGCGCGAGCAGCTCCCCAACTTACATTTAGGCCGACGTCTCCAGCCGTTCAGTCAGCTATTTTAGGTCTTATACGTAACATATCCTTATACTAGGCCTCAGTTGGTCTAATATTAACGGGTGTTTTGTGATCTGCGCGCTGAGGAAGCTGCTGCCGGTGTGCGAGGACTGCGCCGACACCCATGCACTTAAATACACCTTAACACAGCGCCTTCCCCGTTACGTACCCCTCTCATACTCGAGGGCACTGCGGAGTGAGCACCCAAGCGGTCGGTGGCTAGGGCTGCAGAGAGAGGAACCTCCTGGCGATGCGTGCCGTGTCCAGGAGTACATTATTATTATTATAACTTATTATTACCCCAATATTGGCCCCGTGAACATGACTGTTGCAACACGTCTCGAAACAATGGCCCCGTGAACATGACTGTTGCAACACGTCTCGAAACAATGGAGGAAAATAATAAAGTCAAACTCCGTAAATATAAAAATAAATAGCGAAATCGGTGACAAAGTTTAAGAAAAACAACTCATCCTTCACATCGGTAAATAACAACCCGAATGAACTGTCAGCTCTGCGACAGATCGAACCAGAGTCAGCAGTACTGGCCCGCAGGTGGGTAGGTAGGTAGTCAAACAATTAGCAGGAACCATTGGAAACAAATCATAGGGGCAGTGAACAGTGCAAATCGTGGATGTGTTTATTACCTGAGTGAAACATTTCACAACATTTGACAAAAATAAAAACAAATGAGACCGAAAATCGGCTTCATTGTCCAGAAACGAGCTGCGCTGGCATCCTCGCCTCCGCCGAATAAATCCTAAAAGCTGGCTCGCCTAATAAAGTGGCCACTTTATTGGACGTCGAATGATGAATTCGAGTGTAAGGCGAACGTCCGCGATCCGTTCGAGTCCGGCTGGCTGGCTGGCTGGCTGTGCGGGCGGGGGCGCTCCTGTTTCGCTGCGGGCCCGGAGCCCGGAGCCCGGAGCCCGGAGGCGCCGTGCCTCGCCTCGCCTCGCCCCACTGGCAACGTTTGCGTGGCGTAGTACCTCTGCCTTCGAAGCGAGGGGTCCCGGGTTCGATTCTCGGCCGGGGCACACTTTGTGAGGTGAGCATGAAGATTGTTCTCGGGTCCTGGCTGTGTGTCTTGTGTTTCTGTGTTTGTCCATGCCATCTGCGACACAGCGAATCCTAATGCAGAGGTATGAGTGTATAAACGTTTATTTATTTATTTAAAGATTAATACGTCCGTAGCAGGTATGTAATAGCAGATATTTATTTCCTTGTAAATGATATGTACATATTGAGTTTTCTGTCTTGATAGTGACGGGAAGTGGAAACTGATCACGTAAGAAATAAAGCAATTTATGAGTTCCGAAAGAAAATTGGAAAAACAAAATTGGAAAATGTTGTCGGAATCGATTCAGTGTATGTCTATTTGTGACAACCTTTTTATTATCTTTCAGGCCGTTTGATGTGGAATCAAATTCAGCTGATATTTGTTTTAGTGTATCATAACTTTTAGTGAGGTCGCCTCGGCAGGCCGCGGCCGGGGCGCCGGCGCCGGGGGTGTCCAGCGGAGCGGGCGGGATACATTCGCCAGCGGGACGTTGTCAAATGACAATAAAATAAAAAATGAACAAACATGAGTACCAATCATACCGAACATTTTCAACTCAATGTATTTTTTTTTTTTTTTTTTATTTATTCATTTATTTATTTATTTATTTTTTTTTTTATATTTTTCTTTTCTTTTTACTCTTCATTTGATGATATTTTTTATTTAATTTTAATACTATGACAATCAGGCAGACTAAACAACACAACAACCACAGATAAACCTAGACTACATAGATTAATTAAATTAAATTTAAGTATTACGCTGTCAGATATTTCTATGAGATCTCTTACATCTCTTTATATTGACACAGATAAAATATATATTAGTATACACAATTTTTGTAGACACATTATCAACTCAATTTATTTTTAATATTATTATTTATTTTGTGTACTATGAGGAGGGTTCCGTCCGTGATGTCAACCATCCCATAGGCGCCGTCTGAAAACCAGCGCTGCGTCTTAAACGGGTATGCTTAAGACGCAGCTTCAAGCTGAGACGGTGTCCTATTTGACCACATATTCTTATTGTTACCATTGCATTTCTTTTTCTTTATGTTAGTATTTAGGTTTATTTTTTTTATTTTGTTTGTATACTGTCTTTGTGTGTGTATCAAATAAAATATATTCTATTCTATTCTATTCTAACATGAATACATTCGCTATCATTTATATGATTTTAGTACATTAATCAAAGTTTTTATTTTGTAAATTGGTACGTAGCTCGCATCGATGCAAAATAATGTGGCGGAAGTTCGCCGAGGGAGTCCGCGCCGCGTCACCGCCACCGCGACATGCGAACGGCTCCCGGTAAGTTCCGTATCAGGATTGGGACACTCCCAGTCCTAGCATACCCTAGAGAATGCATTCTAGTTTTACCTCAAAGGGCTCTTTACGCAGAGTTTGCCGGTTAGTTACTCGTAAATTGGTTTCGCACTTATCTGTGCTGCTCAGCAGCGTATATTGTATTCCACAGTGAAGGGTGTGGTGAAGGCAGCTGGTGAAATGAATGACACTAGTATTTTTATGTCTTAGCAACGTGACGGGACCTTCAAAAAGTGTAGTACACGTAAAAAGTACACGCTTTTTGAAGAAACACTGGGTACTGGGTAGTGTTACAAAAATAAATATTAATTTCAGTTTATGACGTACAATATAAAGTTTCTCTCGAAGACAGTGTATGTGCTGGTGTGCTGGGTACAGGACTCGGGCCGTTCATTTTAGTTTTGGGATAATTACGAACCTCGCGTGGTTGGGACCTGCCTAAATTGCGTCAACACTAAAATATCCATATCAAAACCATGTGAGTATTAAAGAAAAATGCTTAATGCATACTCGTAGTTCCTCACTTGGTACTTGACAATTCTTTTTTTTTTGTATTGCAGTGCCAATCCAGTCGGTACATGCGTGATTATGAAGGTATTCAAATTACCGTAAAACTACTAGCTCTACGTAGCTCTGGTAGAATGTCTTATTATTCAACGGACTACGTACATTTCTATAATGTTGAACTTAGAAATCTTGAAAAACTAATATTATTGCGCGTCTCTGCGTCGGTAGCCCAATATCCCCGATGTCCCCAATGTCTTCTTTCATGGGGTGGGGACATACAGCGGCATGTAGGTGTTGTTTCGCGATCTGCTGGTGCCGGGCCTCGGATAAAGTAAATTTGAAATTCATATGCAAGATAAATGTTTATAATAGGTGCATACCTATTTACATAAGTCAACAAATAGAACAAAAAATAAAGGCAAATGTAGAATATTTGCTCGTAAGCAAGATTGTTGTAACTATAATAGTTTCGGAACAAGTGCGTG
Source organism: Aplocera efformata (assembly GCA_921293045.1). Taxonomy (NCBI): domain Eukaryota; kingdom Metazoa; phylum Arthropoda; class Insecta; order Lepidoptera; family Geometridae; genus Aplocera; species Aplocera efformata. The sequence continues at coordinate 13,244,631 of OV121045.1, read as the reverse complement.
CCCGGGACAATGGCTGTGCGCTGGACATGTTTCACTTACGAGGACTTATTGTTTCCCTAAAAATTGGGTCAAGCGTTGTTTGAAACCGGCTGACCGGCTCGTCTCCCGAGCGGCCACCGGCCGGGGGACGCCGGCGCCGGCCACTCGAGCCGGGTCCGGCCGATTCAACCAGAGGAAATTCTTAGTACCGGATTGCGAGTAATTAGCCTGTGGCGAAAGTTGAGTCTGGTCCGAAAAATAAGTATTTCAACAAGCGGACATAGTTTCGCGCGTCCGCCTCCGCCGCGCGCGAGAGTATCGGGGGAGCGCTTTCTAACCTAAGCCGGTTTACTGAGGGTCCACTGAACCCTGCGCACCTCGCAGCTCGACACGGTCGTCAAACTACGGGTCGAAGCTTTTTTGGGGGGGTCCAGTTGCTCGCGGCTGTAGCTGTTATACCTTTGGATTCCCTACACGTGCTAAAGGAGCAGTACTGGGACCTCGCATGTTGCTGCGAGTACCGAAACACGAACCGAACGGTATCATTGGACCTCCATCGGGATTGCTTCACTTTAACTAGCACCAGAACAGCGCGGCCCAGCCTAAGATAAGTAGCTTGTGCTCTATGCTGAGTCACAGTCCAGTTTTATATATCAAGAGTGATGGAACGATCTAAAGACCTATCTGTTGTTAAGTGATTACCACCGCCTGAACTTTGTACGAACAGCGGGAAATAAATAATCTTTATTCATTGACTCAGTGCTACGATTAACATTGTAATATAAATATCTAATTAAATCCAGTATGTCTGAATCGTCCACACGTGGGTTATAGTCCACACATACGTAGACGAGACCCAGTAGAGTTTCGTGTTCCGTTCGCAGAATAATTAAGATATTTGTCTATTAAAACAGTGTTATCATTGGTTTTATTTTCAATTGAATGTGGGCATATAACCATTCAATTTACTGTCTGTTTAACTATTAAATTCATACAGTAATTAATAGTGTCGGTACACGCCGAGCTCGATAGCGAATTAATTCGATCAACCGCGCGCCCCAGAATATGTAGCAGTGGGCGGGAGCCTCCTCCCCCCCCACCTACCCCCCTGCCCCCTACCCGGCTGGGTTGAACAAGCGCCACTCTTAGTGATAAGAGCGCATAGTCTCCTAGGATCGTATTTATTGTTATAAACGTGACGATACGAGATTTCTTCTAAGAGCTCATACCAAATAAATATTTTTGACTTTGACTTTGATCTCCTACTGCCTGTACTCTCTTTTCTAGCCACAATCCTAGTGCAGGGGCGTGAGTGTGTAAACGTTAAATGAACTCTACAAGAACCTGGTGGTGATGGTGGTGGTGGTGGGGGCCAGGGGTCAACGAAGTTCGGTCAACCCCTCGGAGCGGTCGCCCGCGCGACCTAATGATCCTAGCCCTAAAAACGTCGCAAACTTTCACTTGAATCGAGTCAACATTTCTTGAGTTTAGTTTTAATGGAATAAAGTTTTTGATCTAATAGGTAAGAACACGCTATCCTCGCGGCCCGACCTCGGGTACTTGGCGTGAAGTGTTCAGTTTATTAAATTTAAAGTTTCAAGTAAAAAGTACACATAATTAGCGAGCGAGGATATCTCCTAAAGTTTCCGATTGGAGCTTCAGACCGTTCACCGGCAGTGCAGGCCGCGCCCCACGGATCACAACCCGACATCGACATGCAACACTTTTGTAAAAGATAAATAAGTTAAGTTTTGTATTAGATAAATAAAAACCCAAAAAATAAATTTCAGCGAACGAACCACACTCTACTTTCTCAGTTTCAGAACTGAAGATATGTTCGGGCTCCTTTAAATGTGGCGGTGACCCGACGCACTCCGGGGGAACTTAGCACAAGTCCCACTGCTACTATACACTGCTCCCGGCACCACATGGGGAAAGTCCCTACCTGAGGTTATCTGCCTTAACCAACTGAATATCCGTGGCTGGATGAATGGCGTGCTCGTGAAACTATGTAATGTTACTTGTAATTATATAGCTTCAATAATATTAAACAGAGTTGGAAATAAAATAAAAAGGTTGTATTTTTTTATTTATATTTTTATGCATAAAAAGTGTATTCGTAACGGGTACGGGATCCCCTAAGCCCGGCCGGTGGTACCCGCAGTTAAAGTGAACATCATTAGGCGATGGAAAAACTGGCAGAAGGAGGTATTTTTTACAAGTCAATAAAAACTACTTAACATCTAACAGAGTGGTGGTGGCGCCCACCCGAACAGTGGCGTACAGAGACTTACGGTACCTCCGTCGCGCCACGACATACATCATTATACGCAAATTGGTACGTGATCAGGTTACACTGTTTAGTATCTGATACGTCTCGTTCCGCACTGCACGTCGCACCCCTCAGGCGGGATACGCGTATCGCGAGGACGTGATCCTGACATACAAGCAGTACGTATATGCTACGCTACGGTCAAGTATTTTATTTAACTACCGGTGCCTCGCGACCGTGGCGTAGTTCACCGCGAAGCTACACGTAGGTTTAGCATTTTTTTAAAACACCGATCGGGCTCCAAATTTTTTCAAGCTTACATTATATTGTGTTGTGTGTAAGACACAACACACTTCAAACACTCCGTGAGTGTCAGCGCGCACAGAGTGTTACAGTTTCTGAAGGCATGCATACATGAATTAAAGCGATATCCACCGACGGCTTGGCCAAGCTACTTGTCCTCTTGTTGGCTTCTCCAACATAGGACATAGGCGTGACTGGTGGTGATGCCCCTCCGCTGACATGCCCAGCAGTGAGATATTGTTTTACATAAGATTCCACGGACAGGTCCAAGTTACCAATAAACTTACCAAGTCTCCTGTGGACGGTGCCTTGAATTACTTACAATCCTAACGAACTCTCTTGGCATAGCGCCGAGTTCTGAAACTCGCAATTTTACATGATCTGTGAAAAAAGTTTTTACCTCAAAACTAAATTTTAGTTTACTCAGAAGTAAAATCAATATAATATATTCATGAAACTTTAGCAAATCATAATAAAGTCTAGTCGAACAAAACGCTTTGGGCACAAAAGATAAACAATAAAAGAATTAATTTGAGCTCACCGTGAGCCCAAAAGTTCCAATGAAATTTGAAAGAGACGAGAAAGGGTCGCCGAGCTGGACGGAGCTCGCGCTGAAGGGATGCGGATATAAAAGAGATTCGCCTCTCAAATATTAATTAAACCTGACTGGACCCGAAAATTTCAATTATGTTGGCGACTTTCTCAATTTGGGAAGCGTATTGTAAACTTAATGATAATGACTTTCCTTCCTATTTGATAAGTTGGATTTGTAGCGCCGGGACTCATTTAAATTGAGTGAGGATGGGATTTATAGTTTCCATATTCAATTTGACTTACAATGGTTGCGTAAGTTTTAGTCGCCGCGACACAGCTTGCAGCAAATAGCGCAGAGCATTCAGTTAGTCGTGCTGTCCGTGCTGTCGTGCTGTCCAAGCTGCTGCACGAACTGTATGTTTGTGTTTCACAGTCACAATTTATTTATTTGTGTGAATATAAGTGCAGTTTTAGACGGTGTTACATCTTTATATAATCTGTTTAACCATACCATTAATATGGTGTGCCAATGGTATCTACATTTGATGTTATTATCAATATTTATACAAAGAAAATAATCTGTTACTCACAAATGACAATAGTTCATTTCACAATTCATTAAGATAATGTATAATGTCCAACTATCGCAGTGTTATTATAATATAACATTCAATTACATCAAATAAATGTCAATCAATCAAAAAATATGAAGCAAAAAAAATACAATAATAAAATGTTAACAAATTTATAATTAAACATGGATCATTTTGCACAATACGGAATTATTAGAATATTTAAAATAAATAATTTTATAAAAACAATGTTGACTAAGCCATTTCATCAGCTTGCTCTAAAAAAAGCCACAGGCAATTTATTAAAGACATTGCATTGACATACACATTCTTCTTATACGAGTATTTATGTAACAATGACTTTGGTAAATGTAATTTATACGAATTTCTGGGTGACGCCTGCTTCACAACTATCAGACTGCTTTTTAAAATACGGGGGGTGCTGTTTAACCATTACACTCAACTCTCGGATATAGAGACATGCTAACGGTAAAATGTGAAGCTCTTTAAAAAGTGTTTTGCAACTCTCATGAACCATACATCAAAGACACACACTTTTTATGGAGACGCAAAATTCTTATTACATTTACTAAATTTCCCCTCAGTAATAAGCCCTATGACAGAGTTGAAGCGACATAACCATGGTACGCAGTAATATCTGGTTCTTTTGAAACTGTCATCCGCAAACGTTTAATGGTGTACACAAACTTGTCCCCACCTATCACAAACGGATGATATGTTCCTTCCAGTCACAACGTTCGTCAAATATGATCCATAGAAATTTTGTCGAGTATACTTGATATAAAATAATATTGTATTTTCACATATTGTTTTGAATTCAATCTTTTTACGTTGATAATTATGTAATTGAACTATGTTTGTTTTATCTAAATATATGTGTTTTTGAATCAATTGATTAAATTTATTATTATTTAGAGCAGTATTAATCTCATAGATATCGTTCTTATTACACTTAACGATTAGGGTAGTATCTATGTATCTAGGAATACAGCCGTAACGGGAACGTTACTATTAGTTGATTCTGTTACATGTTTGAAACAAGTCAAGGATGTTGTACTATTTTTTCTAAATCCGAATTGTACGTATTTTAGTAATTCCTGCATAGAAATGAAATCATAGAGTCTTTGCAGCATTAAATTTTACAGAATATCTTTGATAAGAGTGGTACTCGTGTTAATGTAACTGGCCTATAGTTAGACGTTTCCCGTAGCGATTTGCGGTGATTACTACCGCTATTACAACTCACAATGTTCTAAAGGTGTTGTGAGAAACAAATAAATTCCTTGAATATACCAACACTTCCCGAATAATACTTTCCTTTCAACCGCACGGGACTGACTCCGCACAGGATTCAATGGAACGTAACCGCCCGCACTCTCTATTATTACTCTTATTCAGGCTATTTCCACCGCAAATTAGGTCGGAGGTTCCAAGTTTAAGAGTGACCTTGAGATTGTCTCAAAGGCTTTTATCTCGTGACTGTGACGCCGTCAGCTGTCACTCCCCGCGAGGCCCGAGGGCCGGGACGCGGGCCGGGGGCGCGGGCCGGGACGCGGGCCGGGCCCGACTAATGCCGCCGTCCCACAGTACGCGGCGCGGCCCGACGCTTACATTCTTATTCTGCTCGCATTTATTTATTGAGGGATTAATGACAACCGACTATTTCTATTAATCTGAGGACCGGAGTACCAGTAGCAGGCGCTGGAAGCTAACCGAGCTCCTTCTCAGATACTTCAAAAGCTGGCTGATTAGGGTCTAGTTGGATGTTGCGGGACGTCAGTGGGCAGTGTCACCCCCACCCAGGGGTAGAACTAGAATTAGCTGCATACTACATACATGCTTTGTCCTTCGGGTCGTGCCGCGCGGGTGGTTGCGACTGGCATCGCTAGGCGCCTCGCGTGGTGGAGGGCGGCCCCGCGAGGCGCTGCGGATTGGGAAACAAAGTGGATCCAGCGCTGGTGACGTGAACGAGAGTGGATTTTGTGCTGCTCGGGAGTAAATGCCTGTGAAAGACTTTCAACTTGAAGATTGAGCCTGAAATATTAAATGAACTTCGCTAGTTACTTGCCATCAAGCAAACGTAGTGGTTTCGTGTTCGTGTGTACGGTAGGTGTCAGTACATAGGGTAGCAAATAAGTATTTCTTCCAACTTCTAATTTGACAATGTGTACAATGATGATTCCGTAGCCTAGTTGGTGGTAACTCTTCCTTCGAAGCGAGGGGTCCCGTATTCGGAACATGAAGTTTGTCCATGCTTCCTGCAAAAAGACCTCTATGGGCGTAACCTGTTATTATACTTTATTACTACCCCCGGTATTGCAATCGGTTAATTCAACACCTGCGTTAATAGATGTCTGTGTCGTGATCGAGTACCTGACTAAGTAGTAAGTACCTACGGTACCGCACATTCGAGGTCTAGAAAAGTATATAATTATGTATTGCTAAATCTGTCGAAATTAAAAAAAAAACTCACACACACACACTTTCAGGACCCGTATTCTCGGGTCTTGTTCTTCATGTTCATCTCATAACTGTTTGCCCTGACCGGGGCTCGAGCCCGGTACCTCCCTGTGAAGGCAGAGTGTAAAATTCCCTGATTTTAGATTCCCAATTCGATTCCAATCTGAATACAGAGTTGCTGTCTTCCGGTGGGATGAGGTGTATGACCATATCAGCCTCTAATGATCCCACTGCAGGGAAACCGGCCTACTCTCGATTATTGAGAGTGAATGGGCTTTGATCTACCACGGGAGCCCAATCTGGATTGGTAGATGTCACATGTCTTCGAATTTTGGGTGTGGATGCCTTTGAAATATAGCCTCATGTGTTACAACCCCGTTTCAGAGTGACGGGGACAACTGTTTGGTCTTCTCATACTACTGTACTGTACTGTACTGCACAAACCATTTAACCCTTTACAGTATAATTTCGAGACAAAAAGCAGCTCACCCCGAGTCACCTTCCTACATTGAAAATTTCAGCTAAATCGGTTCGTAAATTTGACCGAAGTGTGTCTTGCACGCGAGCGGAGCGCGCGCCTTGTTGGCAACACCAAGCTTCCTAGGTGAAACAATAATCGTTTTTATTTTCAAAATTTGAAGCTACATGCTAGAAGTACCATATAAGTTTGAGTGTCAGTGACAAAATGAAGGAACTTAGACTTGAAATAGTTTTTAAACTAAAGAGTTTTTTTTTTCTCTGTTCATCCCCTACCGAGGTATGGGTGTCACATCTCATGCACCTGTAATTCCACCGGCACCAACACTCTCCCACCGGAACACAGCCGAAAATATTTATGTATTAAATATTATAAAGTTATAGCAAAGGTGTAAGGGATATTTTGTTGAAAATAATTAGCTTTCAGTTAGCACTACTTGTGTTGTAAAATAATAAGCTTTAGGTATCCGTTAGGAGTATTATTTCTATTATATTATATTAGCTGTGCTTATAATATAAATATACCATTACAAAAACATAAAAAAACAATAGCCGTCATCGTTGGTTTTATATGTATTTTTTATTCTTAATGCGAATAGTAAGTCTGCAGGGATGGCAGTCGCGAACGTTGCGGGTACAGCTTGTTTTAAATACATATGTACCTACAAGATCACTGGGTCTTACGACTAAGTTTACCGTTTGCTCGACCCTCATGCGACCCCCATGCGACCCTCCGTGTGGAACAATGAGCACCATTGTGCCGCGCACAGTAAACGAAATCGTTTGTAAATAATATTTGCGATATCTATTATGTATACCATGAAGCCGCCTGTACTCGTACAGGTGGACCATCTGTACAACAAACCTTACATTTATTGATGATGATGTTGTCGTCGAAATATTAACAATAAAAATAGTGTATTTATCCACTTCCGGAATAATTAGTTATGAAAGTCTTTCAAAGCACGGAGCTATTGATCTGTGGTAGCCATTTCCGGTGTTAGTTTGTATATTAAAACTAGGATGGTTAGATCTTCCGGGGCCCCTCACTGTCGGTGGTAGGTTCCGGTGGCAACAGGGGGCGCGCCCACCAATCATATTAAAATATATATATTATAGAAGAAAAATATCACGTTATAAGTGGACAGAGCGTCGGTTTATGCTATCCTAATAACTAGTTTGAATGCTGGTGTTTACGTTATTAAAGTTTACGATATCTATCTTATCTTATTACTTTATATTCTTGTATATATGTTTATCTATTTCTCGTAATGTCTCTAATAATTTGGATCAAATGTTGTGTTTAGATAGGATTTTATTTACCTGTATATTAAATAGTATTTATTGTAAAAACGCACGCTGTAATTTAATATGATATAAAGTTATAGTTTTTCTTAATTACTTTCATGTGAATGTAGTCTGGCAATGCTGAAATACTTCCTTGTCCTTGTTACTTAGAAACAAATAGCCCCAACCCTGCCTGATATTGCGTAAACGTGTCACATCTTGGATTGAATCCTAAGTTGTCGGATATAAGTGTATTTGAAACATTTTCGTAGCGCACACGCACGAGGAGCATCGGGGCAGCGCTCGCCTCGTCGGGAACGCGTCGATGCCTTTGCATTTTACGTACATTTTGTAAATCATTTTTCTCAGATGTTATCATTTGAAATACATCGTTCGTCGGGTATGAGCGACAGGTAATGTTCCCAGACGCTAACTATTCTCACGCGTAATTATTTACTATCTACGGTAACTGATAATAATAAAACTAAAACGATTATGTCTTCTATTTTCATCAGTTATTACTCCATACTCGATATTATACATACTCGTTTAAAAAAACTGTAGGAACCTCGGGGTACACTCGGCTAAGTCTGACTTCAGTCGAAATACAAATGTTTCTTATCGTAATTAATAAACATAAATCCGAGCCATGTGCAGTGCCTTTAAAAACAGTCAAGCAGAGCTATTACACGATTTATTATACTTTTTTACAAGAAATACTAATTGCTGCTATAAATGGGCTTTGTCAAATTTTATTCCATTTATCATAAGCTATATGTCATTGCGTGACAGTGACCCAGATAACACGTAAATCCCTGGTAAGTAAACCTTTCCTTTATTTAATATAATTGAACTATCAATAGTAAGGCGATAATATACGTTTGTCTGTACGAAAGCTAAGAGGTACGTTAATATTATGTTTACTTATATCAAAATAACCGCGGGAACGATCTCGCGGAGGAAATTCATTTTAGTCTTATCGCAATAATTTCCTCTCGACAGATGAAACTCTCCCAAGGCAGACCTAGCCTCGCTTACCCGCCAACTTGGCTCTCACAATTGGATGCTGAAAAACTAAATGGAATTCTAAAACGTCTTTAAATTATTTAGTACTAGATGTGCCCGCGACTTCGTTCGCAATTGCCATCCCTGCAGACTAAATCGCGTTCAGAATAAGAAACATTTAAAAAAACAATGGTACCTTTTCTTCTATGTGTTTTTGATGTTATATTTATCACTACCGCTAATAGAAAAAATACTTGTTATCTAATGTTAGGTGCAACTAATTCAACACAAACAATGGTATCAACGACTTATCAAAAATGGGGGTCTTATAAGTTTGACCGCTATGTGTGTGTATCTGTCTGTGTGTCCGTCTGTCGCACCGTAGCTCTTAAACGGGTGAACCGATTTGGGCGCGGTTTTTTTGTTTAAAAGCAGGTTTCCTAGCGGTGGGTCCTAGACATGTTTTATCAAAACAGATTTAGCCGTTTCAAGATCATCAGCTCATTGCCATTACACCGAGTCATTCAAAATATGTTATAATAATAACAAGTAACTGATTGATAATTTTTTTACATCATAGATGGCGCATGTAAGAGATAATTCCATAAAAAATTTAAATAATCATTTTTGCGGGAAAGTTTCTGGCAGAGTTCTATTTTATAATTGAAATTAGTATCTGATTGTACTGGTTTCTAATGAACTATAATATTATGATTGCAAATCAAAACCACATACACAATATCACACACTAACAATAATCACTGCAGCAATTATCGGCACACTCGATATCTAGGACACTCGCCGGGAGATTAGACCGAACTTCTCATAACTTGGGCTGTTAATTTGCACAGCTCCCGCAATTCGGTCAAGTATGCATGCCACGTGTATACTCGTATATAGTCGGAACATAACCAGGAACCGAACAGACGAGTATGCGCCGCGCGCCGGCACACCGCACGCCGGCGCCGGCACACCGACGGCTACGTCAAATGTCTCAATACCGGGAATAGTAATCAGACCGGCTCTTGGCACACCTGCCGCCTGCCTGTTATATGTATGGCTACATGGGAAGTCCCTGTTCAATATCGTACTGTTCGAACCGAAATTCGACCGACGTATTCACAACATGAGACAGCGTCATTTTATCCCATTTATTACAATATCTAATCTCCCATCAGCACAGTGGAGGCCGGAGCGAGGTGAGGAGTGCCCCAGGAGGCAGCCGGCAGCGCGCGGACCAGGAGTCATCGCCCTCTATTTTTGTGCCAGGAGTCGGAGCTGACTGTATAATATTGATTGTTTGCTGAATAACATCTAAATGATGCTGAAATAGTGACTGAACGAATAGAGTATCACGATAACAACTTGGAAGAAAGGAGGTAACACCCTAAAATAATATGGTGACAACTAGTTAAAGTTAAAACGACTCTAAAAGGTACCATAGCTTCATATCGCTGCAAGTTCTAATATCTAGTTGGAACCCTCCGATATCGTTCGTCTCGAGAGCGATTGAATCGGGGCCCGGCTCCCCGTCGCGCGGCGGCCGGCGCCGGCGCCCCGAGTGCCACTCTACTCGATAAGGAAATCTGCATAATAATAGTCGGTCGATGATGCTCCGCGAGCCGCGGCGCGGAAGTAGCCCTACGAGGGGCGGTGAGGACACCCGTAGAGGTCCTTCAATATAAAATAGCTTTGATATCGTATTTGGTTATTACGTGGTAAATACAGAGTATATACAGAGACTCTCAATTTGAACGTTGGCGGTTCAACCCAGGAACCAGCGAGTCGTGCCACTTGAAATATAAATATTTATAAGTACAATGCCACGTTATCAAAACCAGTCTACCAACTGAAATGCGAGGCCCTTCGATCCGTCTGTTTAGTTAAAACCACCGGATGTTCGGTAGCCATTTTAGCAAAACAGATTTTAGTATCGAAGTTAGATTGGTAACCCTTACCACGGCGCGGCGCATTACCCCCATCTATTCAACTTTTAATTAATAGCTTCAGCACACCCTGGGGTTGATAATAATGATAGTTTGTGAAAAAAAACTCACTGATAAACTTTTTTTGATATATTTGATAAAAATACTCCCAATGAACAGTAAATGATAATGATAATGATAATGATAATGAGCCGCGCGAAATAATTTTAGGAATTGATTGCTTATGGGTAAAGGGCAACAATGGCGCGACTCGAGTAGGTCCATGCGACGACGAGGAGCGACTCGTATGATTTCATGTTTCAAAGACCTTCCCCGAAACACCCGACCGCTGAGTTTAAGTTCGGAGATGCAAGCCAACCTCCCGAGCAGTAAGCCCGATATTCCCGGCGCCTCCCGCATGGAATCTGTAATTTGATTTCACGCTTCTGCCCGTCGCATCCGCCGAGCTGGACACGGCCAGGATTGTTTCAGCAAAATGTAGATAAATGTTCGCTGCATCAACAGGTGATACAAAATATCATATTATTTAAGACCGCGACCTGCGGCTGTGTTGTAAGGAATGAAAAAGGATACGGTAAATATTGATTTTGATACGTTACAGACTTTCTGTCTACCTGTCCTATATGTCCTAGTAAGAACTTTATAAGATACGAGCTTTTTTAACCAAAGCAATTATCATTAGGAAGGAAACAAAGACTTTTTATGAAACAAATTTGTAAAATGAAATGATTTCCTAAAGAAATAATAAAATTTACATCGGTGGTACGGAACTCACGGCGTGCAAAAACAAATCGCTCTATTGAATCGCTGGCAGCGCGGGCCCGGGCGCCCGGGGAGCCACCGGCCATGTTAAATACGATCATAACTCAGTTTACAATCCGGAAGGGTGTCGATTGAAAGGTTATGAAAATCCAATGATGTGTTGGTTTGAGATGACATGTGTGTCCGGTCCGGACATGTCGGGTCTAATCAATCACTAAGGATCTTACAAACCAGGCAAGCGCGGGCGGTCATTATGAAGTTTAATCACCCATGTAGGTAAGTATATGAAATACTTTCTTCTGTTTTATATTCCATGGAGCCAGCGTTATTGTTTTTACGCCATAACAACGCGGATCTCATAATGTTGCAAACCGGAATCTAACAAATATCATCGATGCAGCAAATGAGTTGCCTGTGGCAGAACGGAGCCTGGCAGGCGGTGCCGGGGCCGGGCCGGGGCCGGGCCGGGGCCGGGCCGGGGCCGGGCCGGGGCCGGTGTCGTCGTGTTCGCCTCACCGACACGGTAATTGCTTCGTTTCACTTCGTGTTCCCGCGAGTTTCATTTCATTTGTCGTATTTGATAGCCTTGTGGTGTTGAATATTTGTTGAGTATGACAGCCGTGGTGTTGAGTATTTATTGAGTAAGTACTCGCTGTGCCCGCGACTTCATTCGCGATTGCCGTCCCCGCAGACTAACAATTCGCATTTAAAATAAAAGCAACGGTGTTTGCCATTGGTCCTTTTTTGTGTTTTTAAAGGTAAATTGCTGTTGTGATACAACAGCTAACAAAAAATTACTCGAATAAGGCTTATTTTTCACAACCAAAAGCAAAACCCACAACTAATTGCACGCAAACAACTTACTGAAAGAAAATGTAACACTGCATACCTTACAAATACGGCTAATTATTTACAACAAAAACTCCTGCCTCCTGTGCAAAACCCTAACGAAATCCTGAAAGTACAGAAGAGACCAAGTATTATTTATAGCAGGACAGTTCTGAAAGAACTTTTTATCAGAATGAATCCGAAAAGATTGAGATTTGGAAATATCTGGAGTGGTCTGACTTTGACAATAGACCTATCCATTACGCCTGTACGATAAAGTACACACGCCAGCTTAAGATTCCGGGTTTGCGGAACAATTTTTAAAGTACCTCCTTTCTAAGAAAGTCATAATGAATGAAATAAGATTACGCATTATTGAATTACAACAAGTACACATTTAGACTTTCATGCCCTCTTCCGCCGCGCTGAATGTCGGGATACAAAGTGTCCAGCCTCGTAGCATGAACTCAAATCATGCCAAGTTTCATTCCAATTCAAACAGACAAAAATAAAAAATTAGGATGCATGTGTAGGATGTCAAGCACGAGCGCGTGATGGTAGGCTCCGGCTGGCGGCTACGGATGCAACACCAGAGAAATCAATCACGTGTATATTATATTCTCCAGGAAAAACCTTAGCCGGTGGATAACCCGAGCCGAGTGTTCACGGGGGACATTCCCCCTGAGCCCCCCGCCGCGACCCCCGCCTGTGCAGTTTAAAATTAAAAACCTTTAAGGGACATCAGTATCTCGTCTTATTTCAAAAATGCCCCTCACCCCGATGTCCATAAATCAGTTTAATAAGGAGTGAATCAGCGCCGGAAAATGGATAAATGGGCACCGGAAGGGACTGAGGGGAGGTGAGGGGGAGCGAGGGGGGGGCGAGGGGCGAAGGGGGATGTAAAGTAGTTAATTCAGCAGCGGCTTCGAAGCCGCAAGACCGCGAGCCGGCGAGTTATTGCGTTTACACGACGCCCCCTCCCCCCTCACCCCCTCGACCCCGCCCCCGCGACTCGAGCCGCGTACACACTGAGACACCCAAAAGCTGTACAAGTTATTCATATCAGTACAAGACGTACGTTCACGACAATGAAGGATTGGACAAGACAGGACACTCATAATTCGGTATAGTTCAGAGTTCTACTCGAGGGGACACGGGACACGGGACACGGGGACGGCGCCGGCGCTGGGACGGACAGGCCACGAGCCTGGCGGGTGTTACCTACACATCAATCAGTAATACCATGAAGCTTAGTTGTTACCCGACTGCGCCAGAAGAAGGGTTATGTTTCTGGGGTGTATGTATCTGCATTGGTGCGGCACGCTCCGTAGCCAAAATGACTTGATGTATTTTGGTTTGAGAGGTGTCGTTAGGTTCGTTTGAATTGTGAGAGTGACACCGGCTATGACAAAATTATAAAAATGAAAATGGCCGATTTTTGGCGCCATATTAAATGTCTTCAAAAAAATGTTTTTCCCCAAAACTGTATTACCTAGTTAGTTACAGTCTACGTATTTTTGTAGTACTCAAAACAAAAATATGTAGAACTCATATGTTTAAATGTAATTTGGAATTTATCACGCAGTCGAGATATTTATTAATTTCTTGTTTGATTATAGTCTCGTCATGACCCTGCCCCGTGGGGTGTGTCCGTGGCTGCGTGGCTGCGTGGGGCAGCAGGACGGCACCTCCTCGTGACACCTGCTTCCTTCTCAAATAGAACCTCTGCGTCCGCAGACTGCAGTAAGGAATGTATAATATCCCTACCAGATTTAATTCCGCTACCCCTCCTCCGTGCAAGCCTCCGCAGACCACGCATGCCCCCCGCAGGTCGCTCGCCCGCAGGTCGCTCGTCCGCAGGTGGCGCCTCATTCATCCCGTCAACTTATCGGTTGACATATCGATAGCTATACTTCACGACCAGAAGTTACAGATAATCTTTCAAAAGAGAGATCGATGGTTGTGACTTGTAAGTTACGAGTCATTAATGTCTTGTACTTTTACTGACGCTTTTACTGGTTGTAATCTGCATTAGGTATGTAGGTACCATAAATTAATCTGTATATAAATGATTGGTCACGGCATCACGCGTGAACGGCTGGAACAATTTTACTAATTCAATTTTTGGAGAAAGATCTTATGAAAGAAAAAAAATTCTTTTAAAAAAAAATTAAATTGCTCGGGACGTTAGAAAGTTTAAGAAAACTTAACGACCATCTTAACTTTCTCAGTGCTTTTGACATAACTGTCAGCGATTGACAGAATGCGTGTTGCAAATATCTTTTAACACAGATGCTTATTCTTCTTCTTATTTTTGGCCTTTTGTGTGTATAGCTCGCACATTTGTATCGGTCGGAATTATTAAGCCAGGACGGCGTCTGTCGGGGCAGCTAGTTCATTAATAAATATAGCAAATGATTTCACTAAATCATATAATATAAATAAATCTGTTACTGCTGGTACACCACCCACTAAAGTACAATTCCCGAATATAATGCAAAGTGACAAATCCTTCAGACACGCGATTATATTATAACAAGATAATTAAACTGTTGTCGTAAAGGATTATGACGTTGTGAATATTCAGTCAAATGTAAAGCTTCTCAGCGGTGAGTGTAATCATCAAACTAGGCCTCAAAGCCGAATTAAAGCCCTTGCTCTTGAAATTTCTTTGATAATCTTCGCAAAGATGCGCCGGCAGATACCGGCCCGCCCGCCGCCCGCCGCCCGCCGCCCGCCGCGCGCAGCTCCTCCGCGCGGCGGGACGCGGTGCGCAATAACGCTCAATGAATGAAACGCCGACGACGTCTCGAGACAAACGCTATTCAAATGCGTGCATGTGGTATTCAAGGAACGAACTAATGAGTTGACGGCCGAACCGTGCGGCGGTGAGCTCTCCGCTTGTAGCGTCTAGATACGTCCCCGGGGCCGGCCGAGGGGCCCTGACAGTGGGGGGAGGCTGATTTTAGAGTAATCACGATAGAACCGCAACTTATATCCAGTTACTTCATAAAGGCCTATTCACACCACTGTGGGTAGCGAAATCCGAGTGATTATGCGTTAATCGTAGTGTTCACACCGAGGTGGAATTCGCTACCTCTATGGGTAAAGGAACTCTTTTGATTGTGCAGAATGTTTACATTAGAAGCATTACTTTTATTAGCTCTAATTGATTCACCAGTCAAGAAATTAATATGTATCCATGACATTATCAGACAACACTCATACAAAATTTCTTGTTTGAAATCCGCGTTTAAGACTCGATGAAGATAAATTGTTTAATGCATTTAGAATAAATATGCATACTCATTTATTTTCACCGCAGGATCATTCGTAAACACAAATTTACAATCATATTATATTATTACAATAATTAAGTAGGTATTATCTTATAATTAATAGACAAGCATAGTAAAAAGTATAAACACAAAGAAATACTTAAAATTAATTGAAACTGAATGAATAGTAGCTGTATAGTGGCATTGTCAAGAAATAGATACATTATATTGTAATTTCAATAATACATAAAGTATAGTAGCATGTCAAATAAATTTAAATGTCAATGATACTTATTACTTATTAAGTTGAATCGTTATTATATAATTTAGCTGCTGTATACTGGCATTGCCAATCAAACTGGCATTAACTGACAACTTTGATGAAATGTTTACGCTTAGAATAGCATGTGTGTGTAATTGTCAAACCGGTTGCGTGGTGACGCTCGCTGGTCGGGACCAGCCGAACACAACATGAAAAGTACGCCAAGACCGCCGACGCCGACGGTACAAGTTGCACTTTAGTCACGGATCTCCATTCACCCGAGCGTGTTCCGCGCGGTACTCCCCTCCATCCACGGCGTTAGCGAATAACACGCCGGTGTGCATAGGCCTTGCGACAACATAAAAAATGTATAAACATATCCAGATGGCCGGCGTCGCAGGCCTCGCACACAGAGAAGTAATTATAGTCCACTTAAGTTGGTTACAGAGCTTTTAGAGGCATTCGCTGTGTCACACTTTGTTACATTTATTGCGAGACCGTGTTTCCTGTCGCGGGCCAAATTGAGTTCGAGCGCCGCGCCGCACGCCGCACGCCGCACGCCGCACGCCGCACGCCGCACGCCGCACCCCGCCGCCGTCTATAAAAAACCCATCGCATTACATCAGCTTGGTACATTCGCAAATCATTCGCATTATGGGGTCGGATAGGGTTTGAACAAGCGCTAACTTAGCTATTAGAGCGCGTAATCTCGTTAATACTTGCTATTAGATACTTTTAATTTGTCCCCACAGCCTGGTGAAACAGAATCACAAATAGAACTACTAGAACATTTGATCGTGACCCTCGTAACAACCTCCCGTCCCGCACGAGTCTCCCGTGGTAGATCACCCGACGAAATTGAAACGCAAGCGATCCTCGGACATGCAGCCAACTTAAGAAACGGCCGAGGAAGCGAATTTACGGCTCCCAGATAATTACCCCGGGTCAGCGGCCGTGTGTCAGTTTGATTCCAGAGTAAATTGCCACCCCCACCCAGCAACCCCCACCCACTTTAGAACGTGTAGACATGCTATCGTGTCTGTCTTCGTACGATAAGCCTTCAATAAACTAAGGAACTACCTATTCTTTGTTACCAGTATAACATGAGGTGCACTGTGTTTCCGATAGATTAGCCGCCTCACTCGTTCGTAGTCATTCAGTACCTACGGATGCAGCTAGTTTATGTTAATGTATGTAATTCCACACGGCGCCGGCGGTGTGTAACGGAACACGGCGATGCGAGTGCGCCCCTGCATGGCGGCGGATTACCAGGTGTGGTGTTCTCCGGGCAAACTTGTGACAAGTTGTACTGGTGCTTGGGCTGGCGCCGAGGCACGCTCGGCACTCTGCTCTCAGGGTACTGGCGCACGGGGGGACGTAACGCGGACCCACGATGTTTATTTACTTGAACCCTGTCAGGGAGGTGTCGTGTGCCTGGGACAAATAATTGAATGTGAAACTAGCTGTGCCCGCGACTTCGTTCGCGATAGCCATCCCTGCAGGCTGCCGCCAGGCCGCGGGCCGGCGCGTGTCGAGGCCGCGCCGCACGCCGCATTGTGATTTATATGTCAAGTCATGGCCATGTTTTCAAGACGCCTCAAAAATGTATCTCAAGTCATCATACCTGCTAACTGTAAGTTACAAGTTTATTTATAACCGTGTCCTTAACACCCGTTCCGAACACTTCACATGTACTTACCGGGAGCTCCGCCGCCGCAGGAGCTGGCGCGGCGCCCGGCGCCCGGCGCCCGGCGCTGGACAAGGGCTCTCCTCTGAACAGGGCCTGTGACGTCACACTCGAGCGTCATTAATTATTTCTCGTCGAAACCTTTGTACCGAAAATGCTGAATTACAATAGCCGACCCATTAACTTCATCAACATTAATAAGTCTGTGTTGTGTCAGCTATAAGCTGTTTCTATGACCTTTCATTAAAATATTCATTCGGGGACATCGAAGGCTGAAGCGTGAGGCTTCAAAGGAACATAATTACGTTCACATATGAATAATTGTGTTTTAGCAAACCGGCTTAGTGTAATGTTTTTGCGACATGGTGTTGCAGCACAGTGCCGCGCGCACGCCTCATAAATACCTACTCCTAGTGTAGAGTGAGTTCCTATTACTCTACTTATAGTACAATAACAGAGGAAAAGTAGAGGAAACTAATGAGTAGACAAACCAACAAAATGTTTTTATTTATTTTTTATATATAATATTTCCTATACTAATAACTGCAGGAAAGAATTATTATTATTACGCGTAACAAACAAACTCCCTTTGCATTTATATTAGTTAGGATTTCATCTAGTAGGATAGAAAACTTAGTTCCTTATCAGTATAAGTAGTTCCGCATGGAGTCAGCTGTCAGTGCTAATTTAGTATTCGATCCAGGCCAAAGGCCGATCCCCAGATACTCAGCCGATGACAGTCCAATTAAACTTGCCCAACAAGCATGCCGTTCAGGATCCGTTGCCACCAACTCACCGGTCCGCGTGGAGCCGGCTCGACCACCGCTCCCGTTGGGGACGTAGCTCGGGTTGGATCACGTCACGTGCTCCGCGCCATCGGCCATGTGTACCTTTGCGAGGATTTTGATGGTTGCCGGTTAAAACCATAACACTAATCACTCTTATATTCTAAAGGTGAAATTTTGTCGGTA
Organism: Aplocera efformata; assembly: GCA_921293045.1. Lineage (NCBI taxonomy): Eukaryota > Metazoa > Arthropoda > Insecta > Lepidoptera > Geometridae > Aplocera > Aplocera efformata. The sequence continues at coordinate 13,225,987 of OV121045.1, read as the reverse complement.
TGTGTGTTTGTTACTTTTTCACGCCTCAACGGCAGAACGAATTTGGATTAAATACCTTCGTAATAAATGTTATAAATTTCCCTGGATTCACACATAACGTTTATATTTGTATACATGCATATTCTGGCAGAGAAAAGCCGAAAATTTTCATTTTATTTTGCAACACACTTTTGGACGCTTACATGCCATGCCATGAATACAAGAATTGCTCGTTTAAAGTGATAAGAAAGATACATTCTCACCTGCATCCGGTTTGGAGCGGCACGCCCGCCAGTATCCCGAGCCTGCCTGCCTGCTGCTGTGGTGAGGTCTCATACAAGTGAGGTGAGACTCGACAAAATATTTATTATGTCGCCGGTATTAACACAGCAATGGCGGTGCCCAGGCTCATTGCAAATTACCCGTACTTACAGAACTACCCTACTAAAAATATAAACATATGGGCGCGTTTGTGTATGCCGCTGACGTGTATGAGAGTACTATAAACAGGTTTTACGAAGTACTGTAAGAAACGGTTGTAAACACCAATTTACAAACGGCAGCTTGCAGTACGCGAACTATTCGCCGAGAACAACTTGTAATAAAGCAGGATGTAGGCGGGGCGGGGCGCGGGCGGGACGCGGGCGGGGCGCGCCGGGAAGCGCTTTCGAGTGAAGCCATGCCTGAAGCGACGCCGTGTGCCCCAATTTTACGGCAACTATGAACGCTATGCACCATCAACTCACGCGGATTAACATTCTAAACCGTTCGTTTCATACCTGACCTTTGTTACTCGTACCTAAGCTATTACCAATAGAGGCTAGCCTTTTCAAAGTAAGCACCACAAAAAGAGAAAACAAATTAAGATCGCCGTACGGATATAGGCAAAATTATGAAGGCATATTAGGTTGATAGGTACCTCACCTCCGCATTATCCTAGACGATCGGATCTCTCTCTCTGCCGTTCGAATAGGGAAATAATCCGGATACATACAAGATTGTTTTGGCTTAGTTGTCCTCTGAGCTCTCGCAGGAAATGAGACGAGGCCGTCTGATAAGTACGTAAGTATCTCATTCCTATTTCAATTACAGGGAAATTGCCTTTAGCTGCGAGAGCAGAGGAAAGTGATAGTGTAGGTTCATTATGCGCAACCAGGACGGGGAATACCTAACGATGAAAGTGTTTGAACCTTAACCCGAAACATTCGTTCGGAATCACGTGCCGACGCCGCGCCGGGGCTCGCGCGGACTCATTAAAATACCCGGCGCATGTCGCGCGGCGGGAATACTCATCCATAACCCGTCGTGTAACGTATGCGCCTTCAAATTATGCCGCCATAAAAATATCAATTTGCCGCGTTTGTGCCGCTTCACACTTTTATGGAGAGAGCTTCTAAAATACACTTTCGTTTTATGCGCATCGTGATAAATGGAAGCCGAACGGCGTGAAACGTTATCGTGTCGCGTTGTCGGGCGACGGAGGGCGACGGAGGGCGGCGGAGGGCGAACTCATCAAAACTTCATTTGAACGTTGGATGTTCTCGAACGAGTGCGATAACGCGTCGATAGCCGATACGGGCGCCGTGCGCGCATTCCGCGCCGAGCCCCCAGCGCCCCCAGCGCCCCCAGAGCCGTTAGCGCCGGCTCCAGTATGTGCCGACTAATGGCGGACTCGGCACGGGAGACCCACTATCTATCCGACATTATAGCATTGCATTCCACACGATCTAGCTAAGCAAATACCTCGCCGCACACCGACCCTCCCCGCCGACGCTCCGTATCTCGTACGTTACCCCTTTGTAGGGGAGCTTATAGTCTGAGCTTTGATCTAAACAAACGTTGTATTGCACAAAGGCATCAAAGCTCACTGGCGTGTCACGTACTCTCTGCTCGAGGGGGGTCTTCACATCTGCATCGATATGAATTAAATTATACTTAAACAAAACTATATTATACTTATATATTTATTACGCTTAATGGCGTAATGAACTGATATTAAATGGTTACCTCCGCCCATAATAACAGCAGTACGACGTAGGTCCTCGCCGACCGACGTAAGGGATGACCCAAATCGCACCTCGTTGCGAACGTTGTCATTTTATGTAATTCCGTGTGGGTTGGGAAGACGATCGTCCAGTGTCGGGAGTTGGGGACGCGTTCCGTACGATAGTTCCTCAGCTTCCCACCCGCACACTCGACCGATAATGGTCAAGATCTGTACCTTTTAGTTTACGATAAAATAAGTGCGTGTCTGGTGTGTGTGGGTGCGTATGAAAGTTACTCCTTCTCACTCAAACGGCTCACCGGATTTGGATGAAATTAGGTACCAGGATAGTTCAAACACGGGCTACTTTTAAACCTGGTAAACCGCGGGCGCAGCTACATTTTATAAATATATCATAGCAGAGGTGTTTTAGTCATATAGACAACGTCCAGGAACTTTTTCAGGTAACTTATTGAATGGTGCCAAAACTTTAGTAGGGTTAGCCGCATTATTGAAGAAAAAGGTACCTTTATGATTAAGGAAAATATTTATGAACCAGCGGTTCATAACTCAGGAAATAATAGATTTACAACTCAGTAATAAAACGTTCAAATCATCAATTCCACGTAGGTATACGTTGTATAAGTGGCAAGATTACATTTACCGTGTACAATTGTTGTAGGATATCCAAACTAAGTAATAAAATCTTGTAAGTAGGAGTACCTACAGGAACACATTAGTGATATTAATATATATTGTTCGCTATTCAATTTCATTTCCATATTGTAATTTGTTCATTATGTTGACAACTACTGAGCAGTAGCTCTGCCTTTCGTGAGTAGCAGCTGTGAGGCCAGTCCCCCCTACCCCTACCCCTACCCCTACCCCTACCCCTACCAGTCTAACTCACTATTCAATTAGAGACTATTCTAACGTATACTCAATATAGTTCGCGAGTTCTCAGTTCGGGCGAACCACTACAATAGTAATTATAATATAATGTTGTCGTTGTGTTTATCACCACCGAGAACGGTCTTGTCAAAGTCACCTCGTAAGAATTCACACGTCCTGTTGTAACGGCCCGGCACCCGGCGTCCGGCACCCGGCACAGTAAGCGCACGAGACACTCGCACGCGCCTGCCACAATAAAAAAGCAATTATTGAGCTCGTGCGTGGCATTGAAGTAAATAAGCATAGTTTCAGCAGGCGAAACGTTGTTTGAGAATAAACAAAGCCACGCAACCTTTGTGCGTTAGATAACATTTGAAATGAATGGCTGAACAAATAGTTGCGGTGGCTGCGTGCGCGGAGTGTTTGCCCACAACTTCATTTCAGTCTGTCGCGGCTCTGTACGCCTACTCACAGGAGACAGCTGCGTCCTCCCACTTGTGGTACCCCGGCACCGTACAACTAATGCTTGTATTAAGGTAGGTACCTACTAAGTAATTTGGATTTATCACAATGGACCAAATACGGCCGCGGCGATATTAAAGCCGCTAAATCAAATAAAATAAAAACTAATTTGAATGTTAGTCTCTAAAGCGGAGATAAATTATGCATCGTTCGCTCGTGTTCGTCGCGTTCACGACCGCCGGGTGACGATCCGTATCGTCGACAAACGATACTAATATACTATGTTTGTACACTCATAATGCCGTGAACCGGGCAGCACATTAAACGAATGCAGAATAACTATCTTGGGATCCGTCCCTAACACAATATAAGGTCAGAGCAATTTAATCATTGCAAAAGTTAAGTAGGTACATAGATTTACATATATCTTGCCCAAAGCGGTGGCAGAGGACTCAGAGGAATGAACCCCATCACAGGATCACTGTTCACTGTGTGTACGTTACCTAGGTTAGGTACTATCGTCTGAACATGGACCTCTCGAGTGGGAACATCCACTACTTTTTGCACACGCATAACTCAGCTGGCACTTTATTTCTCTCAGTAGGTATGTCATGTTATGTCGGTACTTAAGTACTAGGTACTAAGTAGGTACTTATCATACCATGTAGATACATAGTTACTCAATAACCGAAAGCTTAAGCTCATTGTAGGAATCACATTGGAAGCCACGCTCTGCAGATCGAAAGTGAGGTGTCTACCTACTAACTAAGCCGCCTGCATAATGGGGCAAGAGTACCTATAGTGAGGCTTGCCCCATTTAGCAATGGCTTCATGTAAAATCCGCCGCCCGGGATGATTCCCGTGCTCCACGCTCGGCCGAGCTCGTCCACAATGACTATATCATTATGATTGATTACAATAAGGTTCTTTCCACACTTTTATGAAATAGTTAAGGTTTAGGAGATAAACTGCTTTCTAAACCCCCCTTTTCGCTGGCTTCTCGATAATACATCATTATAATGTTAAAATATGTACTATGTAAAATAAATTCGCCTAAAATTACTCGGAGTTATTATTTTTTTGTAAAACTACATGGTTGTTACACTTGGTACCATATCTAGGGCAAGGACGAGTTCCGGATTTCACAAATTACTCCGCTATAACCCATTCCCGCAGATATAATTCCTGCAGAGTTCTGCCATCTAGCGCATACCTATGATAACTAAAACCATATTACACGGGCTACAGAGAACCGCAGGTGTTAAATACTTTGGGTTATCGAATCTAACCTTCCTTAAAATTATAACGACATCTATCGATCGCACAAAAAGTAATTTAACAAAAATGTGAAGCTTCCCGAGTTATTTGTTACAAACTGATTTATTAATCTTGTAGAAATTTATATCTAATTTTTGAAACAAGACTGAAGCTGAAAATTAAAGCGCCCCTAGCGGTCGTTGTCTGAAACACAATCAATTCCAAACAAATCCAATTACCTTCGACCGCCTGTAACGTCAAACAAACTCAAACTTGGGATTGTCCATTTATTGATGTATTAACTGTGCCCGCGACTTCGTTCGATATTGCCATCCCTGCAGACTAACTATTCACATGATAAAAAAAACACGTATAACAAACAATGGTGTTTGCATTATCTAAATTACTATAGTTACTACAACTAATTCAAAGCTAACAATGTTATTTATTATAGATAAGGCTAATTATTTACAACGAATACCCCCTGCTAAGGAAACTTTAGGATTTTATTAGAATAAAGCATAGGTTTACACATATGGTATGCTATACTTAACAAAATCCTAAAAATACAGGAGGAATCAATTAATAACTTACTTATTCACATATTTTGGGCAACGATTTATTATACAGCAGGCCCGATCTGAAATAAAATATAAATGTTAAATCTAATGAAGCTTTCAAAAAGTTATCCACGACACAGATACCATAATACATGCACGACTTAAAAAAATATTCGTAACTTAGTCGAACATTGATTTAATTAAGTAATTAATAGTGCTTTACTTTATCTATAAAAATTTAACGACGAATTTAAAAAATCGAACGACGTTTAGTCGAAAGGATTTAACGCGATACGTCAAAGAACAACTGATTGATTTAACAGTTGTCATTGTCATTTCTTACATTATTGTCTATGACTTTTACCAACCGAAACGAAAAATGAAAGTAATAATTGATAAGATAGGTTAGCCAAAATTATTAAACCAATTTATAACCAAAAATTCATGTAAACAATTCACTTAGTGTGAAAAAATATTTTGAGGTGTTAAAATAACAACTTTCGATGGCAAATCAAAACAGATTCATTAGAAGAAAATAACTACCTATTACTTGTTTAGGGTTTATTGCCTACAAAGGAAATACAATGCCCCATTATATGTTGACTTTGACAGTTATTTTCGCGGCAGATGGATGTTACTGATGGTAATGTTACCTTTTGCAAGATAGTGTTTTTTTTGGGTTGACGTTTACAGTTCTTACGTACCAATAAATACAATAAAATAACAGAGTTCAGGTGTTGCACTAGGTATTTTTTGGTAAGTTGTTTTGATAAATTTCGCTCGTACAAAAAGTGGGCCATGAAATTATCTACTTCCGTTTCAAACAGGAAAAGGAAATGTTAGATATGGCGGATTCAGAGACATTAGCATGGTGTTCTGCTAACTATACTTCCTCATCCTGTTGGTATTTTTTGATCGACTTTACGAAAACTTTGAAAAGTGCGACACGGATAATGTTTTTAACAAATTATTACGTCTATTATTTAGCACATTTAGAGCAGGTCTCGGAATATAGCCTAAAGTCAATCAAAATAAATTGGTGCTTTCTAAAGAGAATTTGTAATATTATTTAGTTATTAAATACTTAGGCAATAACTCGGCATTTATTTGAACCTTAAAATTTTAACTTACAATTACTCAACACCTGTTTGTAAGTACTTATGTGCCATTATATATACTTTAGGATAGCAATGAAATAATTAAAGACCTTCAGAAAGTTTAATTATAAATATACAATGGGCTTAGAAATGAGTTATTATAGTAAGTTAGAAAGTAAAACACTTTATAAGGTTTAGAGCACCTAGTGAGTCGACCTTTTTCATTCCTCTTTAGCCCTAGCATTATGTAGCATATGTAATAATATATAATAACATTTTAGCACACATAATTGTTAACACCAATGAGAATATTTAACAATAATCACGCCATTTAACATTTCAGTGAGTCAGTATGGTAGAAGATCTTTGTCCAGAGGAAATGATAGCACAGGTGACCCCGGCAGTGTCAGTCCTGTCGGTTAGTATAGTCTCAGTGGTGTGTTGTTTATTATAGTAAGTAAGAACAAAAGTTTTACTTGAAGGAAAGCAAAAGTGTTGGAGAAGATTCAACTAATTCAACTTTTAATGTCTAGTATTTGCAGTGAATAAGACAAGATAATCATGTCATTAGTCATAATATTATGTAATAAAACTATATAGTAGCATATTAATAATTACAGGGATGCATTAAGGCACAGCAGAAAAGGGTAAAAACTTTTACAACCAAGTCAGTCAGATCTAGTTGAGAATAGTGTTGTGTGTATGCATTGTGCAACCAGCGGTGATAAATGCTATGTTAATAAGAACTCTCAAGACATTAATTACTATGTTCTACAGAACTTGAAGAGCTTGAATATTTTACTGTGGTAGAAGTATAGTTTTAGTGCACTAGAGAGTACTGGTTCAAACCAGTATATTATGTGCTTACTCATAGTAGTGTCTAAGTATTAAGCACTACAATGAATTAAGACCTATTTAATCTATACTAGCAAATTAAACTATTTTATATTCATCAGTTTCATCTGCACCCAACATAGGCTGCTCGGTGATATCTTTTGTTTAATCAATTTCCACAACTTTCGATTTACATTATCATTTATAGTTGAAGGACAAATGTTACTTCAAATGGTAGCAGTTGCACTAAAAGTAAAGTAATCACCTCAATACAAGAAATCAATCATTTTATTTGCGTAAAGTAAGTGTTACAATTGATTTAAATGGTAAGATCCAATAAATGTGTGTGAGTTGTGACGATGTGTGCAGGAGGGCGCGGGCGGAGCGCGCGGGCTGGGCTCGGCGGAGCTGGGGCGGCGCCTGCTGCTGGCGGCGCGCCACGGCGACACGCCGCTCGTGCTCGAGCTCATGGCCAAGGGCGCGCCCTTCACCACCGACTGGGTGAGCACGCCTCGTCCCTAGGCTTGTAGTGTGCAGTGGTATGCGCATCTCTCATTATATACATACTAGACAGGATAGGAATTCTCTATTGAATAACTAACATTATTTTTCAGTAAAACCTTCGGGTATTGAGGCAAAATTTCTTTCTTACATCCTAAGTACTAGACATTCCCGAGTCCAACTGATTATTACACGACTACCATTTGCGGTCGTTGGGAATAAATTAGGGTCGATATCATTAATTTAAAAATAAGATTTATGTCTCAATAACGTTCGTGGTGACGTTCCAGCTGGGCACGTCGGCGCTGCACGCGGCGGCCAGCGGCGCGCACGTTGACACGTGCGCCGTGCTGCTGCGGGCCGGCGTGTCGCGGGACTGCAGGACCAAGGTACGTGCGCCGTGCTGCTGCGGGCCGGCGTGTCGCGGGACTGCAGGACCAAGGTACGTGCGCCGTGCTGCTGCGGGCCGGCGTGTCGCGGGACTGCAGGACCAAGGTACGTGCGCCGTGCTGCTGCGGGCCGGCGTGTCGCGGGACTGCAGGACCAAGGTACGTGCGCCGTGCTGCTGCGGGCCGGCGTGTCGCGGGACTGCAGGACCAAGGTACGTGGCGCGGGACTGCAGGACCAAGGTACGTGCGCCGTGCTGCTGCGGGCCGGCGTGTCGCGGGACTGCAGGACCAAGGTACGTGTCGCGGGACTGCAGGACCAAGGTACGTGCGCCGTGCTGCTGCGGGCCGGCGTGTCGCGGGACTGCAGGACCAAGGTACGTGGCGCGGGACTGCAGGACCAAGGTACGTGCGCCGTGCTGCTGCGGGCCGGCGTGTCGCGGGACTGCAGGACCAAGGTACGTGTCGCGGGACTGCAGGACCAAGGTACGTGCGCCGTGCTGCTGCGGGCCGGCGTGTCGCGGGACTGCAGGACCAAGGTACGTGGCGCGGGACTGCAGGACCAAGGTACGTGGCGCGGGACTGCAGGACCGAGGTATTGAGGTATTGCCGTCGCTTAGTAAGTATGCAAGTTTCCTTGATACTAATGAGACTGCTACCGTATCGAAGGCTTTTGCATTTCAAACAATGCTATCTGCGCCGGGAGATGTAATTTAATGAGGTGCACTTGGAATATCACACTTACAAAAGTGAAAGTTTGTATGCAAGTGTAGGTATATGTGTGCCGGCTACTTTTGATCCGGAAAACCGCAAGTAGCACCTTGGACTAATCACAGAAGACACTAAACGCGTCGACACCCGAGGTCGCGCGTAACACATCGTTTGAACGGCCGGTCACTGGTCACTGGTCACTCCCATCGTTCCGCAGTAGTCTCGCGAGGGGCGGCCGGTGACGAATGGGCGCTCTCCCTCCATCATTGACGTCAGCATGTTGGCACCAGTCAAAGAGCTGCCCCCTAGGTCAACATTTTGTGTTGAGAGGCTAGTGCCTAGAACAGATTTAGTTCCGTTTCATGACTCGTAAGTGCGGTGTATAAAGCTGCACGTCGGTTGCAGGTGGACCGCACGCCGCTGCACATGGCGGCGCACGCGGGCCACGCGGCCGTGGCGCAGCTCCTGCTCGACAACCACGCCTGCGTGGACTGCAGGTCAGTACCACACACTCGCGCCGGGAGGAGGGACCAACAGCGGAACCATCTATCGCCAAAAAACTCCCCGTTCGACCGCTCCGTGACCGGGAGAAGGACCTCGGCAAGATGACCACTTCCGAGCTGCCCTTCTGTCGGCGCCCGACATCCGCCCACATCCGCCCACATCCGCCAACCAGTTTCCGATAATTGAACTACACGCTGCGCACTTGATATCACGGCCCAAAGGCCTGCGACCCGCGGACCTGTAGAGATGTCGAGTAGCCGAGCCGAGCGGGTGTTGCAGGGACATGCTGCACATGACGCCGCTGCACTGGGCGGCGGAGCGCGGGCACGCGGCGGCGGCGGCGGCGCTCCTGCGGCACGGCGCGGACCCCGGCGCCGTGTCCAAGTTCAACAAGACGCCGCGCTCCATCGCGCAGGCGCGCGGCCGCCACCACATCCTGCGGCTCATCGACGACGCGCTGCGCGAGCGCGAGGCCGCCAAGTCGGTCGACGAGCTGCGCCTCGCCAACGGTCAGTCGGGGCGCGCCCTCCCCTCGCCGTGTCGTGGCGGAGATGCTCATAGCCATCATTGTGCCAATATGTTCCAATACGGATAGGCCCGGCACACAGTGGGACGAAAATCAAGTTTCCTATACGGAGACCCCCGTATATAGGAAACTGTATTTTGTTTCATGGTGGAAATTAACACAAAATCATTCAATAACACTTCACCTTGTGACTCGCCAATTTTGTTAGATTTAACATCTTCATTATTTTTTAATAATGATCGTGGAATGTCAACAACTTTTATTTATTTCAGAGACTGAAGAATCCACTGCGATAGAACAGCAGCGGACCGCGGAAGTGACGGAGAGTATGCTCATTTGTCTTTTCACCTCCGTGACCTCGGCTCAGAACATCAGGGAGCCCGACCTCGGCTTTATTTAATATTATTGTTTCAGGACTAACGGAAACGGCCGCGCCCAAACCAACCGGCGACCAGACGCACGCCGAGCCCATCAAAATTCATTTAGAGAGACCTCTCGGGGTAGGTCCTCCTGCGACCGGCCGTGGTGTCTGAGCACCCGCGGCACCGACCGGCGCGGGCGCGGGCGCGGGCGCGGGCGACGTGCCTGTGTCTGGTGACAAGTTTGGTGCCTGCAGTAAGGCATACTCACTCCTGCCGTTTGACTGTGTGCGCAGGGCGGGTGGGGCGCCGAGGGCGGCGGCGCGGAGGGCGGGGGCGGGGGCGCGGGCGGCGGCGCGGGCGCGGCGCTGCTGCGGCGGCACGGCATCGCGCCGCTGCCGGCGGACTCGGGCAGCACCGTGCTCACCGCGCTGCAGAGCGGCCGCAGCGTCGTGCTCTCCGGTAACCGCCTCCCACGCGTCCACGCGTCGCGCCGTGCTCGCCTCTCCTCGCGTGGAATTTAACTATTTCTATGCGAAAAACCATCTAATTCCCTCATCCTCTCAAATGCATTTATTAAAAAGCTATTATTTTGACATTACCAACAGAAACTTCAATTTTATTGATTTGTATAGATGTCTGAGACGCAGTTAGATACAACAATCTACTGCTTACGATCCTTCAGTGTGCTTCCTGCGCCTACGCATTGCTTCAATATTAGCAACCGTGTGTCCGTCAGACGCGGGCAAGCTGATGCTGAAGGAGAGCGTGCCCCTGTCCCCCGGGGGGCGGGGGGCGGCCCCCGCGCCCCCCGCCCGGCCCGTCCGCGTGTTCGCCCTCAACAACAAGCTGCGCGCGCCGCCCAAGGAGAGCAAGCACGGGCGGCGGGTCCTCCCCCCGCACGACATGCAGGTACGCACACACCTGCACTATAACAACACACGCACTAATCTGGTTGTGCACGCCTCCAGCATGCCCCCACGGTAGTATGCTATATGACATAATGCTTTGAAGTATTTCAACCTCTGAGCTGGCGGATCTTTTTGGCGGCGTATGTTGCAACATACGCCGAACTAAGTCGTTTCGACAATTTATCAATATCAACGAAGCTCATCATCTAAAGTAATACTCCAACATCCTATTGATCATCCTTAGTTTTAACTTAAGTTTATACTTTTTAAACGTTAGGCATAATACATTTTAGACACTTTGTTTTGTTTCCGTTATGTATCAAATTGTTTACATTGAACCAATTTACTACTTTAAACGCTGTATTTGCAGTTATACAGCATTCAACATTTCTTTCAACCCGTTTCAGGATGGTTTTCTCAAAGGTCGCTCTATAGTAACTAATCTTGTCCTATTCAATGAGTTTCTGACGTAGTGTATGAATGTACACTAGGTGTGCCCGGTTCACGGTTCACGGTTCGCATAACGTACGAAACACATACAAAACAATATGAAGTGGTCCGTCATTTTCATTCACGTCATTTTCAAACAATATGAAGTGGTAACCTGTTCTTGTTTTCCCAGGTTCCTCTCATGTCCTCTGTGCGAGAACTGAGGGCCCAATTTTACAGTCCATACTCGCTTCGCTCGCTTGACTTTCATAATTCTTTGGGAATGTTCAGTAAATACAAAACACATTTTCAAAAACTTAATTTCATTTTATTTCAGATAAAATTCCTGCAAGTGCCGGCAGATAAGAAGGTGCCGATCGCGAAGACGGTGGAAATGAAGGCGAAGACGAAGCTGGTGCCCTCCCCCCCCGCCGCCGCCGCCGCCCCCCCCGTCAAGATCATGATGAAGAAGGCGAACCTCTCCAAGCTGCTGCCCCCCGCCGCAGAGGACCACGGACTCGACGTGAGACTTTACTTTTTCCTTCTACATTTCGTATCATCCATATTTTAGGCTATTTACATTTCCAAGGAACGGAGTGACGCCAATTTTTGAAACGAAATATTACTTGTTCTATGTTAACTAACATAGAACTCTATAGTTTTAACGTTACACAACTGTGTAACGTTAAAACTATAGTTGGTCGCGTCCGTAGGTGTATAACCTCTGAGTAGTAGCAGAACTTATGCAAAATTCGCCCGGAGAAGTACTGCCTCCACACTTGGTAATCGGCGGGAGGCGCGGGCAGGCGCGGCAGGCGCGGGGAGGAGCGGCGCGTGGATACAACCGAACATCTCCAAGGCACAAGTCGAGACTAGTCGCAAAACGAGAAGAAATTGACGCTTCCGTTCCGCGGCGATGTAAATAGTGTTCTATTATATCTTTGGCTCGTGTGAAGTGTACTCCAAGTAGCAACAGAACTTGCACCGAATAAGTTCGGGGCAGTACTGTGACCGGGCGGGTGTGGGGGTGTGTCCGCAGGCGGCGGCGGCCGACAAGTGCAACCAGAACGTGGTGTTCGTGCCGGAAGCGTTCCTCACGAACGACTCGCCCGCCTACCTGCGCACGCAGCTCCTCGCGGCGCACCGCACCATCGCCTCGCTGCACGCGCAGCTCGCGAGGTGCCGCGCGAGGCTGGCGCGCCACGAGGCGCCCTGAGCGTGCCGAGCGTACCTGCTCTACTTGAACCGGCCCTGCCTCCTCCTCCCCTCCCCGCCCTGCACCCCGCGCCCCTCGCGCGGAGTTAGGATCAGATCGATTCAGTTTCATTTGGTCCTCTGGCCATCTAGATAACAGATGCAGACTTGATTCTATTAATGCATTTTCCTGGAGTAACCGTCTCTGAACATGTTTCCTCGATGCGACGTACTCCTGAGGGCACCCGGTGACAATAAGACCAGGTGAAAATGACATAAGAAATAAACATTGCAAGAATGTAGAATACTGTGATACCTATACTATACTAAAAGAACATTTTTCGATTACCATTTTGTCAAAGTACGTTGGTAGGTTGTTGTATGTTGCATCACCGCTTGCACTAAACCGTGTTTACTATTCTTTGTAAACTGCTGACTGAAGTATGTGTTGGTTTTATAATATATGTGTAGTGGGAAATATTTAGCAGAGATGAATTTTTCTATCTTTATACAGTTTTATTTACAGTTAATTAAGTCTAAGAATTGCCTATTATGATTTGTAAATATTGTATTAATAGTGAGGAACCTTGTTGATTCTTGAAAGAATAAAACATTTTTATAAAAATCTGCATTTTATTAAATAAATTACCCTCTAAGTACAGCACATCATTGAGTTTGGATCCTGATAAAAGAATTAACTTAATTTTCTTCTTAGTCTAATATTCTTGAACAATTTAGTTCAAATTCAAATCACATAATGAGAACATTTATGTGAGATCAATTTCTCCTCTATACAATAATCACCTAAAAATAAACACTAGACATCGTTCTACAGGAGCCGCGCACTGCTTGCATACTCAAATATTTGACTTGTCAAATGCCATCGATAAATCTTTTTTAAATGGTCAATGTCTCCAATCTGACTCTAAATACTAAATGAACACGAGAACTAGCCGTCTCCTGGCCGCTCACCGACTCGTTGTACGCACACGAGGCGGCGTACTCGCGTGCTCGCGGCGAGGCGGCTAGGTGTGGTCACGGCGCGCGTGCCTCGCGGCGAGCTGGTCGCGGAACTGCGCGAGGATGGCGTGCTCGCGCTTGGCGCGCTCGTCCTTGCTGAAGGCGGCCAGCGCGCGCTTCTCGTCCGCCGAGTAGATCTGGTTCTCCTTGCGGATGCGCACCGCCTCCATGCGCCGGTGCCTGCAACAAGCGGCGGCGGTCAGCACCGGTAGTACGGTAGGACCGGAGTAGCACCACACCCACACACGTACCTGCTGCCGCTCATCACGTATCCTACGGCCTCGTAGGAGGCGATCTCGTCGGACGTGAGGCCGATCTCCCCGCGGCGCGGGATGCGCTTGCCCTCCGCCACGAAGGCGGCCATGGCGGCGCCTTCGCCCGGCAGCAGCGCGCGCCCGAAGTCCCGCGCCCCCAGCGCGCCCTCCGCCTCGCCCCCGCCGCCCCCGCCCCCGGCGCCGCCCCCGCCCGCCGGCACCGGCCCTATCGCCTCCTCGGCGACCGCTTCCTTCGGCTTGGCGTTGGACGAGGCCGCTTCTTGTTCCGCTGGAAAGTTTATCATATAATTTCATTATTTGGCGATCCCTACGGTATCAATTGATGATTATATAAATGTATGGTATAAACATTGAGTGCCTGTAGTGGTCGCACCACAGAAGCTCAAAACGTAAAGAACAAATATGATAGGATAGCTTCATAATCATTTTTGATTACGTAAATTCCTCATTAAAATATTCAAATCGGACCTTTTGTTATATTCACATTATTCTTTTTAATAAAAAAAAGCTATAATGATAAAACTTTGAGAGTGACATCTGTAGGGACCCTGTAAGAATGAATGAGTTGGCAGTCAGCAGTTTTGTGTGTGAGCGAGATGTATGAGAGAGCGGCATAACTAAAAATACATAAATTTGTTAAATATGTTAGCCGTGAACTATATTTAACAATAAATTAAATTTGCTGTTGCAAATTGTTAATATAATGATTAATGAATGAGTACTCACTGCCCTGCTCGACCCACACGTCCCCCCCCTCGCTGCTGGAGCTGCCGCTGCTGGAAGAGCTCTTCGCTTTCTTCTTGGCTTTCTTTCGCGCCTTTTTCGCCTTTTTTAATTTCTTTTTCAATTTTTTAAGTTTCTTCTTTGTCTCATCTTTGCCTTTAGACTTTTTGCTCTTCTTCTTTTCCTTACTTTTGTTTGCTATCTCTTGTTGCTCCAATTCTTCATCAGACCTAATAACCAAAAAGAAAACTCTTTTTATTCCGAAATATGTATTGGCAGAAAGCACTCTCATTTAAGAACTGCTAGATGGGCTTGAGCCTTTTTGAAGTTGCTAACCGTGAATCTAGAGATTGTGAAAACATTAAAAGTTATTTAAATGTTTAGTAAAGTTTTAAAATAAGTGGGTTACCTGCTTGAAATCTTTGTGATGTTTCAGTACTCTTGAAGGATACTATATAAACATGTAATGGTCATGTAGAACATAATAACATAATCCTGTCGACTCACTCAGCTCTCACAGGAGATTTGCCCCACACTGAGGACATCATTATCTCCCCAATCCTCTCCCGCTCCTCTCTCCTGGCATCAAAGAATTCTTCCTCCTGTGGCTTAAAGCGACCTCGGGGACCAGGGGGTCCCCCACCACTGCCGAGCCCTTTAAAACATAACAATAAGAACATTTTTATTTTATTTATTATTTCTTGTTATGAAATTCTGCTGATTTGACCATATCACATAGTTGTATTTAACTATTTATGCACTGATTTCGTTTTATAATAGTTATTATAGAGTTATTACTAGTTCTGTCCTTTCCTCAGAGACTTGAATATGAATTCTCATGTGCTAGTTCACCATGGACAGTTGATCAAACCAGAGTTTAAGGATGTTAGTGCACTACTTATATGATATGATAACTTGGTTTTGCCAGAATGACTGGAAGATTGGAATTAAGTTAGAAAGACTATTTATTTAAAAACAATTTAAACTCACCACCACCTAGACCACCTCCATTAAAACTTTGATGAGAACTTTGTCCACCTCGATCTCTATGGTGTGGTCTATCAAAATCCTTCCGATCCCTGTTTCTATCAAATTCTCTAGCCCTGCTGTCACGATCTCTACTGTGTCTGTTACGATCGCTACTTTTATTTACTCGTTCTAGACTTTTATCACGATCCTTACTCTTTCTATCACGTTCCCTGCTTCTTCCACGTTCTTTACTGCGTCCTCTACTTCTATTGCGTTCTTTACTGCGCCTTCTGCTTCTACCGTGTTCTTTACTGCGTCCTCTACTCCTGTCACGTTCCTTACTGCGTCCTCGACTTATGTCACCTTCCTTACTGTGTCCTCTACTTCTTTCACATTCCTTACTTCGCCCTCTGCTTCTCTCGCGTTCTATATTCAGTTCTCCAATTTCATATTTTCGATCAGGCTTGCTTCTCTCATTGTTTTTGTAATGATCTTTGCCGTTATCTCTATAATCTTTTTCTCGGCTGCACCTTTGCACACTACTGCTGCGATGCCTGTCTCGACTGCGCTCACGTTCAGAAGCCATGGTAAATTTAGAATAACAACTATCCAGGGCCACGGATTTATTAAATTTTAAAAAGTTTCACATTCACATCACAACAGCTCAATAAAATAAAGTACATACTTTGACAGATGATTATTACATGCGAATAGAACACAGATAACAAATAATTGGAACTTATTAATTTATGGGTAGCAATAGTTTCGTTCGACCAAAGAGCATATCAATATTATGGGGTTTCGTTCCGTACGGAGTTCTAGACTCTAGGCTAGGCGACAAATTAAGATAATATTGATAGGTAAAAAAACTGATGCATATAGCGCTGTATATGATGTTTCATTAATTAGATTGTTCTGTATGTTATATTGTAAGATTGAAATTTATATAATTTTGAAGAATAAGCAGGTATATTTTTTGCTATGTTTAGTTTATATATTAGGTAGGTACGTGATGTCCAACTCCAAAGTGGACTGTCTGACAACCAGCGCCCGTGAGAATATCGTCGTGCCTGTGAGTGGCATAATGTCAGCATTATGCCACTCACAGGACAGCAATTTCTTCTAATCTTTTATTAATACTGATATTTTATGTGTATGTGTTTTTGAAAAGTATTTAAGTTAATATTAATTATTGGTTTTACGGTCATAAATATTAATTTATATAATGTGTATAATTTTGAAGGAGTTAAATCAAACATCAGTCTGATTAATTAATACTAAAATCTAAGTGTTTGAACTTTCTGCATAACCCCAAAATACATTTATACAAATAAACCCATGACTGCGAAATACTGGCGGCTGAACATTTCTGTGCTAGTTATATTTGGTCGTACATTAGAGGGACTCGTACTTTTTGACATTCTACCGAAAGTCAAAAACAAAATGAATGTCAATGTCAACATTCGATTGAATATAAAATATAAATCAAAAAAATATTCTGAATAATATTGTATGTAATAATATAATAAATTAATAAAGTGAGTTTTTTTCATTGAATACATACGCTTTTCCAATAATCAAACATTTTTGCTATTGTGAGATTGACTTTACTAGCAACTTCATGACGACATGGTTTATCTATGACCGACTACAAAACAAAGTCATTTAGCGAACCAGTTGTAACTATTTTTTCCTATTTAAATCGAACATGAAAAGCCCTAATTATCGTCATAATTAATGACGATGATTTAATAAATTACATTCCCGGCCATTACTTGATTCTGAAAGTGTAAAGATATTTATTTTCGGGTTGACAACACTATGACGCACTTCCTTTATTGATTTTTTTGCGGGCAACTTAAGTTCCTACCCTTTGGTTTCTTCGGTTTGGTTGGTTACCATAGCGCACTTTCACAACAAAGTAGCTGAAATTGTCTTCAATATGAAAAATAAACGCTATTTTAATCGCGGCGTGTTAAAATGAAGCTCTCCACACCCAGATATTCACTGTGTTTATTTTTTCAACTATTGTTAATTCTGTTAGATTTAATTTTTAACTGCGTCACATTATTTCCACGAAGTCGCGATGGTTTACTCGTTTTATTCATGTAAGTACTTATCAATCAAAAGAAGAAAGATACTAAACTTAAGTATTTTATCTTCTTGTTACTTATTGCATTTTTTTGTATTCCTACAGATTCCAGGATTTATTCCTGGTGCTCTCCATCACGTCATTGCTGATGACATTATTCTCCACCTACCTGTTTCAAGTGAGTTGTGCAACATTTATAATAATTTAGTTTAGCAGTAATAATTTTATTAATTAGGATTTTTTAATCAGGTAATATTTAATTAGGAGGTTCTTGGACTGCCGACAGGGAAGGCAGCGGCGGCGTCCGCATCGGAGAGACGATTTCTGCCACACACACACACACACACACAGAGATACGATAGATAAACACTACAAACTTTTATCACCCTATATTTCGTCGGGGATTAAAAAGGCTGAGTTCACTTCTGGTTTTTTGTATAATTGTAGGCTGTTTGTAACGCAATTTCTTCGCCCATTGTGGGCTAATTTAAATGCTTTTTTTGATGGAATGTATGAAATTTCCTGGCCAAATTAAGACGATAAAGATAAATGATGAAAGTATTGCAGTCGGTTTTTTTCGGTATTAAAAATGATACCCATGTTTTATTCGCGTTTCAGTTCTCCACGCTACGTACAATCTTCCTTTGTCTAAGTCACATCCTTTGTCTTAAAATAAAAATCCAATCCTTTCCCCTGAAGGGCCTCAATTGGTTACACTATCGTGGTAACATAGACGTGACGAGTGGTTAGCTCATTGCCGCCATTGCTTTTCCACGAATAACTTGTTTGTTACTGTTCTGTTCAGTCAAAGTAAGTCGGTAGTCCGGCAGCCAGGACAAAACTTGTGGCATCGGTAATTATTAATAACGTACTCGTAAGGTTCGTTAGCAATTGCATACTGACAATAATTAATAATGAAAGATATGATTATGTAATTTAACAAGTTCATTTTACGACAATGTAAACACCCCTGACTTGGTGTAATGGTCATGAGCTGATGATCTTCAATCTTCAACGTAACAAATCTTTATTAATGATTGCTAACAAACTCCTTGACCATAAGGAATCTTTCAGTATTGGCCCATTCGTTCGGGAGCTACGACTCCACGGACAGATACACGACCCTACAAACTTATAACACCTCTCTTTTTCGTCGGGAATGCACCGATGCAGTGCCCCTTAATTTAAAATTATCATTGATAACTAAAATCAAATAAAAAGTAATATTGAGACGACTTTTGAAGATGTTGGCCGGATTTATTCACCCTACGTTTCATATGAAATAAATTTGTTTAATTTACTCCATTTAACTTGGGTTTGAGGTACATGACACTATTTAAGGGTAAAGTAATTTTCAAAAATCGTAAAATGTCTGCTGAACACGTAGTACCTACTGATCTACCCGTATATGAGTGTTTTCGAAATCAAATAAGCATTACTTTCGTCTATAGGGTTGGCGTTTTTACATGAAATTATGTTTTTTTTTTATCCGATGCGGGGTTGATACGTCTCATGCGTATGTGATTTCACCGGCACCCACACCCTTCCACCGGAACACAGTAATGCGAGCACTAGTGCTTAGCGGCAGATTCCAAGTGTGGTGGCAGTACCTCCCCGGACGAACTGCGCACAAGTTCTAACTTTTGGTTGCTACTTTAGCACCACCCACGGGGTACGTGTAGGGCATCAAAGGTGTGTACCACCTACGGACGCGAGCAACTGGACCCCCCAAATGACATGGCACACTATCCGTTCAAAAAAATACCTGTTCTAAATCGGTAAAAAACTTACAGGTGAATTGAGCATCTTCTTTAAGATTACTAAAAATTGAGTGTTCATTTCGGTTGTATGTATGTAACGCGATTTTTACGCCAGTTGTGAATCTCTAGAGTCATCCTATAGAAATTTCATGGTATGATTTTACCCAAATGGAAGAAAATATGAGATGGAAATATTTAAGAGCGTTTATTCGAATTTTAAATCAGAAAGAGAAATAAAAATATCTTCAATTAAAAAAAGACACGCTTTGTGCCTAAACTCTCACCAGACTTAGTAGGGATTTCGAACGTGCGAGAACCCCAGGGTCTCAAGAAAGCCGCATTGCGTCAAACAGGGAGTCAGGTCATGACCTACGCAGTCCCGAAAGCGCATGTGCAACGCCGCAGTGCACCAATTAATCCAGGCCATCTAGGGGTCGCGGTCCATTGCGCAGGTTCGGAGACCCGCTAAGACTCGATCGATCGACTCTGAACACCCTAGGCACCCTAGCCAGACGTTCCCAGTCCGGATTCCTCTCTCGGACGCGTTGCACGTATCTCGGTAAGTAACTACTACGCAGTGTTTTGTACTTTTAGGGTTTTATTTGGCTAGATATGCTAAATAGTTTCCGTGTTCTATAACGTTTATGTTGCCGTCATTTCGTGTTTAACGAATTTATTTCCGAATTTGTCGAATTTGTCGTCGGTTTAATCCGTCGTCATCGCAATCATCATCGGCCCATATCGGTCCACCGCTGGACACGGCTTGCCGTTTTCTTATTCAAACGCTTTCCAAAGAATATTTTGTGGAATACTTGAACATACGATCAATATTTGTCGGGTTGATTTGTGTGCGCGTTTTACTTCTAAAGCAGAAAGCTGCGGTTTACCTCGTTCGGGCTCGTGAAGGAAAATAGGAAAATAACAAGCGCAAGGTAACACTTTACTGAAAATCGTAATCGTAATCGCAGATGAATATGCACATTGCATATTACTATTTTCAGTACTTCCAAATGAAACATCTCGTTCACATTTTTTGCGTTGAAAACGTAGGGTAAATCGTCTTGATGAAGTTTGTACGGTGTGTTGTCGGCAGGCGGGACTGGTGCAAGCGGGGCTGCGACGAGCGCGCGCGGCCGGCGCGGCCGGCGGCGCGTACGCGTTGAGCGCCGCGGCGCTGCAGGCGGCCTGGCTGGCGCGCCCGCCGAACCGGCTCTCTTCGCCGCTGCTCATCTTCCTCTTCGCCCTGCATCGCTGCCGTCAGTATTATTACACACTTTTTGTACGCTTCTGCTCTAACGTACCTTCGACCTCGCCTAGTTTACTTTGGGCTGCTCTATCTCGACTATTTGGAAGTTGGCTGCGAAAGCTTCCGTCTCTTACTGTGACTAAAACATGGAACATACAATATATCCTTTGCGGTCAACTACACAGTACCCAAAATTTTTATTTAGATAACCATCTTATTAGAATAAGTACATGAAACCCGAATTGTGTTGGTATCGGTAAGTGTGAGCGCGCGTGTGTTGTTGCAGTGTCGCCGTGGTACTACTTCCTGTACAAGCGCGCGGCGCTGAGCGCCAGCGACCCGCGGCTCTACGAGGACATGGAGTGGATGGCGCGCGCGCCCGCCTCTCGATGACGGCTCGAACAATCTACACTATTTAAAACTAGAAAATTTTACTCAAATGTAACAACACGTTCGAGTAACTTTTTCGACTTCGGAAATTGGACACAAATTATGAAAGTTAGTTTGAGTCCAATTTCATAAAATTTTACTCAAAATGTAACAGTTTAGAGTAACTTTTTCGACTTCGAAATTGGACACAAATTATGAAAGTTAGTTTGAGTCCAATTTCATCTAGAAGATTTTACTCAAAATTAACAGTTTTGAGTAACTTTTTCCTCCTAGGAAATTGGACACAAATTAATTAATTTGAGTCCAATTTCCCAAAAGCGGCGGGCCATCACCTTCACTTAAAATTTGTTTTAGTCATCCATGTGGTGTTTGTGGATGAGTGTGATTCCGGATTTTGACTGGAGGTGCGTGGCTCGCTCACCGGACTTGGCTCTTCAGAATGGACCCGAAATTAGTTGTATAAGGATGATGATGCAAAAGTGTTGATAACTCATGAAAGTTTCATTTGTTTTTTTCTTTCTATGTTAGGATAAGCTGCCATAAGTACTAGTTAATATATGTTACGTATAATGTATTTCTATCCTGCTGTATTCAGATAGAAATAAATAAAAATAACCAAATACAAAGTATTTTATTCTTAAAACTCGTAACACCATCTAGACATTCGCCTATAAGTGCGCCATCCTATTAACAGCTATAAAATACCTGGGAGGTACCCAGTTTGTTCTTCGCGTCCGTCCGTAGGCAAGTATCCTCAAGAGTATATACGGGTCCCCCGCGTGATGCGGAAGGAGCAACCCAAAGAAGCAGTAGAAACCATGCCAGATTCGTCCAGAGAAGTAGGTACTGCCACCACACCTGCTAATTCACGCAGTGGGGGATAATCGTGTGGGAGGGTCTAGGTGTCGGATCCAGCCCCAAATCATCGGCGTAGTTTTCTGTATTTTATTATTATATAATTCTGATTGATCTGAATTTAAAACATATTTGGGTCTTGATTTACTTTGGAAAGGATCAAATGTAAGCTAGTTCACAGAACCACCGCAACGTAACTCAAATTAGGAACGTTGCCTAGTTTAGTCAGTGGGTTACAATGTTATTTAATAAGTATTTGGCTAACAGTTCCAAGTTTATCTATATAACATTCTAACCCTGGTAACTTAATGGATTATTTGGAAAGAACATAAAAATAAATGTACCAAATAATGCTGTTCGTTGGTAAGCGCATCACTTGAGAAAAGATGGACCGATTTATTTGGCTAGTTTGTATTAACATGTTTGTAATATTTCAAATTAGGTCTTGTAGCGTATGAACAGGCCCTTAGAGTAGACCCATAAGAACGACGCGTGTATGTCGGCCTAAAAGGTTTCTCTAGTTCGCCACTTTGCCGCTTCACATAAAGCAGGGCGCTAGAGTAGCTTTGTCTATGGGGGAGTGTGACATGACGGTCGGTGCGCGCGAGTTAGTTTTAGTCAAGTGTGTGATGTCAAATATATAATCCGCGGCTACCGTCTCAACCCGATACTTGTTTTGTCTTTAATATTGTGAAAACCCCAATAAACTTTATTACCGAGCCAGAACCTATATTATTTTCGCCCTAACTGAGCTAGCCGTACGCGAAAGTCTTTATCGAAAGAAAAGTTGTATGGAAAGTTGGGAATATGGGGAACATCTCAAAGTATTTTTTCTGTGGTATTTTTGTTTTTAGTTACGTAAATGTCGTTTGACATGAAACAGTACAATTCATGAAAAAAATTCCATGCAGGGGAAGCACTGCCTCCATACCCATGAATGCCACCAAGTAAACACAGCTACATAACTAACCTAACTACCTTTCTACGTTAATATCTTTAATAATAAATTTATTAATGTAATTTCCGAACTGTTCACTCGGTTTTTTTTCATACGTACACTATAAATAATTAGTGAACAAAAATCGGAGGCGAAATACCAAATAAAATAACCAATAACTTTTTTGTGACATCACAACTTATGCCATATGCGTCTTGACAGTCCTGTTCATAATTAGCTCGTCGTAGTTTTAATTCGTCGACATTATTTTTTTCTTTTTCACAATAGTGGCGTCTGATGTTCGCTCTATTGGAATTTGATTACAGTCATTCATCATATCCAAAAAAGTATTTGCGGTATTGCAGTGTAGCATGGTGCGACATTAGACGAAGCGTTCCGTTTCAATATCGTTGCCGCGATAAAAAATCATGACTTGATATTTCTGTTGTACCCTTTGTTGTAAATAAAGTTACCCTGTCGAAATGTCATTGTCTACAAATTAAATGATACAAGTTTATGTGAGTAACACAACGCCATATTGTTTAGTGTTATACCGTATTGATTGTATTGAGGGAGTCGATATTTTCTATAAAACTTTAGAGATTTATTTCCTGATTTCATTACGTTGTCGCTATGGACGTCACGGTCCCAGTCAGACACGATATCCCTTTTTATTGTATTGACGACCTTCGGCCAGTCTGCTGGCCGGACATGGCGGATTGTTGCTGGCATCAGCACGAGTACCGACGATTGACACAGGACTAGCTAATCCGTGCCGACGCTACGTGCATGTTATCGCACGGGTAAACAAAATGGCCACTGACGTAACGCGACACAATGATAAAAATAACGGTTGTGCTTTTTATACAGTAATGATATGGAAAACGAGTTTAGCTGTGGGAATTGTTAACGATCAAATTTAATTGCCTAAATTGTGTGGCTAAAGACACAAAACGCCATATAGAAGAAGGAGAATAATTGCCTAAATGTCTTCCCTTTTCATGTGACATTGACAGCTATCACTTAATGTCACATTGTAAAATTTGACGTATCAAATGAAATTGAGATCTAAAGGAATAAATGAGTTTGACTTTTGACACTCGCCCCCTGCTGATCCGCAAATACTGTGGTAACCGCAGATCAACTCATAGACCAAAGGACTCTGAAACCGCGATCGAGACAAATATAGTTTGTCAATGTATGCGTTTAATGCGGCCATACTAACTGGATTCCTCTGTTTGGGGATGGCAGATGGAATAGGGTAAATTATTTGCAGGATTTAATTGAAACACACTAGAAGTACATAAAGGTCTTTTTAATGTTGACTTTTAAATCAAGGTACTAAACAATCCAAACAATAAGAAAAACACATTATTTATTGAACTTTTCAAAGATGGCGCTGTGGAAAGTATCCATGACTTTTTGAATCATGGATATTTTCCACAGCGCTATCTACTGTTCATAACAATATTCATCCAAATCTGTTCGGCCGTTTAGGTGTGAAGGAGTAATAAACATACATACAAACTTTCATCTTTATAATATTAGTGTGATATATAAAAATAATGGATGACGACATGCAGGAGGGAGTGTTAAATAAAAAATACATCTTTTGAATTAAAATTTGTACTTTGATGAACAAATGTTATTTTAATCAAACTTTCAATAATAAGGTGATATAATAAATATTCCTCAATATTGTTCGGCTGTAACGACAATTTATTTATAAATTATATGCGGATATTTGCATTCACATGATACCTAAAGAGTATTCCGCTGGTTCTTTATTCCGTGCAAAGTGGAGGGTCGGGCGGCGGTCGGCGGTCGGCGGTCGGCGGCCGCGTTACTCTGGCCCCAACGCAACATCGGTAACACTACACAACCAGTAGGTACTTACTAACGAATAAATATTGATATTGGGTTCCAGGTCGTGGCCAGTAAGTTTGGGCAGTTCTACAGTGTCTATACAATCAGCACCACACTTTGCGTACATCGGATGTACGCGGACGCGAGGCGCGCGGGCTCCGGCTCCGTGTCCGCTAGAAGTAATTTCTGCAGAGGGGGCAGCTCCTCTTGTTGCTGGTGTTGAACCACGTGCGCTGCAACAGGGAGGTCACACGGCTGTTAGCGCTATGTGCCCACTGCAGGGACACCGGCTTATTCTCGATAATTGAGAGTGAATCTTTGAATAATTGAGAGTGAATTGAGGCTTTGATCTACCGCGGGAGTCCAATCCGGATCGGTAGATGTCACATGTCTTCGAATTTTTGGTTCTAAGACAAACCAGTTTCCTCACGATGGTTTCCTTCACCGTTTCGAGAGCGTCGTATTGTGCACATAAATTTTTCAAGTGAAAATCTCATCGGTGCACGTCTGCGCCCCTGACGGGGACGGGGCGGACGGGGCGGACGGGGCGGACGGGGCGGACGGTGCGGTACTGACCAGGCAGAGCGCGTGGTACTTGTTGCCGCAGGTCCGGCAGCCCACGCTGGGCAGGTGCGCGCTGGAGTGGTGCAGGCGGCAGTAGCAGATGTAGCACTTGGGCGCGCGGTCCATCTCCTTGTTCACGCTCGCCACCCACATCTTCAGCGCGTTCAGCACCGTGCCGTTCTGTAACGCGACGAGCGGAGTCACGGCGAGTCGCCCGCGGTATTGTGGGGTGGGATGGATGGATGGATCTAATAATTTTTGGAACGGCCCACGTAGGGCGAGGGGTGCTTTCGATATAAAAATATAAACATTGGACAGATTTGAGGTGTAGTAAAAATCAATACATGAAATATTGTCCTCAGTCTTTGGTTTAGTTGGTTCTCTGTTCTTCCCCATGAGCGGGCGAATAGGATTTGAAAACGTTAATTTATTACGTAGAGAGTGTGGTCTAGGAGTAAGTATTTATTAAAAAAGGGGCCCTTGCATTCGTTATAGGAACAAATGAAGTAAAGCTGTTTAAATTGACGCGGCAGCGCCGGTTCCGACGGCTAGCGCGTTTGGCCCCCGCGGCATACCTGGTAGGAGAGGTACATGCGCAGCCAGTTCCCGTTGGGCAGCGCGGCGTGCGACACGTGCACCTCCGGCAGCGCCAGCGGGTGCTGGCGGGCCAGCGTCAGCGTCAGCGCCACGCACTTGTCGTCCACCGTCAGCGCGCACCGCACCTCCTGCGCCGCCCAGTTGATCGTCACCTGCACGAGAGCGAGACCCGTTCTACAGTACTCCGAGCGCTGGCGGGCACGCGGTGCGGCGGGTGGCGGAGCACCTCCCGCAGCGCGCGCCAAGCTTTACATTAGTAAGCGGGCCCGGCCCGGCCGGCACGGAACGGAACTCTAATATAAATCAACAGTAAAACAGACTCCCGCATCGCCCGGTGGAGAGGCGTGAGCACAACCTTTTATTCCTTTATTCGAATGTGTACACATATCGCTCACCCACGAGAGTAAAACATACAGTCGAATCTTTCTAACTACCGCTTCAATTAGCATTGAAGGTGGGACGTACCTCGGTGTCTTCCAGTTCAGACATTCTCTTCTGTAACAGAGTCAATTCTTCTTTCACCACGTGGGGTGTGATGTATCTGAAACATATTTTTGGGTGAGTGTTGTGTGGTGCGACTGAGCTGGCAGAGCTTATCGGTAATGTTAATATGTCTATTTGCCGCGAGGAGGCCGTACGAAAAGAAACAAGTATAAATAATATATAAAGTTGAGCAGCAGGGTTGCTGTTAAACTAAATACAACTTGATATAAAAAGAATATTTGCAACCGATATCGTTCAGATCAAGTGAAGTCGTCGTGACTATATTATATTTATATTTCATCCTAAGGGGTCGAATTTCGTCATGAAATTTCTATAAGACCAAAGGTACACGCTATCAAACAAATTATTCCTTAATTACGTAACTAAATAGTCTTGCGACTCCTTGTGTATTTGTATTCCTTTTTGTTACAATTAAATACATTATTTTCCTAAATTTGTTACTTGTACTAACTGTTATTATAATGTTACTTACTTTCCGCTTCCCTCACTACTTAAAATCTGTATAAAGGAAATCCTTTACTGGATATATGGCTTAGCCAATAAGCGTCACTTTGTTTGTTTGTTTCTTACGATCGTGGATTTGATGATGTAATGGTGATCGGCACTCACCTGCCGGTGATGTAGTCGAGCGCGGCGGCGTGCGTGTGCCGCGCGGCGCCGCGCCAGCCGCGCACGCACCCGCAGCCCGCGCCGCGCACCGCGCGGAACACGCAGCGGCACGCCGCGCGCTGCACCGCGCCCGCGCCGCACCGAGCTGCGGACAACTCACGCTACGTCACACTCCGACACGCGCTGCGGCCGAAACCCAAACCAGAACTAATACAGAGCTTCTTTTCGCTATCTTATTGTTTTTTTTTTTGGGTACATCAATGATCCTTAAAATTAAGATGGTAACATACTTAGTGTTTGGAGAGTCACATAAAACATTGGAGGACGATCTCCCCGTGACTAGTCAGATAACTTTAAAAAGGTACTAGGTGTGTCCTTTGGTAGGAACGAAGTATAAAAAGTGGCTACACTCCGCAACAGAGATCAACATCGACCATAAACCATTTATTTCTGATAACTAAAATTAAAAGTTATTAACTGGACCTTCCTTTTGACTAGGAAGATTATGCTTTTCGAGTGTATGAATAGTACTTTGGCACGCTCTGTAGTCTAAACGGCTTGATGGATTTAAGCTTGACAGTGACACTGTTATGGAAATTATAAAAGTTCAAATGGATAACAATCTTTTTCCTTAGAACCTATCGAGTGTGGTATCGAAATCAATGTAACACGTGTTCTGTTAACGCACAGAGATACACGTCCCGGCATGGGAGACAACGTCCCGAGGGCCTGCGAGGGCTCTGGGGAGGGGCGAGGGGCGAGGGGCGAGGGGCGAGGGGCGAGGGGCGAGGGGCGAGGGGCCACAAGCACTCACCGTAGACGTCGGTCCCGGGCTCGGTGGTGAACATGGGCGAGTAGGCGTCCCCGCGGCGCGCGGGCGGCGGCGCGGCGCCGGGCGGCGCGCGCGCCTGGCGCAGCACGCCGGCCGGCAGCAGGCGCAGCGCCGCGCACACCACGCCCTCCGTGTACTTGCGCTCCCTGCGAGGGCACGAGGCCGCGTGTACCGATGGTAACAAATGTATGTGGATTCTGAAGTTCTCGGGTTCCGAATGCGGAGAAGTTAAGCATCGTGAGAACGTCCAGGAGAAGCCTTGTGATGTCACCCGACTTTCGTATGTCGCCGTAGGTTAAGAAGGCTAACATAGCCATGCAGGGACCACCTGACGAGACGAGTAGACGGCCCACCTTATGGTAAATGGTGACCGCCGCACTCAGACTCGGCAGCTAGCCTCCCGAGACGTCGCACCGCGGGGGAGCTCCGCAGCCGATCCATTTCTATGCTCCCTTCCTTTGGGTTCCCAGTTTACGGTCTGCACCCCCAGGTATGCCGGCCAGTATACATTGCCAGGCAACATATCGGGAGTCCTTCGAATGCGCCAGGTTTACTGGACAAGCTCCCGTGAAAGAGTGTAGGGGGGCCCGTGGGAAGGCACTCACCTGTAGAAGTGTATGTAGTGGTGCTTGAGGTCCCCGCGGCCGAGCGCGCACTGCTGGTTGACCGCGTCCGCCAGCAGCAGGTAGCCCAGCGCCAGCGAGTGCGCGTCCGTGAACGCCTCCATGCTGCACACCTCCTCACACACCCTGCGATTCAGAGATCCCTAATAAGACCGGCTATATCACTACACACAATATCGGCCGGTTCTTACATCTCCAAGGGGTTCCGTAGGTGGTAGGTGAGTACCCTTAGAGTCCCTACATCTACCCCCTAGGCGGAGTTACAGGAGCAGTAAACCGCACGTCGCAGTGGTGCACTCGCATTGGAACATGTACACATTGCATACTATACATGGAATAAGACATTATAGGATCGGTATTAATGTCTTATTAATATCGCCAATATCGCCCGCTCACCGTGTCCTTCAGATCCTATATTAAATGGATATTGGCGGTTTAAACCTCGTACTAAAGTTAGTCCACGTATTGTAATCCGAATGAACCGAATGAGTCTGTAGTAAGTATTGTATGAATCAGGAGATGTGGGGGGTGGAGTGTTCCGGGTGGAGGGAGGCAGCGGGGCGACCTGACGTGCTCGAGCGCGGCGTCCACGAGGTGTTGCAGGCGGCACAGCGGCGCGTGGTAGTAGGCCAGCGTGAGGCGCGGCGGGGCGGGCGGGGCGGGCGGGGCGGCCGCGGCGGGCGAGGCGGGCGGGGAGGGCGGCGGGCTGGCGGCCAGCGCGCTGCACGCCGACAGCGTCTCGGCTGGCGACAACATTGTAATTAATTACACAGGAGTCCGGAGCAAACGGCACACTCACGACAAAATAACATAATGTGTTATTGATTTAAAAACTATCGCAGCGGCCCACCGCACTGGACGAGTACTTTCTACACGAAGGTCAGTGCTTCTCAATCGATCAATTTTCGCCAATCGAGACGTGAAACGATGATTTAACCACTTTGGAAATAGATTATATTTGGTCTGTGCGCGACACCACGGCCCCGCGGTCACGGTGGCGACCTACGCTACAACCAAATACTCGCAGACTATATCACGCGACTAAGCCCTTTTACAGCTGGAACTTGTTAACATCTGTATTGTATTCTTGATGAAGCCTCTTTGCAACTGAAATTATCTCTAGTAAGTTGTTTTGATCCAACGTAGCGCATACTTATTGTATATTAGCCTCATTGCCATGTCTGTCTCTAGAGTATTTAAGACTTAACTGTAGGCTTTTGACGAAACAGAGCGTTCCATTAATAAAACAAATTGTGGAAAATAAATGAAATTAAATGGTAGATTCGGCACAGTCGATGCTCCTTTCGGCTGGCGGCTTCAGTCGAGATGGCCGCCACTCAGCACGAGCGGCTTCAGCACGGCCTGCAGCAGGCGGTACGCGAGGCACTCGAACGTCACACCCTGTCACTCACCGTCCTCCAGCACGAGCGGCTACAGCACGGCGTGCAGCAGGCGGTACGCGAGGCACTCGAACGTCACACCCTGTCACTCACCGTCCTCCAGCACGAGCGGCTACAGCACGGCGTGCAGCAGGCGGTACGCGAGGCACTCGAACGTCACACCCTGTCACTCACCGTCCTCCAGCACGAGCGGCTTCAGCACGGCGTGCAGCAGGCGGTACGCGAGGCACTCGAACGTCACACCCTGTCACTCACCGTCCTCCAGCACGAGCGGCTTCAGCACGGCGTGCAGCAGGCGGTACGCGAGGTACTTGAACGCGGTGTGCCCCGTGTGCTGCAGCGCGCCGGTGCACGCCTCCACCACGCTCTGCAGCGGGTAGCGGGCTCGCTGCGCGCCGCTCAGGCTGTCCCACTGCAGGTGCCGGGTGCACTCTATCAGTGCAGATATCACGGCGATGTGGTTGGAGTCCACCGTCGCTCGCTCGCTGCAACCTTAACAACACAACTGAAACATTATAAAATATCCTCCCTTCACTTAGGTAACCAAAATGTAAAATTAGACTCCGTCTCCGCACATTACCGCAATAGCACAGTTGGTGCAGGCCCTGAGCCAAGTGTGAGGGACCCCGAGCTGTGTTGTGTGGGCGTCGAGCGGGCCGGCCATTTCTCCGGTTACACATTTATTTTTAAAGTCTCAGCAGGTTGTATCAGGCCATTCGTACGTATGTGTCCCCGCGGCACGTCTCGTGGCGAAATGGACATGAAGGAATGAGTTGGTGCAATTATTTTGGCGACATGGACTTGAGTTGGGTCGGTGTAGGATTCCGCCGAGTTGTTCTCTAGCAGGGCACCTTTGAAATGGTATTTGTTCAGGACTGACCGAGCACGTGCAGCAGGAGACTGAACAGGTTGTTGTGCAGGTCCGGCGCGTAGATGTCCCTCCACTCTGCGGGCAGATCGGCCACGTGCTGCGCCGGCTGACTCTTCAGGCAGAGGTCCTTGACGGACGCTATGAAAGGCGCCACCGCAGAGAACAGACGCAAAACGTTACTAGCTAACAGAGCCACCTGGAACGAGAACTTTCCGGTCGGTCACTTCCTTACTTTGGCACATGATTATAACTCTTGCTTTTTTACAAATAGGTTTGTTTGCTGCCGGACTAATTTGCAAATTTTATAAATATACATCATGCAAGGGTCAGCAGATATTATTTTCTAAAAAAAGGTGCACACGATTCTAGACTTCACGACGTAACGCTCTGATCTTTTTTGAATCATAAACAGG
The DNA here is from genome assembly GCA_921293045.1 of Aplocera efformata. Taxonomy (NCBI): domain Eukaryota; kingdom Metazoa; phylum Arthropoda; class Insecta; order Lepidoptera; family Geometridae; genus Aplocera; species Aplocera efformata. Next base: position 13,194,856 of record OV121045.1, on the reverse strand, counting down.
TATATGATGTCCACCGAGTAACCCCATAGTACAAGGCCATAACGTAATAAATAATTCTGAATTTACATAAAAAATATAAATTATACCAAGAATGTCTTCTACCGCACGCAATATGAAACGTACTCGCGACTGTGAAGATTGAACAGTTAGGAGTACCTTAGTGGTCCCCCAACGATTCTTGGAGAGTTCGACGGAGGTGAGAAGCGAACACAAGGTTATGTTGGTAAAGTCCCACTGGTGGGCTTGCGCGGTCCACCCCTGGGTGATCACTTGATCCTTCAAGTAGGCACAGATACTGCTGTTACTGACGATCTGTGCCCAGGGCGCGTTCGAAACGTCCCTGGAACAAAAGATTCTCCCTTCTGTATCGTACTCGCCGTAATGGTATCGATTGAACATTGTATCTACCGCAATTATGGAAACATGAGAGGCTGACACGGAGGGAGGAGGGAGGAGGGATACGTGAGTGCGGGCCGAACCACACATTTTTCCAACACAAAGGGTACATACAGGCTGATTATAATTCGTACTGGCTCTTTTAGGAAAGGCAACACATAGGAACCGGTGAGTTGTCGTTGAATAAACGTTGGCCATAGAGTGAGTCCTCACATCTCGTAGAGCATGGTGTGGTTGTGCGCGTAGTAGGTGTTGACGACGAGGTCGGGGCCGGGGGCGGGGGCGCACCCGCCCGCCGCCAGCGCCGCCCGCACGCCGGGCTCGCCCGCGTGCGCGGCCCACAGCGCGCGCACCGACACGTACAACTTGGTGCGAACGGTTTCTGAATTCTCCGAACATTTTATAGTGTTAGCCTGAAAAAGTAACAAAAGCAACTCTATTATTGTTGAACATATTAATCTATGAATATTGAATATTCCGTGACCACTGCCGGTTGACTTCACGATATCCTGTGACCTAAGTATAGTTGTGTGTGTGGGAAAATTAGATCGAAAGGACCCACCGACACGAGTCACCGTATCTGCGGCGCCCGCGGACAGAGACAGTGATACCTTTCAACGAGAATTACGGCAGAAAGATCACTCATTAAGAGCTAAACTAAAATATAATTTTTGCATTGAAATATACCTGCAACGTATGGAAGAATCCAGACCCAGTGACAATAGCAGACCAGTCCTTGATGGCAATCAAGCTTTCCTCTTTTACATCATTTACGTCACGTTCGCCTTCGTTCCCAGCTGCACCGGCGAGGCCCGATGCTGGTTCATTACTACTCACATCCGCTTCTTCAATTTGACCACTTTCCGCTTCAATATTAACGCTTTCTGTTTCAATTTGACTACTTTCTACTTCAGTTTGACTACTTTCTTCTTCAATCTGATCGCTTTCTGCTTCAACCCTACTATTAGCAATATCAATTTGCCTGGTTTCGGTTTCCTTTTGGCTGCTGGCGTCTAACTTGGCTTGAACTTCAAAGTATCTCCGAGCATATGACCAAAAGAAGCCTCTCGTAGCCGCTAGCTCCGATAGATAATTAAGAATGTTCCTCTTGCTTTCTATTGAAATTTCTTTGAAAACGTCGTCTAGTAAAGCGCACAGTCTGTCTTTACTTTGCTCTATTAGTTTGTGATGAGGCCACTGAAATAAATATAATGGAATTAGTTATAGTTATAAAACAACGCACATTAGATTATTACACAGATTATTATCTAGACGCGGCAGTCACTGAAGACTTCCAGAAAAGAGCATTATTTCTCTCACAATGCGGAAGCGTAGCTAATGTAATGGTAACTTACGAAGGCGTACCCGTCGCAGAGCGAACTGATCACAACGTAATCGTACACCGTGCGACTGAACTCATTGACGAAGTAGTGTTCGTGGAGGAGCTCGTTGCACCAGTTGTCCTCCAGCTCGTCGTCGGCCTGGTTCAGGAACACCGAGCGCAGGTACATCGACCGGAACAGGCACTTGTTCACGTGCGCTATGAGGTCGTCTCTCGACATTTCCGCGAGAGTTTCGTTAATGATAGCTTTGGTTACGTCGTTCTCCTCGTAAGGACAGCTGAGGTTGTTAGCGAGGATCTCGTGACGGGTCGCGAAGGCTTCGACCTTCAAGGGGTCGGTGGGCACGAGGTCGAATATTGTTTTCGTGAATTCAATCGCTTCCGGAATGTCGAGGTCCGAGCCGGTCCACAGGAGGTACGGGCACAGGGACACTATGTGCTCGAGCCGGGCCATGTCCAGTTCCGGCGAGCTGGAAGGGGAACACGTAGGTACTATATTTTGTATGTGACAAATAGAGGCCATTTTTTTTTCGCCTCAATCGTGTTTTGTCTAGCATAACTAATTCAAAATAAAAATACATACCATTCTTTAGATTCAGCAGACAATTCCGCCATTGGTGGAACAGTATTTGATAGGTTTGAACTAAAAGAAAAAGGTTTATGTTATAATGACTTGGTGTATATTGAATCGTGGATAGAAAGTAAGCCAAAACATAGTCGGAGAGAAACCTTATGAAAAAATACACAATATATATGTGTAGGCTTTCGATATATTTCAATATACAATTCTATATTGAAATATAAAATAACAATAAAAGACAGTGTTCCGACGAAACAACGGTTGTGATTCCACCAAGTTGATGCTAACAACTAGACATTGTGTTTGTTTTGGGGTTTCTGCACAGAAACACAAATCATTTTTAAATGCCAAAAAAAAATGTATTAGGGAAAATTCAAAAAAGGCCTAACTACCACCGATAGCTGCGAGTGTTACGTTTCATCTCTAAATATACAACTTCTCCATCACTTTATACAATATTTATGAAAGCTGTCTGAGACCGAGCCTTTTCACCCAAAGGACATATAGCTCTCTACAATAATAGTACAGTAATACCTATGTTTGAGAATATAATGATTTGATTTCTTAAAATGTACTGAGTGTGGCTGCCAAAGCACTTGGCAATGTGCACCTCCCGCCGGGTGCCAGGAGTGAGGCGAGCTAGCCGGCCGGGCGTCGCCCTACTACCGAGCTATGGCTCTCGTATCGTAAGCTGACGTCACTTCCAGTGTGTGTGTGTGTGTGTGTGTGTGCACTCACTGCAGGTGCGCGCGTGCGTGCAGCAGCGCGGCCGCGTCGCGCAGGAAGCGGGCGCGCTGCGCGGCGTCCAGTGCCGTGACGGCGTCCTGCCACGCGTCGCGCACCTCGCACCACGTGTCCAGCGACAGCCGAGGGTCCCCGCGCTGCACGATACCGCACTCAGTTACGGCGGGCGTGAGGAACGCCAACTTACACTCCACTTTCACATATTGCTTTGCACTCAACATATTTTTCTATAGGCGGTAACCCGCTGAATACGTGATATGTATGTCGCTATATATTGTATAGCCATGCTGCTAAAGGATTCATCGTGTTCCGGCATGATGTTTGTTGTCACCGAGAAAGAGCCGATCAGAAATTCTACCGCGTGCTCTTACTGTCTAGACCAAGGTACCACTAACCATCAGGGATGATCGCGTTTCAATTTCGTAATCATTTACATTTACAAAAAAAAAAAAAAAAAAACTGGATCAAAAATATAAAGTTTATTTTTATTTTTAATACCTACTTAGCGATGCTATTTAAATGACGTGTAAGATTTTTTTACTTATAAATAAGTGAATAAATTGTATTAAAATGGTTGGATACTTGCGATGAATATAAACGTATAATATAATACAATACCTGCAGGGAGGCGGTGAGCGACAGCAGCGCCGCCAGCAGCGGCGGGTGCGGCGGCAGCGTGGCGGCCAGCACGCAGGCGCAGCCGCTGCGCGCCTCCAGCGCCGCCGCCTGCACGTCGTACAGCGCCGCGCTCACCTGCTGCAGCGCGGCCTGCACCGCCGCGTCGCTCACTATGCTCTCTGAGACACGATCGGACCGCACTTCGCATCACAAGCGTTGCCTTTCTAGTCGACGGCGACAGAGCTAGTCGCGATCTCTCCTAGGGACGCTTCTTTTAATACTGCGGTTCAACTCGATTGCCGTTCCAATTTAGCAGTAATTGGAACAACCAAGGGTTTACCTCGGTTGTTCCAATAACTCAGTCGAATTCGTTGCACAATAACATCGAAATTATAAAAATTATTCAACGAGTTGAATATTATGAAAATCAAAAAAACCTACTTCAATACTTTCATCCCTTATTCCTCACCCTGAGGGAGTACACGCAATTTCGCACGTTTACTTGGATGACTTTTTTTTTCCAGTTATTTTGATTTAAGAATCAAACTATTGATCCGATTTTAATAAAATTTCTATGGGACCAATTTTAATCTTATCCTTAAAAAAAACTTTTAATGAATAACAGAGAAGTGACGTAACAAACAACAGAATTGATAAGTTCCTCCGGAAGTGTGTTGTGAACAGGTACCTCCGTCGGCGTCCGAGGTGAGGCACATCATGAGCAGGCTCTTGGCGGCGCCGTCCCCGGCGGCCAGCAGGCGCGCGCACACGGCCGCCAGCGCGCCGGCCACGAGCGGGCCGCGCAGCCAGCGCCGCGGGGCCGCGCGCGCGCGGTGCGGGTGCGACAGGGACAGGGCCATGCACCACTCCACCACCGCCGGCGGGAACTAACGGCACATTGTTATTTCCTTATGGTCAGTTGAACTGGCTCTTAAACATACCCTCACATTCACGGCTTATATTTGAAACATTTTAAAATTTTTGACAAGTCTGAACTTGTTGTCAGTTTTCTAGAGTTATCTTTTTGCAGGGCGCTCTATAGTCGATATTGAAGGCAAACGGATTTTTTTTTAATTTTTGTCTTTCTGGCTGTCTGTATCTCGGCCGCGCCGAAACAACTTAATGAATTAAAATGACATTTGGCATGATTTGAGTTTAAATCCTTAATTATTTAAGTTATTAGAAGATATTGGCTCGCCAAATCAAGACATGAACACTTACCTGTTTAAACGTGTCAAACATAGCGTCCTGTTGTTCTTCACTCAAGTGCTTCATAATCATGAAGACGATGTCCACCGCGGCCCGGCACCGCATGGTGTCTCCGGCCAGCCACGGCCTGAGCACGCTCTCGTAGAACGCGTACACGGAATCCAAGTTGAAGTGGCGCGCTATGCCACTGAACAGAGCTTCGCTCTCAAATTCCACCAGTAGAGTTATCAAGGGAGACAAAACGGGATTAGCAATCTGCTTCTCGCTGGCGAATTGGAAATAGCGCCCGCAAATACTCCGGACGAGCTCGTCGAGGTTGTGGTGGTACCTCTGCGCGGCGGCGGGGTCGCAGCGCGGGCTCGGGACGGAACATTTCTCTTCTTCCATCTGAGAGTCGACTTCGAACTTGATGCTGTGTTTTTTTTTCAGTTCCTGCGTGAACGAGGTCTTTAGAGTTTGAAGGAGCAGGATGTGCGCGTCCATCAGTGCGCTAATGTCGTCATGGTTCAGCGGGAGCTGGTCGATTTGCGAGGTCAGCGTGGATCCGACATTCTGCCAGAAGTTTCTGATCAGTTGGTCATACTTTTCGTTGTTCCCTTCTTTGGCCTGTTTCAGCCAATATTTGACGAGATTGGCCATGCCGTTCGCCGAGAATTTGATGATGTGATTTCGCGTTTGCCCCTCGGAGCCGGCGAGGACCTTTACAAGCCACGTCCTGTGCACCGAAGTTACGATTTCTAGAACGTAGTCGTGTTGTTGTGTGGAGAGGTACTGCACACATTCTGCCAGGCTCGTGAGCCACGATTGCCGCTCGCTTTTTGAACTAATTATTGATTTGGTATCTAATCTGAAAAAAAAAAAAAAAAAAAAAAAAAGTGAGATATGCGTTCAACCAGGAGATACAGGATTAACAACTGTCCACTGGAGACCTCAATCGAAGCTGAATGCCTAAATAGTTAGTTATTTGTTTCGACACACCAACATCTAATGCATACCGGAATAATGGTTTTTACTTTAATATAATGTAATCGGCGATACGGTGACGCACCACAACGAGTTCAGAGCCGAATTACACAACAACGGTTTCGAACCACCACTGGTTTGGCAGATACATATAATATAGTGACATTAATATTATAGAGTCAACACTTAAAAAGCCACACAATACTTCGACATTAACCCAGAATAAGTTTGTTTAAATTCATCTTAATCCAGAGATGACTTACACCGTTTTGTAACTTACCCAGCAAATATAGCGTCGAAGAAGGCCACATAGAAGCCGTGGGTGAGCACGGAGGGCGGCAGCGCGGCCAGCAGCGGGAGCACCATGTGGGACAGCTGCCGCGCGTCGCCCCACCCGCCTGCCGACAAGTACTGCATGAGCTCACTGCCCGCCGGACGAATTTAACACGATCCGACGACATTGAACGCGGCGGGCGTCTCCCTAGACTACAGCCACCCCTACGAGAACCTACGGCTAGAGGGCACGCCCGGCAACCTGACACGTCTGAAATGCTCCCAACTTGTGTGATATCATAGATCGGTCTGAAATCATGCGAGTATTAACGCTGGTGACGTCGAGCGAAGGGTCGCGGGTACGAACGCGCACGCTCGAGCCTGTCTCTGCAAGCTGCTCCCGCCGAGCGAGGCCGACGCGGCGGGAGGGCGCGGCTCGCGTCTCCCTGCAATGTTTGAAGCCTCTTACCATTTTCCAATACGTCCAGTATTCTTTTAACGAGTAAATCTTTCTTTTCCAGGTACTGATGCCAATCCTGCGAATAATAAGGTTAATTAAAAACTATATTGGTCACCAGGTGACGGTGATGATGCGTCAGATGCTTTCCATCAACTTGTGGCACGTGAAACAACTAAACCATTCACAATCACACCTTCATCGAAAGGCCCCAATAAAAAATACGTTACCGAGCTGTATTCCCAAAGCAATGTGCAATTATGCCATTAGCTATTTTCATTTCTGCTGACATTTAATAATTACAACAATTCCTACTATTAGACGCGAAAACATTTATGAAGATGAGTAGCACGTTAATAATTTTCATAAAGTATAATTTGTTAACCGTGAACACCAAAAAGTATGTTATATAAATAGTGAAACATAAAATGACCTGCACGTCGTTCATGAAGGTGAGCAGGCAGTCCCAGAGCTGCGCGGCGGCGAGCGGGCTCGCCTCCCGCGCGGCCAGCAGCACGCGCAGCGCCCGCGCGCCGTGCGCGGCGCCGACCTGCGCCTGGAACCGCGACACCAGCGCGGCCAGCGCGCCGAGCCACGCCGCCCTGCCACACACGCCACACACACTAATTACAAAATATAAAAAAGTTAATAAATACAAAATGTTTTACTTCTTTTATTCCACCTGATGGAGCGCGCCCGGGCCCGCGTCTTTGACGCGCAATGTGCTATATTTCAGGTATCGTTGGGGCACGTCAAAATTTACACAGGAGTTCCTCCCGCTCGTGTCCTCCACGCACATACTAAACTACAGTCAGCTTCCAACGTTTAGCGAGTCTTATTGGGAAGGTTACCTGTTCGTACCTGCATATTAAAGGACCACATATTATTTTTGATTTGCGCATTCCACTCGGTTACATTGTACCTGATCCTAGAGTCGGTGCTGGCGGCTCGCTTCCAGAAGACGGCGGACTGCAGCAAGCGGCCCATCTCCCCCCACAGCCAGGCGTCGTGCGCGCGCGGCAGATGTCGCGTGAAGTACTGCAGCCCGTTCAGACTGCTGGACACTATGCGCGACACTTGCAGCTCGCGGTCCTCGGCGGAGTCCGTCCTGGGGGGGGAGGGGGAACACCTAACGTTAAAGTACTCCACAAAACTACTGAAGAAAGTGATTGGAAAATGCACCACGAAGTCAATAAAGTCAACACAAAAAAATCGGACGGCGGTCTCACAGATACAACTAATGTTCCCGAGCGCGGCACACACACATCGGAGCAATGATGACAGCGTAAGCGGCGCGACGCACACTAGGTTAAGTCATTGAGTCGCAAGGAAATGTTCAACAAAAGCTACGTGTCTGAGCCGGGTATCGGACCAGGTTAGGTGAGCGGTACCTGCCCGCGGCGGCACGTGTGCCCCACTTACTGCCTTATGTGAGCTGCCTCTCCGTTCCCCACCAAAATATCCAGGAAATGTGTCACAATTTCATCCTTACAGAACGAAAGGACTTCTGGCAACTTGTTGTCTGGAAATGTTTTCTGAAAAGTTAACAAAATCATTAAAAAATTTATCACAGATGAATAACAATAAAAATACGTAATGATTTGCTACATAATAAACAATTTGGTTTTACAAGGGGTCGCTAAACAACCCATGCTGGCGTTGAGGTAGTCGCACATGATGAACAGTTGAATCTCGTAGATACCACAACGTGCTTAGCGTGAATTCTAGATAACCAGCCCCCATATGGAAAATTGTTTAAGAAACATAGTTCTGCATCATACGCCGTCAAAAAGACCCGCCTACTCACAGACTTGATGGGGGAGTGCTTTTCTAATAATCTCTGTCATAATCTTATTGTTTCGTAACGTATCTTCAACTGAGACGTCGACCTTCCGGGCTCTCCAGGTAGCCTTTGTTTCGGCTCCCAATTTACGATATCTGAGATTGCACATTAATAGTCGAAATATTGGGAACATGACGTGACGTACCTGCAGCGAGCGCCGCGCGTGCGCGTGCGCCGGCGCGTGCTCGTCGTACTGCGCCTGCAGCCACGCCGGCGCCAGCTGCCGCAGCAGGGGCGCCGCGCGCCGCCCGCACGCGCCCACCACCGCCCCGTGACACGCCTGCGGGTCGAAATTTATTTTATTACAGTAACTAAACTTCAGCTCGATTTGATATCTATAGCCAGCCAAAAATATTGTGGTACAAAAATAGCTGAGAACCGGAATAGAGACCTGCGTACATTCCCTGACTTTCCTGTCAGGGTCTGCTGTCAGGATCTTGTAGAAATGTGCCCAGCTGGACAGGGCGGCCACCACATCGTCTACATTGCTGTTTGCCACCACCTCGGATAACTCTTGTAATGCCTGAAATCACAATTTACATCAAATCTCCATTACTTAAAAGGATCCAATAGGGTTGGAACAGACGTAAACTTAACAAATAAGATAAGCTTAAACATGAAAACTGACTGTAATTTGACATATCTGTGTGCATGTAATGTGCCTGGGGAGTTCCTGTGACACGTTATATGCTCACGAATATGTGTACATGCATGTGTAAAATTTGACGTGTCCAAATGATACTTGAGATCTAAAGGAATAAATGAATTTAACTTTGACTTTGACTTTGACAATATAATATCACTCACACGTCAGTCAGTTTATAAACTTCCAGTCTATTGTCATTATTATGATGTTCAAAGAGGTGAAAGTGTCTTCTGATAAAAAGCTTTCTAAAATGTTAAGTGATGAAAGCATTAACAATATTATATTGTTTTTAAAAACAGTTAAATTAGAGTCTGTCTGTTCTCAACAAAAATATAATGGACTTGTCGGGTTATTGGGATGCTTGGACTAGCCCTTTATCAATTTTCAGCTTTCAGTGATATTGACTAGATATGGAATACTTGTTTCCAATAAAATAAGGAAACGGTTCAAAGAGCTGTTTACATCAGCTTATATACTTTCTTTTTTCAATATACTTCTAGAAGAATAATTGACAGCAAAAAGTCTGACATTACTCACCTTAGCTTTAGTGATAGGGTCCTTTTTATTAAGTTTTTTCAAACACATCTGCAGCTCAGGAGTGATCTGCGGGTCGATAGTGGGAGCCACCAGCGATGGAAACAATGCGGGGAGCTGTGGACCAGCTATGTTCACTATGCCTGAATCTAGCTTCACACTACTGAGGAGTTCGGCACTGCGGCCACTGCTGGAAGGCTGAAATTAAAATTTATATAAATGATTATACTATGTGGTATTGTGGTGGCCAAGGAGGTTCAGATTGAAGGGAAGTTTTAATACATTTTATGGTCAAGGATTTTTTTGTAATAATGGACTTTACGTTAAGAGGTAAATAAATCTAAGCTGATATGGAGGAAGCCAACAAATCGTAGCTGATGTTGGAGGCTCAAGAATTATTGCTCACGACTTTGTTTTTAAAATAAGATGCAATCCGCGACAAGCATCACGAACGATTTGTGATACGTGGACATTGGCAAACTCACCCGTGCATTATTTTTAGTTCTCTGGCTTTGTTTCGTTTTACCACCCATTTTGATAGCCAAAAACGATTCTTACAACATTAGTTTCATTAATAATTATTATGGATTTTAGGAATATGATGACCGAGTTTGACATACGTCATACGATTATTTTGTGATTCTGGTGATGCCAGATGAGAACATATTTTTCCCTATATCTCAGAGTAAGATGGAATGGAAGATACTTTTTATTTGTCATACGTGTTCTTCTGTCTAAATTCAGGGTTGAGGTTATTTCAGTAGAATTTACCTCCAGCCTCCACTTGGCCCGATATTTATGAAATATACTATAATACACTACATACAAAATAATATGAATCATAGTAATATCAAAAACGCAAGACCGGAAGGAGTGGAAGGGGATTAGGGAGGCCTTTGCCCTGCAGTGGGACGATACAGGCTAATAATAATAGTAATATGTCTTTAGACAAAAATCTCAACAAACGTGTATGACATATTCCTAAACAAAAATTCATGCAAATTAAAAACACCCTGAAGATTGGAGAAACCTGTAGTAACTGGGCACATTGACTACAGACTACACAGTAATATTATTTTAATGACTTTGACATTTGTATGTATCGTTTCAAACGCCATTTTGCATAAAGAAGAAGAAAACGTCTTTTTGTTTTTGACATCGAGTCATGAAATTATACTAAAAACAATATCGGCGCTTGGTTTTGCTGGAACAGCTTTTCTAAGCATAAAATCATATTTATCTAATCGTTTCCAAGTAGTTAAACTTATTAACAACGTCACCAGTCCCAGACTTGTCTTATGCGGAGTTTCACAGGGTTCCATATTAGGTCCCTTGCTTTTCTTAACAACAACACTATATAATATATATAACATAGGTCTGAAAGGGCAGGTCACACTATATGCAGATGACACCTCCCTGGTTTATTTTGGCCAAAAAAAATCAATGAATCATTGATATAGCACAGAAACACTTTGGCTTACTTCGAACGTGGTTTTCATGAAATTTGCTAACATTAAATGCATCAAAAATTAATTTTATTATTTTCTCGCAGTTTGAATCCTTCACCATAAACGGTGCTATCATCGACACAGTCAATCAAGAAAAATACCTAGAACCCGTTATGGATACTAAGCTGTCGTCGAAGCTATGGCACATTATTATGAAACTATCTTCGCTATTGAGATATCTGCATAGTAGGTATAGTAAGATGTCTACCACTAAACGTTGGATATACAATCTACAACTCTCTTGTAAAACCACACCTAGATTACTTGATAGAAGTTTGTGGTACTACAACTAAGATAAACGATACTACTTTGTACTTTGGACAAAGTAACTTAAAATTGACTTCATTGTTTGAATTGACAAAGTTAATGAGCGATGAGCCTACTGTAGGCTCTTTACAAGCACACAGGGCCACTCCTAGACTCAGAAGATTGGGTATGTATGGCTGATCTAAATTTAATCCAACCATTTTGAATGATACTAGGTACGGAATCGTCCACATGATAGTATTTTCAACTATAATTGATGCAATACAAATTTTCCTTGATTATACAGGAATGTTTCGTCAGATGAGGGTGGTAACTTTAAATGGAAAATGCAATTGATCAGTGGTTGGATTCCAACCCATATGTTCTTAACGTTGACGAATATTCGCTCATTATTAATTTGTCTCTCGAAATTACAGAAGTTGACTCTAAAATTGAAGGCAAATTCGTTTGAACTTCCTTAAGTCGCTCGCGTACGTACCTTTCATTCCCTACACGTACCCCCTGGGTGGTGCTAAAGTCGCAACCAAAAGTAGCAGTAGGTACTGCCACCTAACCTGGAATCTGCCGCCAAGCAGTAGTGCCTACATTACTGTTTTCCGGTGGTAGGTCGTGGGTGCCGGTGAAATCATATGCGCATGAGACGTATCATCCCCGTCTCGGGTTGTGGACACAGCAGGATGAATGCGACTCAGTGTAAAATCCAAATCTTATACTGAGTCGCATAACTGTTATCATGGGCGGGGATCGCCACTTACCACTAGGTGGGCCCTCAGATCATTCCGTCACTTAATCACATAAAAAAAATACCCATTTCGATTTCCAGAGTAGAGCGTTACTCGTATTTAGTGGTAGGTATCAGATGGTACCTAATTATGTTATTTTACAAATTTCAGTTGAAAAGTGGGATATTTAAAAAAAATACACACAGATTGTTGCATTGAAATGTCAATATATATATTTTTAATATTCATAAATTCAATATACATTATAATATCAAGTAAAATGAATTACTATAATTTATATAGGCAATATTTTAACACTGTTAATCTATGGGTAATTTTAACAATCTAAAGACTTAATTTAACAATTTTTCAGCAACCATGCCACATCCACGCGTTCCATACATTTTGAAAAATACAACAAACTCAATGAATGGCAATAGGAATTCACGTTTTCTTAATTAAGAGCTATGTTACCTACAAGTCGAAATTAAGGAAGAAATACTTTGTCAGCAATATTGGTATTGCACGAGTAACCAATAATATTTAGTACATAATGCCATTTCGTGTAAAAATAAAATATTAATATAAAAAAACGACTTAAAATTATATTTGGCACAATTTAAACTAAGTATAAGTAATCTAAGTATATTCTAAACGGGACCGTTATATATTACAGTTGTCCACGTCTTGATATCAGCGTAAGTAATCTTTGGTTTATCTAGCCCACCGGACAATTTAGATCTCATGTCACCTCAATAACACATACATCGAATACAACAATAAAATATGAATTATGAACCTTACAATAGGATAGTTCAATCCAATCGAACTTCTGATTACTTTAGACTTGTATATGTACTTAACTTATTTATAATATAACTTTTAATATTAATACAGGTGTAATATTAATTTAAAAAAATATTCTGATATTATATTGGATAATAAGACAAGCAGGTTTTGAAGCATTATTAATTATATATTTTTTATATAAATTAAGTGAAAGACATTGATTACCTAATGAAATTCGATTAGGTAGATTTTGTAACTTTTGAATACTGTTATAATTTCCGTTTGGATCGCAACTTGAAATGTAAACTGTACAACTAAAGTGGATGACGACAAACTGAAGTCGTTTGATCGCGGACTGATCAATACTGGAACAAACTGAGCAGACTACTTAATTTTTTTTTTTCATAATATACTGATTGCATTATATAACAGTAATTCGTTGATTGGAAACCCTTGTTTAAAATTAAACCTAAATCTACTTACAATTATCTATCATAACATAATCATAAGGTGTGACTCTATATCTTAAAAAATGTATTTTTACTTAGGAACTTTCTGTTCTAATATACTGTATCTAGGTAGGTAGGTACATACAATTTTAAAATCATGAAATATACGGATTTAATAAAAATTATGAATAGGTATGGTAGGTATGTAAAGTCCGAGCAAAATTTAGAACCACTTAAACTTTGTATCACATTGGGAGCTTACCTATAACATAGAAGGGAAACTTGTATTACATTTGAAACAGCTGGTACTTAACCAACAATGAACTATGTTGAGTACGTGAGTACACCTTCATGTGGGACGAACTTGTAATATTTATATTTTGCTGTTTATTCACATTCAATCAGAACCTAATAATTATAAAGCGCAGCCTTGCGAGGACCAATACCTAGGTTGTATCTTATTACTAGAACGCAATCAACGAGTGAGAGAATTGAATGTTTTCTGAGCGATTTAGTTAATACAAGAAAATGAAATGAAATTTAAGTCAGACAAAGGAATTTGTTCATGTCCCCGTTAGGTTTGTTTGTACTTACCTAGTTCCTTAGCACTTAGATCCATTATTGTTTAAGTACAACGTAATAACATGAGCAGAAATAAATTGATGAATATCTCAGACGTCATGGTCTGAATTAGGTAAAACGTATTATTTATATACTTTTTTAAATAGACATTAGATATAATATATTAAAATTATCGTCAAGTTATACGAGTTAACCTATCCTATTCCGTTTGATAGACAGACGTGCATTATTGTCATTACGTTCATTGTACCGACGGGGCGGCGGCGCGGCGGGGCGCGGCGCGGCGCGGCGCGGCGCCGATGCTATAATATTGTAATGGATAAGTAAAGCGATCATTATTTACATTATTATGTTACCTATATACATTAATTATTTACACAGTAACAGATGCTAGTTTTTGCACTAAATCGAAAGAGTTTTTTAAACACAGTAGAGATCCCATAGGAGTATTTATGGAATGCTTTTAACTTAAACGTAAAAAGATTGAATCTATCTAAACACTTAACTCTAGAATACAGGAAGCTTAGTGTTACTAAATCTCAAACGTTTGTAACAGGGAATAAAATTTTTATTTTCATTGGATCCGCTTAAAATCCTGTTATAACTATTATCCAATATTTTTAAAATTACTTATATTTAAAGTATGTATTTTGAAAATATTCAGTTAAAAGCTCATACAGCTAGGGCAATATTTAGCTTCTGTACGTATGTATGTTTTTACGTATGACAAGTGTCTGAAGGTAAAGAGGAGAATTATCATGATTAGCAATATTTTAACACTATCATATTGTCATCACAATAGCCACTCCGTCGCGGAGAGTCCCGCTAGCGCTAGCGCTAGCGCCCGACTAGTACACTAGCGCTAGCCTAGAACGCTAGCGCACTAGCGCTAAGAGATTGAATTCCTATCTTCGATGTGTTATCATATCGCTTAAATATTAAATTACATAATTCTATACATATTGAGTAGAAATCATTTGCAATGTTATTACAAAAAATAAAAACGTATGTACATACATTCGTTGAGTATTGTATTACAGGTACTGGCCTTTGGAGTCTAGCACATAAAACTATTAGTTAATTAATATAAATCTAACAAATAAAAGCTATTTTTTTTGGCATCATGAACTTGCTTGGCACTTTTTTGGTACATTTTGGCACTATACAGTTAAAATAGTAAATTCAAATTATATCATCTAACGTATTAAAATATGACGTTGAGCAATGACCTTACTTCAAAACGAAAATACCGAGCGACAAATACTATTATTATTATTATGAGCATTATTATGCGACGAGCGAGACCGCACTAGTCCCGGTAGCTATAACGGAAGATTCAACTGCATCTTCCACTTATTATGAGAAAATTTAATTATCTCAGCTAAACCAATACGATAATCTGTTGAAAAATTAAAACGTAATTTTAGTTGCGGCCGCTTCGCCATCGAGAAACAATTTACCCACGGCGAGGAGGGGGTGTTGTTTAATCTCGATAGGGCTTGCAGATGGCGAACCTGTGGTTCATGTGCTGGCTGTAGGAGCCGGAGTGCGAGAACTTCTTGAGGCACTTGCAGCACTGGAAGGGCTTCTCGCCCGTGTGCAGCCGCTTGTGCTCCGTCAGGTGGTGCTTGTGCTTGAACGCCTTCGGGCATTGCACGCACTTGTACGGGCGCTGGCCTGCGGATCAACAACACATATTGTTTTTATCCAACTACAACATACTCAGAGGAGTTAGGATGTCTACGGCGATTGCTGTCTCCTATTAGATGTTGTATGAAATAATCATTACTTAACAAGATAAAAAGACACAACTAAGAGGCAAAACGCGTCAAACTTTAGGCTAAGTTAGGACTTGAGATATACTTATACGAATTCCTGTATACAGCACATACAGTACCTATCGTGAAATGAAAAACTGTTGCACATACACGCTACCCTGAGACAGAATTCCAAGGAAGACATAATATATATAATATCATAGACGCTAGCTCAAAAAGTAAAAT
This sequence comes from Aplocera efformata, assembly GCA_921293045.1. Lineage (NCBI taxonomy): Eukaryota > Metazoa > Arthropoda > Insecta > Lepidoptera > Geometridae > Aplocera > Aplocera efformata. The sequence continues at coordinate 13,178,931 of OV121045.1, read as the reverse complement.
GAAAGGAATGAAAGGTTCAAGAAACTCACCAGAGTGCTCATATTTATGTCTCGCGAGGGAGCTCTGTTTCACGAAGGTCTTGTCGCACTGGTCGCAGACAAACTGCCCCTCGCCTTCTTTGAACTCGCTCTTGATCTTGCTCTTTTTAAGTACAGTCGTGTCGTCTTCGAAGTCGTTCGGAGCGTGCATTTCGTCCCAGGGCGGGCGCTCGTACGAAGGACTGGATCCGTGCCGGTTGATGTCTACCGACAGATGCATGTTCAAGATCGGGGAGCGCGCATTCGCCATGTCGTTGTAATGTAACAACTTGTCCATGGGTATCATGGGGTTCAGCTTCTGCGGTAGTAACCGTTTCTGCCCGTTGGCATTCTCGCCCGGAGACGGCGACAGTCGAAAGTCAGTGAACGACGACGAGGAACAATTGGAATGTGGATACGCGTTCAAGTAGTTGGGACGCTGCGGTGTCGTGCTTCGCGAAGACTTTTGACTTAAATTCACCGCTTCCTCAGAATCGGAATGTGTTACTGAAATGCTGCATGGTGGAGATGGCGACGGACTGGAAGTTACCGAGGGGATAGACTTCTTCGTTGACAAATCTAAGGGCTGGTCGGTGGAAATGGAAGAAGAATGGGTCATTCGTCGAACTCGTGCTCTATTATTTTGGAACCAAACTTGTACCACTCTATTGTCGAGTCCTATCTGTTGGGCTATTCGTTTAAACTCCTCTCGGTTGGGCCTAGGGTTGTTCGAGTAGTGTTCCTTGAGCACCAGCTGTTGTTCCTCGCTCAGTGCGGTGCGAACTCTGATTTTTCGGTCACTGTCATGAAGCGAACCCTTCTCATCACGGTCCTCGCGACCGAAGTCTTCATCTTCACTTGCACTTACACCACTTTGAATGGAAGCGCGCATTTCCGCTTCTAACCTATTTAGAGCGACCGTTTCGGCCACTTGAGCTGCCAAGCTTTCGTGCTTTCTGAATAATACATTACAAACTACCTTTTCATGATTCAATAAATCACTTTTGTTAGTGAATGTAGCATTACATTTCAAACATATCTGAACATCCTCGGCCTCCGGTTCTTCTTTTATGACCACGTGAGGAGCCGGCGGCGATTCTATGCTTGGGCAGACCTTGCCTGATACAGGGGAGAGTGTATCCATGTTCGCTCTAAAAAAATGCTTCGTCACAGATGCACTTACAGATTCGAGTATCGTATTTAAGCCCGCGTTATTATCGACTTCGTTGCCATTGTTATTTAATGGGACGGAATTGTAGCTGTGGGCGGGCGATCTCATATCATTTTCTCGCTCCTCTTGCTCCTTTTTGATGGTTAAAGCTTCGTCATCTTCTATATCCATGACAAGCTCGGCGCTGCCTTCCGACCGCTTATCGTCCTCCTCTGTAACTTCCTCAATTAAATCTTCTGGATCCGTAGGATGAGGGCTAACCTGCTTTGGAGTGGCAGGGTTCTCAATCTTCCTTTGAGGGTACTGAGAAGAGGCCAGCTGCTCGAATAGTTGGCTGAGTGATGTCGGAAAACTGTAAGGTGTTATTCCACTCGCAGGACTCATGGGCATTCCGGGAGGCATATAGAATGGATTTATGCCCGGTTGTCCCAGAGGAGGGCGATGGTAGTTGTTCTCTTGAGAAGTCATAGAAGCGAAAAAGGCCGCGGCTTCGTTGTATTTGGGTAAAATAGGAAGGAAAGAATTGCCGTTGGAGGCAATGTTGTTGTTGAGTTGCGACGCGACCATGGCGTTTGCTCGTTTGCGTGAGGGACTCCTATCGGGGTTTAGGGCCGGGTTATTGGGCTTTATTCTGCCCATTTTGAGATTCATGACTAGACATTTCTTTGACGTCATATGACTGGAGTAGGACCCAGAATGTGAGAACTTTTTTCCGCAGTTGGCACATTCAAATGGTTTCTCCCCGCTGTGTATCCGAAGATGCTCTTTGAGGTGGTGCTTGAACTTGAAAGCTTTGTCGCAGTCGTTGCATTTGAACTTGCGCAGCTGCGCGCTCTCGTCGTGGCTAATCATGTGCCGCTGCAGTCGGTACACGTTCGCGAAGCTCTTGTGGCAGATCTTGCAAGTCTGTTGACAACGAAAATAACTTGTTCATTCTCCTATTCATCCACATGAAGTATTCTAAACAGACTAATTCATCCGATTAAATAGACTTACAATCTAATCTTAAGAATGTCAGATCAAACGTTTCACCTGCCACACATTTAGAAAGAGAGAGTGGGGAGGTATGATATTGGAGGTGTAAAGCATTATGAAGTCTGTTCACTGACATATTTGAGTGTATCCACCTGTGTGCTCGGCGAGTGCAGGGTCTCGTGGCGGTCGAGCTGGTCGCGCGTGGGGTAGGCGCCGCGGCACTGCGAGCAGGAGAACGGGCCGCCGGGCCCCAGCGGGGACCCGCTGCGCTCCTCCTCCTCCTCGGGCGGCTTGGCGTCGCCGCCGCCGCCGCCGCCGCCGGCCAGCGGGCGGACTGCAACAATAGAGGGTGTTGTTAGCACGATGGCTCTTCGAATCTCATACCTGCCTTCCTCTCTAGGTATATAATATACTACTTTATACAATTTTGGTATTAATCGTTTAAAGCTATCAAGGCGATGGTGCATTGTTTCGATATAATGGGATAATATTACATTATGCTGTATATCCGTGCCGGCTGCTACACTTGGAATTCTAGTGCAGATGCGGAAGTGAGTACATAATCGTTTGTGAGTATGTACTTATACATAGAATTTCGGATATTTGGTATTTTGTGTACTACCAAATAATTTTATGTACTTATAGAGAGTATGTTACTCTACAATGCGTTAGCAGTATTTTAGGCGAATAGTTGTTAAATCCATAAAAATAAACTTACAATAATGTCTGCTAATGTACCTATATGACGTTTAAAATAAGTCTTATTCATTATAAGAACTATACTAAAAGTATATACTACCTATCAAGTGTTATCAAGAATTTATAATCGTAATATTGTAGGTGCTGTTATTGTTTCTTAAGTATAGAAACAGGAAAACATCGTTTGTAGGGTACCATCATCGCATGCAAGTTATTGCCAGCTTGTGCCTTGTGCTTCCGCGAATCAGGCTACCGAATAAACTAATTTATTCACCTATTCCATTAAGTTTGGTAATAATGGCCTTCGGATATTAGCTATTATCTACTCAAACTATAGTTGTTTTAAAGTGTAGCTGATTTCTTCTATTATAGTAGTAGAAATCAGTAATAAATTTTAAACTAACGTAATTGTGTAAATTGCCGGTGAAACAGACGTCAATAAAGAAATCATTTTTAAAAATATCCACAAATACATAAACGAGCAAAATAGTCATCATACCAGTTGAAAACGCAATTACCGATGACAAACAGCCCGCGGCGCGAACAGTCGAACCAACCGACATCAAGCACCTCGCGTGTGTAGGTACACGTCTCACTGTATACTAATGTATAAGTGACTTGTTCCCCTTATTCATACATACATTAATTAAAGTAAGCAGGACATATTCAAAAAAAATCTGTTAGTTACAATTTATTAATCTAAAGGCAAAATAATTCTTCAAATCATTCGGTGCCTTATATAAGTGAACCTCAAAACCTAAGAAATCCAGTTTGGTTTAATTCAAAACGGCATCATCATCTCTCTGACCTTATCCCCTCGCGGTGGGTCGGCATAACGCGTTTTCTTCTTCCACTCTCCTCTATAAACCGTCATGTCAGTAGGTCCTATTCTATCCATATCACGCAAACCATCCACCTTTTCCTCGGTCTACCTCTTCCCTGATATCCATCCACTTCCATACTTTCCTAGTTATATGTGATTCGTCCCTTCTTATTACACATCCACACCATGCCAATCTAAAAAAAAACTAAATAATTACATGTTTGACCAGAAACAAGTGCAGAGCCTAATATTATAAAAAAAATGTAGTTACATAACCGCAATATTTTTAAACTAAAGCGAGGTTTCATTGTTATTGTTATGATAAAGCCAATTCGACAGGAATACCTATAGTCCGAAAATGACTGGATATTTGTTACTCTTTCCCGTAAAATATATTTCAGCATGAAATACTTCATTCCACTGATTAGGCCGCGGCCGCGGGCAAGCTACTGAAAGATTTATTTTCAGAATCGATTCTTCTCCCTGTTATGTAAAATATTTCTGAATATGACTGCAACATTAACACTGTTCTTACCACATTCCTTTAGAAGAAGTAAGATGACAGAGTCAAACTAAATTGGCTGCGAGGAATTTAGCCATTGTACCTAGGCGCGGGAGCCAGGTCCGCAGGGTGAAGGGAGAACGTGGCTCGCCGCTCATATCGTTGTAAAACCCGCTTTGTGCTACCGCCGTGTTGTGCCGTAAATCAAAACATAATAAAGAGCAAAACGCGACGTATTAATTAGCGCGAGCGCGCCGAGTGCCATCACCGGCGCCCTGCGAGCACCGGTATTGAATTTTCGGAAATATGGCCCCAGGCTATCGGAGGTGTAAAATATTGGTGCGAGACCCGCCATCGGAGGCGGCTGGCACTGCCGCTAGTGCGAGTGCTTTCATAAACTCTATATTGCGAAGTTGGTCTGCCTCGAGCATTCGGGGAGTTGAATAGCGAGCGGCCGAAGAGCTGCGTCCGTCGCATTCTTTTTCACCAGGATAGCGCGCCGCTCACGCAGCTGCTAGAACCATCCTCCGTACAGCCTAGATTTAGCTCGAAGCGATTTCTTTAATTTCCCAATTAAAAAAAAAGACCAAAATTGATCACTGCAGACGAGGCCGTCGAAGAATTTCGGCGGTTATTTTTAATGTTTCGAAAGCTGGTTCACCCGAATGCATAAGTGCAATGGGGTTGGAGGGGAACGCCATCGAGCCCAAACTAAGTAGCTATAGCTATATACTGAGAATATCATATGGGGACTGATATAACTGATAGAATAATACTTGTTCTACGTAGGAATCCTCGACCTAAGGCGAAGATAGCAGAGCTGAGCGAGGCCAATCAAAATAATGCCTGGGGAATATTGTATTTATCCTCCAGAGTATGAAATTTTAGTCGGCGCATTTGTATGGACCACAATTTTTTGTATTTATTTAAAGTATTTATTAAAAGGTTACTTTTCAAAGATTGTTGCCATGGTCTTTAACTTTGTGTAATAGGAACGTACACACAGTCAGTTCAGTCGGACCTAGGGCAACCTAAACTCTGCAAGTTATTTTAATATGGAAGTAATTGAATGCGGTTAATGTCGATGTTTCGTTCAACCGCGCACGCATATCAGCGAGGTAAACATAGGTATTCAGTAGCAAATGTACCTAACTGTTTACCTATTGTAATCTAACAATAATACATACGTTACCTACTAGTAACGTATACTAGTAAACTCTGAAACACTTGATTCCCCTTCAAATATTATAGGTTAAACTGTTTTCATTTATTCATTTATTTCGTGATCATTTAAATTACTTAATTTGTTTTCAATGTTGACATGCTATAATATTTTCGTTTATTGACGATGTACTGATTTTAAATCAAACAACTGCCGGTTTATATCGTTAGTCTTGCTACTCCATACTAGATGGCGCTGCATGTACCGTCGCTGCTTTGTATTTCATTGCAATGTTGCGGTCTACTCTACTGTGATATCTAGATATTATATTCCAAAATAACAGCTTTTGTATCAAAAATATTGCGTTGAGACACATTTAAATTCATATAAGTAATTTCATGATAGGTAGAGCGGACGGCCTCTATCACGTGCCTACGCTATCGGGTGCAGCGACGACCCGCCCGTAATAACTATTGATTATTCTGCGTGCGTCCGTTGTCCGCCGATAAAAAACCTACGCACTCCACCGCCACTTCCTACTGCCCTGGTAGCCGCCACACGTGTACCTATGGCTACAGACCAGGACCAGTAGGTAACTATAATATTAGGCAATATTTGTTTTTATCGCTCATATTTGAGATAAAATTACCAAAGTAAAGTAAAGGTACTAATAAAGTAACGTGGATGTTGAATAGGGTTTTTATGTGACTAATGTGTAAACGAGCAACGAGCCCACCAGATGTTCAGTGGTTACCACCGCCCATAAGTATCAGCATTACGACTCAGGTCTCTCCTATAGAAAGATTAGAAAACCCAAGACGCGTCGCTTGTTCCCTGTTTCTCTACGACGAGGATGGGATGTCTTATGCGCGTGCATTTTCAATAAAATCTTAAATATATTTTAATTGGTTCAATACTAGAAAATTTCTTTTATGTTTATTGTGTAAACTAAACATTTTCCTTAAATACGAGACGATTTATGATTGGAATAGAAATTTATTTGCGTTATCTACGTGTTACTTGTAATGAAATTATTTTTGTTTTTTGATTGTTGTCAGAGTCAATTTTCTTTACAATTTACTTTGAAGATACTTAATTCGAAGTCACGCGATGTCATGCCACTCGCAGCGAGAAACAATGCAATTTGATTCATTACCTATTACCAGACAATTAGATAGATACTTAGTAGATATAAATAAATATTCATGGACATTTCACACAGCATACATGGTGCTGGTGATGGCCCCAAACTAAGCACAGGGAGCAAACTAGCATATGGGAACTAGGTAACTGATAGTTTTAGATATTACAATACATATTTACTTTACAATACTAACACCCAGACAGAACAATCATTTATGTTATGTGTCACACAAATACTTGTCCTGCGTGGCAACCGAACCCCCGACCCCGGCAGAGCTCCCACCGACAGAGCCGTGAGGCCGGTGCCTTATTTATGACTCAACCTTACACTTTAATGAGTAATGCCGATTCAAACAATAAATATTATTTCATACCTACCTGTATCGTACGTACTCAACAAGGAGCTAATGAGTTGAATAAAAGTTCTGTAAGTCGGTTCGTATTAGCGAAGTTCAAAAACCACATTTATATGGTTGGCAATTATCTGCGCACACGCAGCCACGGCGCGAGATAACGGGTGCTCGGCGCCGCTCGCTCGCGATTGGTCGCACCTGTGCGTGCGAGCGGGACGGCAGGTGTCACCGTACAAAAACCTCCGCCCGAAGCCATGTTGTATCGTCTTGAATTGCGCGTCAATTGTATTAGATACATTTAGATGCGATTGTTCCCATTGTACCTACTCCTGTTTTACAACATTTTTTTATAAGTAATTTCCGCAAATCGTTCCCAGTGTGTTGATTAAGTCATAAAAGTATATTAAATGATGTAGAGCAAACTTTATCTAAATACTCCGTAATAAATAATATAAAATGCATTAATTTAACATTGGTTATATACCAAGCAGTCGTGCAGTAGGTACAAGAAAATAAATAAATCCGAAAAACAAAAATAATACTTCATGTATTTTAAAGTAAAGGTAAAAACCTACAAGTTACACGTTTACCTACAAGTTTGTGCGGAACCCTCGGTGCTCGAGTCCGACTCAAACTTGGCCAGTTTTTTAAATGTTGCCGGTTCCCTTCGTTTCATTAAAACTTACACTCCATCACTGATTGAAATCAAATCACCATGGTCAGATTCCAGTTTATTTTGTATTAAATTTATCATTTGTCGAATCTAACCTAATTATCGTACTTATTTATTAAAAAAATGATAGTCCTGTGAATCTATAGTACCTACAAATTCAAATTCAGACGGCTCTGTAGCTAACCATCTTCTTCTCGTCTCGGGATCGATTCCCGGTCAGAGAATTTCTTTTTATTATTTAATTTTCACAATTAGTAAACCGCAATTTTGATACACCAAGTATTTAGCGTTTCCACGTACAAAGTAGCCGGAGTAAGGTAGTTCGTTTTATGATCTCATATAATTGTTGGGTTCATTGAAAATTACGATATTAAAATATTTCTTACAATTTTATGAAAAATGATTGTAATAAATATATGAAAATCAGAAAATTTCGGGTTTGGCTCGCACACCGAGTTCCGTTAACCAATTGTAATTTTTATAATTTGTTAAGAATTCCGCAATATTGACATAGGTATCTTATAAATAAATTTGATTGCTACATTGCAAGCTTCAAAAGCCTTTTGAAGGTAAGACATATCGAAAAACGTTGTAGATTATAATAGGGTTTCCTTACCCTTGGTACGGATCCTAAAAAATACTTCTAAACCACAAACGAACAACAATAATTTTGACATCTCGACCATCGGAAGCGGCTGGCATCTATTAAAATAATATTTATGTTTTATGATATTGATGTTGGAAACACCGTACTGATACATTTTACTTGCTGAGTAAAAGTAAGACAAAGAATATTGACCATTAGACTATAATTATCAGATAAAGTAAATTACTTAGTGAACGACAGTGATGTGATTATCACTATTACACCAAATATTTAAAAAATAATTACCGGCCACGTTTACATAGAGAGATCACCTTCAATGACTACTGTCAACCTAACATTACCTCGGTGGGTGTGCAGGACATCTCTGTGCCTCGATTAACAACTGTTCGCGGCAAGCCCCGGCGGCCCCAATATATGGTGTATTTATTTGAAACATTATGAATGCCTGTTTCACCAGCAGCCTGTGTGGGTCAAATCGTGCATTGTTTCCTTATACATTTTAATGATGAAGTAATTATTTTAGATAATCGTGACCGCAATTACGTTCTTCTTGTACATTTTTGTAATTTGCAATTTTGAATTTAAATTAAAATTTTGCGGACTTGCGGGGTTTTTTTTCTATATGACAAGGCAATTGCAAGGTTTAATATTGAGGAACGTTAATTACGAATAACATTTATTAAGTATTGGACTACAACGCAACACACTGGATGCAACAAATATAACAATAAAGTTCAATCAATCAATTACTTGTTCCTAAGTTTCCTAAAATTAGAACAAACTCTCATCCACGGTGAAGTTGACTCAAATAGATCCATAAGAGAAGGTACACAAGTTAAACGCCCGTTGCTCTGATTCAGAGGTGAAAAGGGAAAACGTATCACAATCCCACGTGATTCACTTGATGACTCACTACTCGAGGGGGACTATCTTAGTGGAGTTTGTCAAGTGATTAGTAAATCGGGTGCTTGTACTTGTGCCTATTTGTGTTTGCACTCGCGTGCAGCCGTTAGTGCTGTCAGCAAACAACTCATTAGCGGCTTCACGTAACTAATAAGGTGTTTAACTTGGCCACTTATCGATTCCACTATTACGTACTAATATTATTTTAAAGTAAGGGGAGGCGGGCGTTCATAATTGTGATACAGTTTCATTGAAATGTATGCCGTTTTTATTTTGTTGATTCTATTATGATTTCTATCGTATCAACAAGATTTTTTTTTTAATTTGAAATATGTATAAAATAATTACGCAATCAGATGCAACATTTAGAAAATTACATTGTCTCGTATATTTAAGTGAGAACTATCATTATTAGGGGCTAATCACAATTCACCAATCAATATATTGGCTAAATATAACTAACCATAACTTATATAATATATAGCCGTTGTTTAGGTTGGCTGCTACTATTCAGTGATGTAATTAAAGACACACACTAACGTACCTATTAAATTGAAATCGAGCATCAAAACATTATCGAGTTTACATAATTGTAATCAACACATGTACATTCTGTTATAAGATAAAAATAGAAGATGTCTGATGAAATTTCTTACTCTAATAAGTGAAAATAAAATTATTATTATTTATTATTAAAAACATCAACATTGACAATTGGTTTAAATAATACGTCACATAATATCATTCATAATAACATCATCATTTATATTATATTCCTATGGGACATGCATCATCTTTTACACTTTTCATACCAAGAACAAACATAGAGTGAAATGTATAATTACAATAGGGTATCCTATTGTAATTCCAAATAACTTTGATAACTGATATTTATGAAGCAGTTGTTATCAAAGACCAATGTTACTAAAATATCTAGAGCTGACGGAAAACAGCAATGAAACAAATTTTTCCCTAATTTATGAATTCGCGATCCACAAATTGGACATGAGGCATCCACCGCATCCACCGGCCCTCCTCCGCCAGGCGGCACCAGGCGGCACCGACGGCGGCGCTCAGAAGAGGAAGAATTAAATAAAGGGAAGAAAAAAGCAAATGAATTAAAACAACATAATCATTTACGATTTAAGACGGTGAAAGCGAGTGGGTTCCCCTCGACAAACGAAACATTCTTTCAAGTCTGTGTGTACCTGTTCCCGATTCTCAAGTGGATGAATTATATCCCGAGGGAGACGAGGGGAGATTACCAACACGGACGGTTATTTCTAATGAAGACGTGCTCGAGTTTATTTTTAATGCCACAGAGGTGATATCATTTTCACCTGCGGCTGCCTCCCTCGGGAGGTGGGCATGTTCCGAGTAGAGGGAGACCTTCTACTGGACAGTTACAGTGGTGACAAGTGTCTGCCACTGTACGCGAGAGAATAATAACATCGTCGAAGTAAAGTTGAAGTGAAAAAATAAATAAATAAACTTAGAAACAAAAACGTATGAAATTGTAAGGAAAGGTATTATTTAAAAAAGTGACGTTTCCGTGTAGTTTTTTAGGAATTCAACGGAAATAACGTACATATTTTGACTTTGACGTTGAAAATGAGAAAATGGAATGTCATAGAAATGTGTAACTGTTGAAAATAAAGATAAATAAAACACAGGCAAAAATATGAAAATGAGATAGATAATAAATAAAATTAAATGCAAAACATAAACAAAAGAAAGGAAGCTTACTTAAAGCCGCGAGCCGCCTGGCAGAGGTGGTTGACGTGGGGACTTGCTTACTCCTCATGTCCGCAAGCCAACCGGCCGCCAAACATTCGTACCAACCGCCAACTCCCATAGGCGAGCTCTGCACTTGCATCGAGCGACACCTCCGAGCACTCACTGCCCACCGGCCGTGGGGCCGCGGACGCACTCGCGGGGGCGTCCGGCTCGCATCCACGACGGGCCACACAAGTTTCACAGCCTCCGCTGACGTCAGCGGACGAGTCCTAGATACGTGGGAGGCACTAGCGCCGGGCTCGGGCGCTACTCACATCGGCAGGCGCCCCACACGTTGGCCAAGCTCCACAGGCGGTACGAGTAGCTGTCACCATAGCACCCGAACATGCTCTCATCGGTTCTCGCGACCATGGCCCGCGCGCGCGGACTGACGTGCTCTGTGCGGCGCGGCGCGCGGCGGAATGAGCGGAGCCGCGGCCCGCCTCCGGTGCGTCTCCCCCCGCCGCCGCCCGCCGCCGCCCCGCGCGCCCCGCACGCCGGCCCCGCCCCTCCTCCACCTCCCCCACCTATACTTAATTAGTAGAGCCGACCGGCCGCGGGCCGCGACTGCCCCGTGAGTCGCGGCAGCACTGCACCTCTGGCCCGCGACACCTCGCCAGCTCACCTGCCATCAGGGCCCTCCACCGCTCTCCGTCGGCCGCCACATGCACCTTTATTGTTTATTTACACTCTGTTCTATGCTCCACCTTCTCGTTCTACCTGTCTCTATCTTGCGAAGTTTCTATTTGATATTGAAGTATTTCATGCGAGATTTGAACATCTTTTTCAAACCGTCGAGTGGGTGTATCAACTTTTTAACAAAACGTTAATCAATCTTCTTAATTTCTGCAAGGAATCAATTCATTAATTTTATATAAATAAACCTTTAATATTAATTATTACATTTAATAATATAAGATATTAATCACTAAGGATTAAAACAAAAAATACATTTAGGAAAAGTTAATGTAACATAGTCAATAGTTCAGCTTTTCGTCGCTAGATGGCGGTAGTAGTCTCTAGCGTGTGGCAGAGCTCGGACTCCAAACTGAACTATTTATTGTTCTCTTAGAACTAGTGTGGGTATTTTGTTTGGTTTGTGAACCCTAATCCTTACTACTTTGTTCACGTATGTCTTTACATTACATATAATTTGTATGCCTATCCTACTATTCATAATTTCTATTCGAGAAGTTTATTTTATTGTCCTGTTATGATATCCGTAACTGTACCAATTTAATTGCTTGGATTCTAATTTACTTATTTATAATTTTCAGAAGTTTATCGGTGGGACATAGTGCAGGCTGACACTGGCTTTAATTAAGCGCTCGTGGCGTAGCTTGCTTAAATGTTATTTAAAAATTACGTAAGTTAAGCAACTTTCGGTCCGGTTAGATGTTGGATGGGTGACCATTTAGTGGCACTTGAACTGAGCGCTTCCATGCTTCGGAGGGCATGTTAAGATGTCGGTCCCAGATAACCGTATAAACTACTCATTTAGCGATGTCGGAGGCCTTCTGACAGCTACAAAACTGTAACATCATAGTTGGCCACTTACAAGACAGTAGAAATGGTTTTAAACGATTCATGACATACTTTATACACTTTGTATCAACTATCATATTGTAACTCTATTCGTCTTCAATATCAGACTTTTTGTGATTCAGTGTTGAAACGAGCTGAAGGCCGAGCTAATGTTAAAGGGTTACCTCTACCCATAATGGATATGACTTATACCCGGCCAATGTATGAGAAAAGCCAAATCGCATCCCATTGCGCCCGTCACTCGAGACGGGTGTTTAAGATTCTTGCGCCTGGGATTTCACCGGCACCCACACCCTTCCACCGGAACACAGCAATGCGAGTACACCACTGCTTGGCGGCAGATTACCAGGGTGGCAGTACTTCTTCGGGTGACCTTGGCACAAGTTCTACTGGTACTTTTTATGCTCCTTTCGCACCACATCGGCAGGTACTCATCTATATTATTATTATTATTATATACTTATTTTTTTCTCAAATTTGACACTAAATTTTATGTCGAGACACGAAGTATTACTATTATATTATAATATGATCACGACTGACTACCAATACATAACGATTTCAAGTGAATAAATTGTGTATCTTTATTATTTTTTGTTCTTCTACATTTATAATTGAATTTGTTCGTCTCATTATTGTATTTCTAGAACAGAGGTCCACAAACAAGTAAGAACAATGGCTGTAGAGTGGCGGCGAGGGTATACTACCATCATGACCCTACTCTGCCCGCGCCATTGTAGGCTCTATCGTTGCAGCATAAGATTGTATTTTGTTGAATCGTGAACATTGGGTTGTAAATTATGAATTGTGTAAGTTTGAGACAACAGTGCGTAGGACACACGTGCGGCTCACGTGTCCCCGCCCCACACCTGCACCATTGTCTTACTGTATTTTAAGAACACCGAGTGCATTGTTTGCCTGTAAAAGGACACCGGCGAGCTAAATTGTGGCTTAAATTAAAATTCAAATTATTTATTGCACTTGTTGTCACCACCACCAACATATCACCCTCTAATATTCCCACTGCAGGGACACCAGCCTACTCTCGATAATTGAGAGTGAATGGGCTTTGGTCTACCACGGGAGCCCAATCCGGATTGGTAGATCTCACATGTCTCCGAATGTTTGGTTCTAAGACATGCTGTTTTACGTACGATTTCCTGCATCGTCTCGAGAACATGGTTTGCGCACATAATATTTTCAAGTGAAAAGCTCATTGGTGCACGTCTGCAATAGCGATCATCAGAATTAGTTAAGAAATTTTGCGTCTATGCCGCTAGCCTTATCTTGTTAACAACACGTTAATTCTAAATATATATATATATCTCAAACATGCCCAGCAATTCTAAAGATTAAAACTTATAATTATTATTCCACATTATTATAATACCTATTACAATAAAGCACTTAAACATATTCTAATAGGATCAAATACTACTAACTAATTATTTATTAAGTTACATTAAGTCTTCTTCCCAATAACATTTAATATAATAAACATCAGTCTAAAATAAATAAATTATAATTTTAATTCAGTTAATTCCAGTCTCCAAAAAACTATTGCAGCTGCTTCAGCTTTGTTTCAAATATACAATAATATTGTATTTTCTATATTATTTTTGACGTTTGTCAGTTTCTTTCTATATATTTACAGGTAAGTCACATGATATTTTGATTAACACTAATTGTAAGTCACAACATGCACCTAATTAAGTAACAGTAGCACTTTTGTTTTGTATAATTGTAATTTATAAACGCAACGTATGATTCCTATTTTATAATGGTTGTACTATAGATGTGTAACGTCTATAAATAGAGGGGATTTTAATTTAGCCTCGTCTAAGAATGTGGCTATTTCTGTTTGCACCGTGAGTCAGCTACTTGCAGATAGGTACACATTGTTTGCTATAGGCATCGGTACTCAATCTGCATTGCATTGTGTTCTGGTACTCATAAGTATATGAAATATAAATTACATTTCCACATTACCTACCTAGATAGTATTAGTCATTATTTTAAGGTTATTATCAACGCTTAGGTATTAATACTAATAACCGCACCAACCTATCCTGACTCATTAATTCCTTTTAGTACGGAAAATGATGAGAAGTATTTTTGATTTTAAAGTCCAAATATAATGTGGTTTTCGGGACATTACCGGACTTGCAATGTCACTAATCGCTCAGAATCCAGATTTCGATGTATTTACGATAAAGTACATTGATATTTTGGCATTATGTACTGTATTCCTGTAATTATAGTGTTATAATATGATGGTTTACATATAAATAATCTTATTCATTGACTTAGTGCTACGATTAACATTGTAAATTAAAATCTAATTAAAGGTAACAGTTACACTATGCCTGAACTACGAAATCCTGTCTCAGGCGAAATAAGGCTAACTTATTAACAAGGGCTTAGAAATTAGCTTGCTGCATTCCGTGGTTACAGCTGTAAGTGCAGGAAGCAGTTCAATAAATATATAAATGTTCGGCTAAGAGTCAGTCCTATATCAACGGTGTTAATAAAATATTTTGATTACCATTTACCTAATGATATATAATATAATAATATATATAATATAAACGGTGCAGGAAAACATCGTGAAGTAGCAGTAGAACTTAAGCAAAGTTCACCCGGAGAAGTACTGCCTCCGCATCTGTCATCTCATACTTCGGTGGGGGAGGACCTAATTCGTATTGCTCTTCTTATGGGCGGAGGTAACCACTTAAGATGGGCCTTCGGCTCGTCCGTCACTTCTAATAAATTTTTGTGGGTACGGTACCTGCCTCCATGTTCCCTCGTGATGTCATCCTTCACCGCTTTGAGAATGTGACTTCGTGGTGTGTATACACATGTTTGTCTGTTGCTCCAAAATTTAATTCAACAGATGTGTTTAATTCATTAAAAGCTCCAGCGCTGTCCATTCTCTATCGCTAATTTGTGGTATCATTTTTGAGTTAATGATTGTAATTTGAAATGTTCACCTCTAACTAAGAGATAGTTTTACATTATAAATGTATCCGAGAGACTGTACGGGCGGAACTTGAGTCCGCGACCTTGACATCGACGTGATAACAAGGCAAATATCTGGGATGTATTGAGATTTAAAATAAATAGAGTAGGCACTTTATATAGTACTTGAGAATAGTTGACGTAGTGTAAACAGTAATTGTAGCTAATTTCGTCTTATGTCGCTGTAATCATTCAATCCTTAATATATTTTGCCACTTTGTAATAATAGTATTTATAGTTTTAAGCCAATTGTACATTTATTGTAAGTCTTTGCTAGTTCTTTTCATAACACCGTATAAGTGCAAACTGTTTGTCTGTAATTGGTTTACTAAGCTTTAAGTGAATTGTTTATTGATGTACCTGCTTAATTATTCGTGTGTCAATGGTTGGGAAACCTAATAAATGAGATAAAAATAAATGTAAACTTATTAGTGTGTGTTGGTTCACAGTAGGTGTGGCGAGGCGACGCCTGACGGCTGGAGGTGCGCACCTCGCACGTGTGCGGCGTGTGGGGCAGGCTTTACGTGTGGCCCCTCGACGCGTCAATAGGTGAACGCAGTGGATGATTGTTTGCTCTCATGTGGGCTCTCTGTGTTGCTTTTACTATTTTTTCCCTGGTAGGTATTGATTACCTGCATTGTTCACGCCTCGCCGCCGGCACGAGTTCTGCCATCTACCATCGACACTCTACCTGCACTTCAATAGCAGAGCATGCCAGCTGCAGAAGCACGTTGACACTTCTACAATACAATACAACCTTCTTCTTCTTTCGTGTAAGTAAGTGGCCAACTCTGGATAATATATTCACACATATTATATTTTTGTTAATTATATTTTTACATCTGTTTACAAATGATAGGAAGGGAAATGTAACATAGATTTGATTGCTTGAATTGTAAAAAGGCTCGCGCTCCCAAAAAGAAAGGAATCCGTCCGTTAGAATCCGTTCCTTGTCTGTTCTTCCCCAAAGGATCGGATGGGATGTGGAACATTGGAATCTACTTCGCTAAGTTACATGTGATCATACCACCTAGAACATAACATAGTTATTAATGTAATGCAAAGTAAACTTGAAAAATAATTGATGCCCCTTTACAGCCGCATCATTTTTTAAAATCTATATTATAAGGCTATATAAGGCTCGGATTTATGTATACGATGAATGATTTTCATAAAAAAAAATTGTGTTTGTCTTAAATTAGACATAGCCAAATGTACCGTAAGGTTCCTACGGTTGTTAATAAGCGAGTATGAGTTGAATCATAAATTCTGCACGAGGTGGACGAGGTGGACGAGGTGGAGGTTGCAAGAAGAACAATGTTACTTTATTTAGTGATGAACGCTGTATGTGTCGAGCATGCAAGGCGCGCGCACCACCGGCACCGTGCCCGCCGTGCCCGCCGTGCCCGCGGGCACAGGCGGCCTTTCTCACGTTCGTGCGAGCGGGCACATCTGGCGGCCAGACCTGCCGGCAGGTAACTTTTGTTTTACAGCGCCGTTAAATGTGACAATTCTTTATTGCTTCGGTGTAGTCGCAGCTTTATGATGTGTTCGTGAATTATTGCTTTTGCATTAACTGTCCGTTTTTAGTTTGGCATTCATCGATTTATGTTCGTAGCGGTAGAGATATCTCAAGCCCTGAACTACTTCTGATGACATGTTTAATTATTTGAACTGGGATTAAACTTAAATGTAAAAACTTCTTATTGATTTTGTAATACCTGATGTCAACTGTCACCATTCCGCGGATATTATTTACCGCGGATATTGACCAATTCAAATAGCAGGGCTTTTTGAATATGCATGAATTTTCGTAACCCATTTTTTATTTATGGATGCTTCAATTCAATTCAATTTATTGTGATTTGGGAACATATATATTGTATACACTTATGAAGTTAGCAGCCTGGTAACTTATAGATTCTCAAAAATAAACCTAAACTTAAATGAGTAAAACTACAAACATTAAGATACAATCAATCATCAAAGACTTATGCTTCTTTATCAGCAAGGATATCGTCAATACAGTAAACGTTATTTTTTGATATAGTATAATAGATGTAATAGTAAAATCTATAGAAAATGTGTAGCGTAGCACCACCATCGGCTCCACACTCGCTAAACATCGTGATATTAGAGAGGAAACCTGCCAGTAGTAAAAACTCATTCGATAGAAACTTTACATCAACAGAGTTCGTTGGAGTTATTTTGATTTGATAGACAGCAGAGAGCAATGCAATGGCTCACCGCTTGTCACGTATTTGTTTTAAATCAAACCAACCAGCCACATCCGACTGAAGGTCATCCTATCAGTTTGAATACGGGATAGGTAAACTATTACATAGGTATTCGTACTCGCAGGGCCGCACAGTGTACCCGCGAGGCGCGCGCCGCGGGCGCACGGCCCTCGGGAACATTTTCAAATTTATTCCCGCCATTTGGCTTCGGAACGGTCTCGCACCGGCGACATAAACTATAACGATATTGTCACAGTGTCCAAATTACCTACCCGCTTGTGTTGGGTGCCGAGGGTTGGCACCTATGGCCTCAAAGCAAATACAATCTGAAACCTCCTATGCATTCCTTTATAACTCAAGTCTCGTTAAATAGGTGCGCCTGTACAAGAACTTGTAAACATGTTGGGGCGCATTTAACGTGCCACAGGAGCTCTTTAGGCACATTACATACACCAAATCAAGTTACAGTCAATTTACACTCATACTTTAGCTACGCTTGTGTGTTAACAGTATGCCTGTTCCAACTCAATTCAAATAAAAAAGAAACAATTGCGAATTAACAACAGCCATGTCTTTAAGTTGCGGCAGGCGCAGTGTCAGCAATGGATTAATTTACTGGACAATAACCGCCTAGCTAGGCTTGAGAAAGCATTACCGGCGATAAGCAATCAGTTGTCACGTATATATTCCAAACATAGAACCTTAATGGAACGTTTAAACTCTTGTCAATGGTGAATAACAGGTTATTTTTTGAACCAATATTGGTTTCAAGCTGCTTTTGTATGTGTGCGAACCCTACGCACCTATTGTGCGAATCGCGGCGATATCGATGCGATCTCCGCGTGATAATTAACCGTTACCAATATTTGTCCCGCATGCGCACCTATGCGCCATTGTCCGTGCAACGGGTCCCGGCGCCGGGAATGTTACCAATTATACAATTTATTGACATTTCCACGTTATTGAATTCGATTGTCCGACCGCCCGCAAGCGAATCAAATCCTCCAGCTCCTAATAGAATGATAAAAATAAATTTTCAATTATCTACAATACAATACAAATTTTTTGTTAGGTTAATAAAATTGGCAAAGTTATTCCAACAAGCGGGACACGGCATATTTGTTAAAAAATAAGTTTGTTTGCATTATACAATATTTTATTTTTATCGATGTATTCTTTCAGCTATTTAATCTGAGAAATCAAACGCTCTGACATTTACGAGCGCTTCATCGCTCCGTCCCGTTCGTTTCCATCCACTATCCAAATAAAAAATCATGTAACAGTTTGTAAATAAACATCTATTTAGAATATCTGGATGGAATCCAAAAAGTAAATGTCAGTGAGGCTTATCGCTAATGACATTTATCCCTTTAAAACTATCAGCAAACCGTTTTCGGGCGATAAACGAAAACAAAACATTATAATCGGCTAGCACCGAGCCCCAACTCTGAACTGTTACAGTAAAACAACTTTATCTGATCCGACACATTTTTTAAATCATCTACTAAAATTATCAACACGAATGGTAGACCTTCTGCTGGATATGTGGGGTAGGTAACGTGGTTACACTATACCCACTCTAACACAGAGATACGTAGTAGGTAGGTACCTACTACGTGCTCCGTGGCTTGGGTTATCTGCCTGCCTGTCACACGGAGCTGACACTCCATCGATTGTAAAAAACTAGAGATATCAACGAAATATGAATAGATTTAAAACGTAATCGCAACCTGTTCTCGGTAGGCGAGGGAATGGCTCGTGTAGGACAAACGGGGACTAAGTGGATAAAGGCAATCGAACATGAATTATGACGGTCGAATGTACTTAAAAAACCGTTCAGTATACCTATCTGCTGAAATCCGTGGAATTGTAACCGTTGGTTTTTAAATGGAACTTTCAGAACTGTCGTAGGAAAAGGTAAAACAGCCGGTAACCGAAACTTTAATTGCTCTGCAGGTTAGTTGGTGGTGAATCTTCGAAGCTAGGGGTCCTTGATTCGATTCCCAGCCGGGGCGAGCTTTGTGTGATGAGAGGTTTTCCCTCAGGTCATGGGTGTTTTTGTGCCCATTCGACATAACCTGTGTCGTAGATATCGCAACTGGAATATACAAGTGTGGTATCATGTGCAGCTCTCCAAAGGTAAGTAATTAGATATTAAGGTGACCCTAATTGTGTTAGGTAGAGATCGTGCCCTGGCGCATATCGCTCCCTGCTGCCGCGGCGGTCATTTAACTGCGCACGCAGCACGCAGTACGGAGCACACGTGCACGGTGACTAATTGGTTCTCACTACTCGCAAATTAATTATGCGTTTTTCTTCAATTCAAACAATGATTGTGTTTGTGCGGCGCGCCATGTGGCGGCCAGGCGGCCAGGCGGACGGCGCGGCGGTCACGGCAACGACCGCGTGTTGTATTCATCCACTATTCATCCTAAACAAGTACCTACCTAAACCTACCTACAATGTACGTATGGGATGGGCGTCCACTATGTGAGAATCGGAGAATTTATTCCGCGTTTGCGCCCGCCACCCGAGAGGGTGATGATACGTCTCATACGTATGTGATTTCACCGGCACCCACACCCTTAAACAATTACAAATACGGAATGTGGAGGCAGTACTTCTCCGGGCGAACTTTGCATAAGTGTACGATAGTGATGTATCCGGAAGCTCGTTAAATATGTATATACCATAATAGAACCATTATATATTGCAAATTATATTAAGGTTCTATTTCGTATTTAATCGTGTACCTGATAGTAGTTTCGTTGGCAACCTCTCAGATTTAACGTCCATATAAAATGGTATCGCTTTTAAACCTACTTAAAGGATTAATTTTGAAAATATACTTCTTACTGTTCACCTACGTGTTATAAGGAACCCCAGTGTGGCATTACATACTCGTGGAGTATACTCATGTATGACTGGCTGTGCTACAGTTTTATTAAGAGGAATTAGAATCAAACCACACAATACTGATATCATTACAATAGATTTTCTTTATATCAGTTATTTTTTTTATAATTGGTTATAATTAAAAAACGCTTTATAGATTTGCGCACGCTGCGTATGCTAAGATGTGACCGTAGTGGATGCATATCTTTATTTGTGTAGGTACACAAAGGCTTTTTTTGGAAGGCCTAACGCAGGCTCCGCGGGCCTCGCCAGATGGCGTCCGGGATGCTGCGTACGTTGTTAGAAGTGTTAAAGTAATAGCTATTATACTTGACTTGTGCCAGCTGATAGTGAGGATACAAAGGCTGTAAACTCTTTGTTTGTAGATAACAATAACAATGGATAAATAACGAAAATAAGATTAGGCACGAGGTGCTCGAGCCTCGGCCAGATGTAGGAGGGCATCGCGCCGCATGCGCGCGCGCTGTTGTACGCTAGCCATGGATATTGGATAATCCGTTCCCAAAGGGTAAAGGAAACCCTATTACGACTATTGTCTGTCTGTCCCACTTTACAACTGTATCTTTTCAACCATAAGCCGGAGTGGGCTGAAATTTTCACATTTCATTCGGTATTATTACGGCCTGCGAACAGGAAGGCACCTGGTTCGATTAACGGCTGGGACACACTTTGGGTGGTAAGCATGAAGCTTGCTCTCGGGTCTTGGGTGTTGTCTTGTGTTTCTGTGTTTATCCATGCCATTTCTGACACAGGGAACCCTAGTGCAGTATGAGTGTGTAATTATTTTGTTTATAATTGTGATATCCTGCCTGAAATAAATTCGGTGGTACTGAACCCTCCGTGTTCTGTTTCGACTTGCACTTAGCCGATTTTATGTAATTGAATTCAAAGCAAATCTCGCAAATAGCTAAATTTTCGATATAGGATGGCCCGACAAGGAACTGTGCGTGCAGGAAATTATCGCGATCAATTCCAATTATCAGTAGTAGTGATATCATTCGAGGACGTCACAAAGTAACGACCAGGCCATCGATACAAAGTATTATGTCATAAGCTTATGTTGAGTAATAAAACATATAGGTATACAGTACACATATAGTTATTTCGGTTATATTATTAGACAAGCTGCATCCCGCGGTGTTACCCGCTGTTAATAATCCAGCACGTCATTTTTGTAACGAAGAATTTATTAAACACGAAGAATTGACAGAATACATAATCGCCAGTGAGAAAACGACGTGGAAAAAGACATAAATCGAACGCAGAGCGGAACGGTAATTATAGCGCGACGAGAGCGAGGCGCGCGGCGCGAAGCGGAAACCTGCTCCATAAAGGTCGGCGTTGTTCCCGCGGCGGAAGACGGCGCGCCGCCGCGGCAGCTCGTAGGGACGCGCTGCCGGCACCGCGCCAGTACTGCAGCACCTACTCCAGTACTGCGCCAGGACTCTCTGGACACCGGCGCTGGTAAACGTTTGTCCTGCCTGTCCGATTATCTACCTATTTTTTATGTAACAAAGTGCCGATATGTTAAGTGGTTACTTCCAACAACAGCAATACGACTTAGGTACACCCCGACCGAAGTATGAGAAGACCCAAGTCGTACCCGGTTGCGCCCGTCACCCGAGACGGCGATGTTACGTCTCATGCGTATGCCATTTCACCGGTAGCAGAACACAGCAATGCGAGTACACTGTTTGGCAGACTTTTCAGGTGTGGAGGCAATACTTCTCCAATAAAGTTTACAACAAGTTACGAACAAGTTCTACTGTTACTTTTTGTTGCTCCATTAGCACCACGTTTAGGGGTAGGGACTTTGAGGGTATTCACCTGCTAACGCGAGCAACTGAACCAGATGTTTTTGGATCGTACAATGAGGCCAACCTGTCCCATGAGATTCGCACTGCTATTAGTAAGGAGGACGACGAGTGTCCAAAACAGGAAGACATGGTGAGATTCGCATTCTGGTGACGTTCATTGCTTTAATAATACATGTTTCAGGATTAGTCCAATCCTTACATTTCAAATTTGACATCATCCTAAGTCAATGCCCTAAAACATCTCCACCTCTGTATAAAGCAATAATTGGAATTAGTACGCATAGTTTGATAACAACAGGAAAATCGTCGGTCACTACAAAAAGGTAACCATGAGTTACCAAGTAGGTATCAAAGTCCATTAAATAGTCCAGTTAAATATTTCTTGGATTTTTGTATAATGGGATAGAATACTCATATCGTACGTTTTCATTGTATTTTTTTTTTGTCCTTGGTGGGAATCGTACCAGAGTCCTACAGCGCAGAAAGCAGAGCTGTGATGAACCAGTCTGTATGATAGGTGGAGGGTAAATCCAGGAACCTATAAACTAGTTTCACTACTGTTGGCATGATTAGTAGAGGCATCAAGGCATCGAACGATACACCTACTAGCTTCAAGAATTGTTTGTGGTCGCGACACGGCACTGCGGGAACCATTAAGATGAAGCGACATCGACAAGTGTTGATTATGAATGTGATAGCAAATAATAATAAGTCGTTATATCGTACTGCGCCGTTCCATCCCTAAAATATATGTTGCGTGGAGCTTGTAATTGTGCACCTCCATTGGTCGCGATAAAAACTGGCAGCTTCGTCTGAAACGGCCTCCTAGGGCAAGACTCGCAGTCTGCGTGCATTGTGTAATGTGCCAAATTGCTTATTTCAGTATAAATATTTGGACCCTGTAATACTGTCTTACATAAAGCTTGGATAATGGCCTCTTAAGAATTGGGCCTCCGTCAAATAGTTGGCAATATCATTTTCCTTCGAATAGTTGAACTAGAGAGTGTTACTAACAATGTCTCTTCAGGTAAATGTATTGCAGGATGGTCTCAGTAAGTTAGGCTCTATTTGATCGCGCAGAGACAACAAAATATCTCAGTAGTTACCTAAGTATCTACCAATATTCAAATCTATTATACAATCACTGTTTTATTTAAATTTAAAATTTAGGTTACCTACCTATCGTATGTGAAAAACAAATTGTTATATTCTAGTCCGCAGAAAATTGCCTGAATCCAAGATGGAAGATGGATCCAAGATGAAAAAGGTAAGTAATATTTAATACATCTCCGCTAAGCTTTTTACAAATGTAAGGACAGGATCGCAGGACATGACCTAAAATTGAAATGGAAATACCAAACAACAACAACACGAGTCGATTCTATTATAGAATCGACTCGTGTTCACCGCGAGGCATCCTCAGGAACGCTGACTGACTGACGCTGCTCCCAGATCTGTACAGCCTATATCTGTACACCATCAGTGATTAAATAATATCTAAAATATATTCAATAATTACGTCATTTTATAATTATTCAAGCGAGTTCCATACCAGGATATTGTATAGGCAAAACATTTGAATAGGTACAACAATACCTGCAGGATATAAAATACACTTCCTCAAGTTAAATTATTAAAATTACATTGTTTATTTCCATCTACCTTTTGAAATGGGGTTTTACGTCGGGTTTTGAAGAGTGGATTTCATATATTTACTTTTTCCTATCCAAAAGTGATACTGGTTTCCATATACGTCTATAGGTACAATATGTTATCCGTGATACACGTACTCGTATCTATAAAAAAACACTCCAAAATATTCTGGGGAATCTCTGCTGTTGATATGCTTTGTGTTTCGAGGGACCATGATGTTCGCATCCGTACGTGAGTAGGTACTCTCCGAGACCCAAAACGTATCCCCCGGTTGGTGCGAAAGGAGTAGCCTAAAGTGACAGTGGAACTTGTACCAAGTTCGTGCCGGTGGTGCAATCGCTTTTTGTGAAAGGTATGCGTGACGCTGAAATTACACATGAGACGTCACACCCGTCTCGGAGTGACGTGCGCAACTTAACATCAGGTGGGCCGTCGGTCCCTCCATTTATAATATACAAAACCAAAGTCACCTAAATTAAGAAGAACTTGTGTGGGTGATACATTGTTTACGCAGACGAAATCGGGATGTAAAGCCTATTCTTGGATTGCAACCAAACCGATTTCGAACATATATAAATATAATCTGTGTGCATTTTACAGATACTACATGAGGTCGTGAGGATGACATTTGGATAATAATTTCTAGCGTCCTAGCATTCAATTGGGGAACTATGAGCTCAATTCGTTTACATTTTTTATCGCGTCTTGCTTAAATAATACAAGTAGGTACAGCATACGTAGTTCCAGCACCGTCATAGCGGAGGGTTTTGTAATTAATGAACAAATAATAACAATAGTTGCGGCGGGCGCGCGGCTCCGTTTTTACGAGAGCTCGGGACAAAGGCGACGCGAACTCCGCAGGACTCCTGATGTGTGAATAATGACGAATAAATTAGCTGTGCCCTCTTTACCAACTACCACCTAACTGTTTTTGTCATTCAAGGTACATAGTGTTTCTTTATTGCCGGCCGGTGACGGAGCAGTTGAAATAAGGTGTTGAATAACGGGAATTCTGGGGCATCCATGTCGCCCTGCTGCACCTCCTAGAGTGCTCCTTGCTCCTTTCCTTTCTCTGGTGCAAATGCAGTATCAATACCAGCAGTAGAACTTGAGCCAAGTTCATCGAAGACTGATCTGAAATTAAGCAGTTTTATTTGGTACCATCTAGCACTCGCGCTGTTGTTTTCCGGCTAAAGAGTGGATGCCGGGGAAATTACAGGCGCATGAGACCACCATTTTAGTTTCAGATTGACAAGTGCAAGTATCTCCGTCGTGATGGGCGGTTGTTATTATATTACTTAGCATCAGATGAGCCGTATATGTTCTTACACAAAAAAAAACGATAACATTTTTCAATGCTTGCAGGTACAAAAGGACAGCATTACCGATGTACTGAGATGGCCCATATAAGAAAAACCAAAAGAAATTATTCTTGTGTCGTCAAAAAACACCATTTTAATTGATGACGGCTCGTTTCATCATTTCATATACGACAGCTTATGGCGTACGACAGCGATCTAGAATATATTATATCTCAAATATTTAATTATGAAAATATTTGCGGTGAAATGGAAGCATCAATTTGGAATTGTCTAGTTTAGCATATTGTCCGTGTCCAAGTCTCACCTTTGGCACAGTTGGCGGGCGGCCAGCGCGGCACTAAATCCAGCGACGATTTGCGACCGCCGCGCCGCGCCGCGCCGAACGCGCCGCGCCGCGCCCGCGCGCGTTCGGATACATCACCGGCGCCGTCACATCACTGGGCCAGCGCGACTCGCTGATGGCCAACGAGCGTGAAATGACGAATTTATTCTGGTAAATACCTTTAGGAGTGTTTTATGCACTTACTATTTCTACCTTTCTGCGAGTTCATATATTTTACTGTAGGTATAGGTATAATATATGTCTGGAAAAACGCCCACTCACGTAATGTGCCTAAGGAGCCCCTGTGAAACATTATGTTTACTTGTGTGTGTAAAATTTTAGGTGTCCAAACGATACTGGAGATCTAAAGGAATAAATGAGATTGAGTTTAAGTTTTACATAAATGACATTAAGAAAGGAAATGAAAAAAAAAGAATGAATTCGTAGCATTTCTCCAGTGGGATGAATAGTGAAAACGATCATCGTACCGCACACTCATGATGACCTGATCGGCTTGAAGGACTGCAAGCTGCAGCCATCACCGCCGGTGAGCTCCACAGATCCTGACGAAGAGCTGAAGCAGTAACACACGTTCCATATACCCAGCAGGCAGCCAGATATGTATCAATTCGTAAATAAACACGCAGATCTTGCACCGACGTCATCACGATGTTTTCGAATCGAATTTCGTCACCGGAACTAAGATTTCACATGAAACATTTAGATAATAGGAACAAAGAGCGATCAATCAATCTGTTGTAAGGCCGGTGATCGGCAGCCCGTGTGCCCGCCGTCACCCCGCGACCTCAGATAATGCGCGCAAATAGGCTACCGATTGACGTCACACGCGCTGAGGTAACATCTTTATCTCTGATCGGCGCTCTTATTACAAAGACGTAAAACCTATTTCCCTCCGCCCGGAAGATACCTACCGCGGCACGGCTTCAGCGAGGTCCACAATTTGAGCGACGCAATACGAGGCGTTAACCTCACCGCCACCGCCGCCGCCGCCGCCGCTATCGGCGCAGGTTAATGGTTCGAGGCTCCGCATTTAGGCCGCGCGTGACGTCACACTTGCATGTACCTATATACCTACCCACCTATTTCATCATCCCCGACACTCTTATTTAATTTATATTAAAAAGATAACCTGGGGCCTTTTGAAATCAGCAGAATATATTTCATCATGTGCCAACACATAAAATCATCTCTCGATTGACAATTAATTCCATATAGAAATATTTTGACAATAACAAAAAATAATTTTAGTGCAATAAACATGTTTAATTTCATCCCAAACAGATTAATTATAAAAAAAAATAACTATAATATTTTTGAAATACCTATGGTTTTACAGAATAATTTTTGACATGTTATTAACAATTCATTAACTATTTTTGAACTATATTATTTTATATAATTGATGGTTTAAATTTGATACTGGCTACACTTTATCAGGGTACATAACAGTTAAGTACACCTAACAGTAAAAACTTTAATACTTATCTGTTTAAACGTATTGTGTATGCAACAATAAAATAGAATTGAATCACTCAGTCAGGACTTGTATAATGTTGATTTAATAATATAAATACGCCTCAGTATTACATTAAATTCCCTACAAAAACAAGTTGCAGGTGTCTACCGATGCACGACGATGCTGTTATTTTCCTCAGATCTCTGAGATTGTAAGTACTAGGATACTGAAGAAATGGTTCCACAAATCATACATTCCGCATCGGTTCGTTTGCACACAATGCATGGCCAACATAGATTAAATATAAATACATTAAAAATGCACCAATTCGAATGAATATCACATATATACGACAGATAATACAATGTGGGTGCCCGCTACCCGCACGAAGCCGGGTCAGGTTGCCAGTATAATATAAAGCCGAGAACTTGGCAAATGGTAACTCGCGACGCGTTCTCGTAATTTCATCGTGTTTCAACAAATCAAGTAGTTAGCATCGCACTGATGCTCTATTTAAATAAGTTATCAAACGTTGCACCGGAATGTGAGTGGGCGTGTAAAGTCACCTATCCACTAAACGACGTATTGATAACAAATTAATATTTTAGTAGATATATAATATAATAATAAGCCTCTT
Organism: Aplocera efformata; assembly: GCA_921293045.1. Lineage (NCBI taxonomy): Eukaryota > Metazoa > Arthropoda > Insecta > Lepidoptera > Geometridae > Aplocera > Aplocera efformata. The sequence goes on along the minus strand of OV121045.1, from coordinate 13,151,183 downwards.
TATTTCCAAATCCTATGGTTACATTTTTTCTTAGTATCTTGTTAGTGGTACATAGTGTGTTTCCTTAATCCTATTATTATCTAGTAACTAATTGGTGAGATTTGGACCCCTTCTTGGGTAGATACTAACGGTTAACTATCTGAAATTATGATGTACTATCCTTGCGGTTTGCGTTTCAATATTACCTAGTGAGGAAATCAATAAACGAAGGCGGGCTTTAATTAAACTCCAGCCTTTATATAACAGTCTCTTGAAAACTTGCAGTTAGTGATATGTAATAGAAAACAAAACAAAACAGCGCCTGTGAGTCCAACTTCAACCAGTCCAGAGAAGGCACTCATTCTTGCTTTAAAGAGAGGAAGAATAATTTCCTCATGGATTATAAATGTCACCAGACGTAAAACACTATGATGATGAGTTCTAACACTAATAATTGAGTAACCTGTCCCGTGGGTATCAAAAGATATAAAAATCTTTATATAATATCATCAGCTCCCAGTAGGAAGGTCTGGGACAGGAATCCTATTCGAGTAGGATCGGAACCTCACGTCCTACGTGAATTTGGTGAACTATTTGCTTCTGTTCGCAAGATATTTCAGGCGAGTAATTACTCCCAAGTCAGCACATTAATAGAGGCTATTTGAAACCCTTCACATTTCACCCAAGTCTACAGGAAAGTTTCCTTATATTTAAGTGTGCAGTTGTTATTCTGGCTGTAGAAAATAATAGAAACTCATTGTAATGCTGTAAACATATCAAATATTTAAGTAACTTCTATAAAGGTTAAATAAAATAAGTAGGTACGTAAACGGAATAGGTATTATTAAACTTAACTCGAAGACCCAAATGAAGCACCTAAATAAAATGGCAACCATACTATGATTTATTTTGTCAATTATCTCACTGCCAGTCAGATTGATGCAGCGAATGCGCATTTAACTTCTTTTAAAAACGGTAACTGTGACACAGTTGCCTTCTAATACTTTGTGGTTCGCACGTGGTCAGATGAGCCGGCGTCCGTAAAGGCCACTCACAATGAACCACATAAACTCCAGAGACAGACAGCTTCTCTCCGCGCCCGTCTACTATCTAGTAAAAAGCAGCGATATTTTTAGATAGTTTTACGACAACAGGTGGCGCCCCGAGAGTTACGATGATTTCGCACAATGACGCCATTTTACGGAAAGTGTCTTCGTGGAGACGCTCGTCTCTAACGTTACAAAATCGCACTTCCTTGTTATTGCATTTTCATACATGTGTCTCTGACACTATTTAAAATTATTTTGATAATTCGCTGCATGCGCGTGAGACGTATAATTCTCGTCATGGGTGACGGGCGCAACGGGGTGCGACTTGGGTCTTTTAATACTTCAGTCGGGGAGGACCTAAGTCATATTGCTGTTGTTAAGTAAATTGTTGCTGTTGCTGTGCGGAAGTAACCACCTAACATTGGGTGGGTCTTAGAACGTCCCGTCACTTATTTTACATCAAAAAAATATAAAGGGAAAATATTATTATAATAAATACATAAAAAAAATATTTTTGTTTTAGATAAATCTCTATAACATGGAGTCGTTCCAACATCCGGTGTCTTTGTACTTTTGTTGTCTTTTTGCTATCGCCGTGACACGTGTTTGGGACGGAGTTTCAACTACGCTTTATTATGAATGCAGAAAACATATTATGTCATATTTAACTCAAAACTACCGCAATTTAGATAAATTTATCTTATCTAACATCCATCATCCATGGTGTTGACAAACGTCCATAGACATATGAGATATGCCAAGCTTAGCCCCTGTGGTATATTTATGATAATAATACCTGGAGCGCCTTTTAGTTAATGTAAATTTCTTTGAAGTGTAGATACAAAAAAAGCAGGGTAGAACGAATGGACTATGAGTCCCTGTAGATGCGATATGCAGCTAAATGTTTGCGCCGATAAACGCACAAGGTAACGTTGCGGGCGCGAGTGTGCTCATATCGGCTCATTCATGTTGTTTATCTGAGCCGGTGCCGTGTCATTCATGCCTCGGGTGACCACGGGCCCCGCTGTCCCGGGCCGGGCTCCTCATCCTCGCGGCAGACTTGCACACCTCCACATGTTGTAAAGGACCATCAAGGAAGGGATGTCTCGCATGAAATGACAGTAGAACTTCCTACCAGACTTACAGATAGACATACACGAGTTTGAGACATTGATGTAAGGTTTTAAATATAATAAATGCTGTCTTAAAAATATTATTAGAGAAACTAGAGACCCGCCTGACTTCACACGGGTGTACTGTGAGTGACGTAGGTCGTTATACGATTCCGTAGTACCCAGCAATAGCAATGTAAGCGACCAGATATGTTTTTTATATCATTAAATATCATTGTCATTCTCGGCTTTTACTCTATTATAATATACATGCATACACATAAACTTTTCGGAAATAAAATCTCAATGATAGTGAAAACCGTATCATAATCCATTGCGCGGTGTAGAAGAAGTTAGCAGAGAAACAGACAGACAAAAACCAACTGATGAAGTTGGTCACGTCCATATTTTGGTTCCCCTGGGTGGTCTTGCCGGACACCTTATATTTCATAGTTTATTTGTGGTGGTATGATAACGCTTGTCCCTGCGCACCGACCAAAGCCATAGCATCAACAACACATCCACACACACACACACACACGCACCGTATGGACTCTAGTGACAAGGTGAGATGGCGGTCAATTGATTGTTTATATTTAATAAAAAGTATGCATGAGTACGTGGGCACAGTAGCCACGTACGCATCGCACCTTGCCCTGTGGCCGGCGTATCGGCACCGGCACTTGCGCGCGCGCAGATAGCGCGGCCAATGTACGCGTGTGTGAGTGCCGATGTATGCGTGTGTGCGCGTGCCCATTTCCGTCCTTGCAGTATTATTGTACACTCGATATTAAAGCATCTACAAATAATATAAAAATATTATTGTATCGCTCGTTTGAAAGCTCGTGTGATATGAATAAACATTTCACAGAGCGCCATTTAGCCTACGCATTTTAATAAAACAAGAAGTAAAACCACTAAAACAGCATATATTATCTTATAGGTACATATAATGAAAATATTTAGTATCTACAAGAATAAAAGCCATTAAAACATATTAACGGCATAATGCGGCATAATCATATAAATTTACATACACACTAAACACGCACTAAAACGCGAATTAAATTTTGTGGAAACCAGAACACGCTACATTGTGTTTAATTTGCAAGTGACTTGAGTTTACCAACTCCTATAAACCCGCTAAAATATTATCTGGCGCCGAATTAGCTCGAAAAAAAAAACAATACATGTAATGTAGTCTTGTATATTGGTTGGTAAGTACCCGATAAAATTAACATTTGTAGGGATCTCTAGATTTGCCCCCGTAAAAGTAGTGCGTGATATGTGGCGTACTGTTGCGTATTCTGTGGAGCGGCTGATTACACCAATAAGAATTGCTCGTACATTACACCAGGGAGTACGTTTTGCACGCACGTTTGGCTTGCCTGCAGCGGCGCACACGGGCGCGTTCTGGGGCACGTCCGTGGGCGACGTGTTTGAACCTGTTTAATGATTTTTAAGGTCAAGGGATCCCTAATATGAATCCTAAATGCCTGTCTGTAGCTTTACAGACATAATATGTTGATCTTTTGAACCCACATATTATGTACGGAATCCGCAATGTACGAATCTAAATCGCACAAAGCGGGTTTATTATTGAAATTTTCTTGAATTTAATTGCTATGTTGCAATGCTTATTAGAATTAGTTTTTTGTTAAACAAATACAGCTATCATTGCCCAATTCACTGATATACAAGAGATATGCAATAATGTACTCATTGAATAAAATTCAGTATTAAAAGTATTAGCCAACTGTATAAGGCACTCATTAGCTTGATTGATGAGTACATTTTAAAACCAAGTTATAATTGGCTATAAGAGTAGTATAGATTTAAGTTCTAGTATAGATTTAAGTTAAGAGTAGTATAGTATAGATTTAATATTATCAGTAAACCATGTATAAACAAATTGACGAAACATCGCGTAAGAAAACAGGCAGTGTGCGCCGGCGGGCTGTCAGCGAATTCTTCCAATCTGTAGAGCGTCTGGTGATTCGCGTTCCACTTATTATCGTACCGTGGGCATTTGCATAAGAATAACAAGGAGGATTATTGATGTCGCCCCCTCCCCCTCGCCGGCTGCACCCCCTCCGCCCGACGGCCTCGCGAGAGACAGGCAGAAGCGATGATTGGGTATATCAGTTTGTAATACAGAAAATTGTTCTTTTTCTACTCCACTAACAAATAGCCGAGAAGCAAGAAGTGGTGGCTGGTGGTGTATCCGCTAGTGTATGTGTGCACGTGTGTGTGTGTGTGTGTGTATGTGCAATGTGGCGTGTGTGTGTGGTTAAAGTAATGCTGGTCGACTACAGTGATTATTGTTTTGTTCGTAGCACGGGTGCTAAGTTTACCCGTGCTTACTGTACTGCCGCCATAAAAATTTAAAAGATCAAAGTCAATTGGGAAATTTCATTACTTGTCAGAATAATATTCTGATTAGTGTTTGCTTGTGGCGTGCTCGTTGTATCAGAATATTCTTAGATGATTTTTCTTCAATGATCAGTAATAAATAAATCAAAATATATTTTCCAATTTATAAATCAATATTTATTGTTTTATCTGAATATAGTTCAAAAATTATAGATATGTCAATAAAAGTTGTGATTGACTTGACCGACTGTGAATAGATTTGTAAGTTATGTATATTCCTTAAGAAGCCTTTTGGTGGAGGATCAAACTATCCGCTGCCGCTCGAGGCTCGCGCGCCGCTGTAACGCTTAATTTTGTTCTCTTTTCATGTTTGCTCTGTATACATTTCGTCTAAAATGGAATGGAATAATTTGACGTAACGTTGCCATTGACGTGAGTCGGATTGGGCCTCAGTTTTATGCGATTGCTATTGTTATACCTTGTAGGGAATTTGTGTGTAATTCGCTTGCTCATCGCTACCTTCACATTATGTTAATGTATCTGTGTTCTGTTCCGAATGAAGAGGGAAGCAGCAGAGCTCATGTTCAGGAGGAGTATTGTTATTTCAGAATAAAGATGTGGTTACAAGTTGGTGCCGTTTTAAATCAATGTCACTGAATATTTAATTGTTGAACGTGTATATTTGTCTGCCTATAGATTAGGAAGAGTAGCTCTCAAACAGAATAATACTTTCCATCAAATTAATAACAAAAATTCAAAATGGTATAAATGGTATAAGAATGAAATAAAGTGAGACGTTAGTATTGACACTTTGGTTTTTCATTACTTACTTAGGAAAAGAGGAGTTCATCATTTCGCATGTTTATATATTTTTTCATGTATGTTCACCGATTTCTCCGCCATTTTAAAGTAGGATTTCTAGCGGTGGTTCTTAGACATTTCTTATGAAAATCGGTTCAGCCGTTTCAAGGTCATCAGCTCATTACCATTACACCGAGTCGGTGGTTTTTACATTATCGTAAAATGAATATGTAATAATTAAATTTGTCAAGTAGTTCATGACAAATGAAACTATTTCGACAACCATCTACTTTTAAGTATAAAACATGGCTTTTTTTGTTGACTTTGCATGATGAATCAGTTGGATCAAGCTTTATAATTAGTCCCGAATGATGAAATCAACTAAGTTCCAGAAAAGTGCACAGGAATCGTCTGGCGATCGAAGAGTCATGTTCTGAGACGGCTTCGCGTCTTCGTGTTCTAATTGAAAGATAGCACTGGAGGCCTGGGGCTTGTGTCGGGGACATAAATAACGGATTATTTATATACTCAGTTAGCGGCTGCGGCCAATAAATAGGCGTAGCGGAATGGTAATGCGCAGATTGTGACATTATCTCAACGGCTTTTCGTTAACAACCCCGTCGGAACACTGCGAACGTTTCGGATATATTTTTGGGAACTTTCGGGGTAAAATAGAAGCTAAGCCTATTTAATATATCAAATATGTAGATTACTAAGTAGGCTGCTATAACAAATAGGCTAACTATAAAAGCAAGGGGCCACGGACTTTATGCCCGGACTTGATCAACATTATTATGATGAGCTGGATCTAGGTTTTTGGATGTTTGTGTTGTATTTACCTTGTGTTGTGTTTCCGTGACACCTTTAAGGCATGAAATCCTAGTGTATGTTAAGAGCGTACAAGAGTAAATTTTTTACATGATTGCTATATAAATAATAACAAAATATCAAGTATTTACTAAGGTATTTGGTTATACAATGCCAAGTGGCGACGAGAGAACGTCCTCTTAAACACCCCACGTTATTCAATTAACAGCCTCCGTAGCACGTGACGCTACGGTGCTACGGGCTACGGCTACGGTGAGCTACGTTCTACGGCGCTACGTGACCGTTCGCGGGAGACTTTCCATTGCTACTAAAAGACAAAATTCAATTCAACTGACTCCCAGGAATTTGTTTCACGGAAATTGAAATAGTTCTATTTCCTGTATTTAAATGTGTTGAGCATTAATACATATTAAATCTAGCGTTTCATCTATTCAAAAATACATTGTTCAATCCAATTGAGAATTATGAAATTGTTTAACAATTCACGTACGCAAACTATTTGATGGAATACCCTCAAAGTTCAATGTTATCAGTAAATTAAACAGATGAAATCAAACAGTTGTTTTCGATCGTCGGCTGACCCCAATCGAACAAACTGGAGCTGACCGCCCGAATCAACTCAAAATTAACCTTAAATAAACTGAAGAGGAGAACTTCCATCCGCCTTTTCCCACGATTAAAATTCCAAATTCCCTTTTTGCCGGCCGTCGCGGCCACGGACCGGACACAGTGTAAGGATTACGATTTAATATGATGTTTTTGTATCGATTGTTACCAGTTAATGGAGATCAGATGCTTGAAGGAGTTCAAGTTTATCTTTAATTGTATTGAAGGGATTCGGGAAAATATAGTCTTTAAGTTTTAGACAAAGTTAAACTCAGTTTATAAGGTGCGTAGCGTAGCGACGAGTCCCAGGTTTGATTCTTAGCCAGGGTCTTAGATGTATACACGTCAATGACTCTCGCTCTGAACCGTGCGTGTCTATCGCACCCGACTCATACTATATAGTCCTGGCGGCTCAGAATGTGTGCACGTCATATAGTTCGTTATATGAACTCTATCTACTCTGCCTTGTTTAGTAGTAACTTAGTAGATGACGCAGATATTATAATCACTAAGTAATAAGGAGTTGGTTATCAATTCGGATCTTTTTTTAATGTATGTTAGGACATAACTCCGTCATATATTTGCAAAATTATTTTTTTGTTCGAAGGTAGTTTATTTCGAAATAGTCCCCTAGAATTGTTATCAAACTCGGTTCAATAGCTCGGTTGATGAATCAAAACAACTGGAACAAATACTTCATAAAAAACTAATATACGTAAGTACTTATAGTAATATACGTAAGTACTTATAGTAATATACGTAGTATTGAAGTCGGTTTTTCTCGTTTTTTCACGCGCAATTTTGCCAAGTTTAACGATATCATATCACACAGCGGGATATGGAAATGTGCAGGAACAGTAGTCCAAGAACCAAACTCAGTGACACCCCGAGCCCCGTGGCCGCGGCGGCGGAGGCGCGGAGGTACAATGGAGTCCCTAAATCACGGGAGGACGCGGGAGCAATTCCGAGCGGAGTTGCTTAATTCAATCATGATAACTGCGCCCGCCGCAAGAAATAAATTGACCAATGACCGCTGTGCGAGACCGCTCGCGATAGGGCTGGTGCCATTACCGAATGTGCGGCTGGAATAGGAATCGGGGGTATTGTTTCTGTGCCTCGCGGACCGCGTCTTCATATTAATGCAATTATTGTATTCAGTATTATTATTTGTCAGTAATGAAAATTTTAGCGCTTCAAGCCTAATATACTAAGCATAGTGTACTATGGAAATATATAGAAAGTTATATCCGTCCGTCGCCAAGTATCTGTCTCGGGTTGGCATTTACGTCCTACACCATTTAATCATCTCCCTGTGTGTCATCATTGTACTGTTTCAGGTAACCATAGTTCATTATTTTAGGTTTTTAAACCCAAATTTTGGAGCTTTCCGGAGAAAAGTAATCACTTTTAACAAGTGCTATAAAGTTATTCTATAAATATTTTTATTGTATTGTAACATGTTTGATAATAATTTGTATTAAGATTGTTTTGTAAGACAACAATAAGGCGACTTAATTTCCCAAACGAATATTCGCATTCCGAAATTCTATTTGATTGTCTCCAGTCCTGACAACCCTATCACAAAAGAAAGGGTACCTGAGGGTAATTCAGGGGCGACCTTGCAGTCGCCGATAACAATTGGGAGCCGCTCGCCGCCGCAAATTCAATATCCAGAGGTGTCGGCGTGCGACACCCTGCACTAGGGCTGGCTGCCCGCGACCACTTCTTCACCAGCACATGAAGATCGATACATTTTTGTTTTTGTCATGTTTACTTATTTGTTGGCAAATCTATTATGTAGACTACTGACTTTTTTTTGTTAAATCATATTTTGCCCAAAATTATATCTTTTTGAAGTAACAGTAATTTGTGGTAAGATCAAGTACTGACGAGTTGGCGCTATATTCAATTTTCAGCATAATTTATTATTAATTTTGTAAAAATTTGCATTTTTTTAAGAACACAGGTAAAATTATACAGCTAAACCCTATCTAAACACAAAATTTCATCCAAATCGTTAGACCCGTTTCCGAGATACGAGAAATAAATAAGTAAATATTATATATAAACCCAATTTTAGGACTAAATTTAAATCCTATCTTTTGGATTTACAAAAGTCTGTTCAGTGAATCTTCATTCTCAAATATATATTTATTAAATTTTTATTAATTGTTATTACAAATTACCTTGCGGATTCCTGTAACACGACTATTCCTTCTAATGTCCTTTTTTATGATCTTTTGAACTTTCCATATTATTGTTTATCGCACGGTGGTACTCCTTTTTGTTTATTTCTAACAACGAGAGATTTCTTCTATAGCATTTTCCTAGCACGTTGTCTTTTTACTATTATTATTTTTATTTATTATTATTATATTGCCTCCAATTCCAATATTTACCTTTATTAGTTCGTATTTTGTCTATGGTAAAACGATATATATACATATTTTATTTTACTTTATGGTTAGTTTGTTTACTTATTATTAGTATTACCCCCCCCCCTTTACCTACTATTCGATGCACGTGAGTTCGCTAAGGCTTGTGCTGAAAATCAGCGCTGGGTATCCCATTTACCCAGCACATGCTGAGCACAGGCCTTTCTCGCAAGCGCTGTATACGGCAGCGTTCCGCCAAGGCATGGTTTCTTTTTATTTTTTTTTCTTCTTTTTTATGTTTTTTTTTTTATTATTATAATTATATATAGTTTTGTTGTATACTATTGTGTTTGCGAGAATAAACTGTTTTTCTTTCTTTCTTTCTTTCATATACAAGAATTGCCCGTTTAAATATTAACATCTAAATATCTTTATAAATAAATCAAAGTAATTATAATTCAAATAATAAAACTACACGTTGTTTGAGAACGTATGTTCCAAGCTAAAAGTCAATTAATAAAATGATCGACACTACGGGGAGCGGCGGAGTGCCATCCCTCCGCCGCCAGCACCTTGTGTTTAGTGTCCGCTCGCCGTCCTCTGCCCACTGTTGGGGATATAACCACTTAACGAGGACTGAAGTCTGGCTCCAATTGAATTTCCGAACTGTCGGCCCGCACTAAATATGGAGATACGAGGAGGTGCGCCAAATTACATTATCCACGTAAATGCAGGCGTAGTCCACCTATTAAAACTATTTAGTTAAATTTGTCTGCGGACAGCGAAGGGTACTTTGCACCTCGTTGGCAACCAAACAATTTTATATATTCTACAAAAGGAAAACTAATATCAATAGTGACATTATCATACAGAAACGCCTCACTAGCTCTGGGTATATCGGAACCACATTCTGTATCTTCAGGTGGAACAATAACTTTGGCCCAAGTTGGGCGCCAAGAAGTTTCTTCCTCAAAGTCTATCAAAGTTTAGCCATTCCCTAATCACACATCGTGCCCTATCGGCCGATATCGCACAATATATTTGTTATAAGCCCGATAGGCCGGTCGGGCATATTAAACGGCGATTAACCCACCGGCCGGCCACTGATTTATGCGAACTATTAAAATCTCCGAAGGCACAGAATTAATTGCACTACTTCAGAGCTGGTCGCTTTATTAATTGGGTCCGAGTCGCCTGTTGTTTATAGTGGGCTCCCTTTCCTTGGAGTCGGGCCCTTCCTGACCCCGGCCGGCTCCAATTTGTCCACTCACGTTTCTATTCAGTTTCAATGGCTATTAAGGACCCTACCTCTGTTTCCGAATAAGTTAAAGCGCCGGGTACCTCGGCGATGTCCTCCGAGGGTACCGTGGACCACTTCCACGGCTACCTCCCGTATTTATACGGCACTTACTAATAAGCGCGATCGATTTGAATTTGGAACTGTTAAAGTACTTGCCGAGTTCTTCGGTCGTGACCCGGAACACGAGTTCTGACATGGAACTTTTCAATTACAATTCTATCTTCCCCTCGGCTGAAATTTTAGATTTAATCATATTCAAATCACAACACGGGGGTCCGGCCGGAGTACTTTATAACTTGGACAAACGAAAATTATGTGCGTAGGTAGCCGTCACAAGTTTTCACATTTCCATTTAAATGTGAACGTTATATCACCTTAGCCAAAGTACAGATGGGGAACCAGTAACACAACTTATTACACAGATTATTTACTGCAGAAGCGTTTCCTAAGAGTTTTTTTTTTTTTTTTTTTTTTTTTTTTTTTTTTATGTGAATTCGTGACGGAACGAGCTGAGGGCCCACCTGATGGTAAGTGGTGACCCTCGCCCATGACAACAGTAATGCGCGCGACTCAGTATGAGATCCAAATCTTTACTGAGTCGCATTCATCCTGCTGCGTCCATCACCCGAGACGGGGATGATACGTCTCATGCGCATGTGATTTCACCGGCAGCCACACCCTTCCACCGGAACACAGTAATGCAACCACTACTGCTTGGCGGCAGATTCCAGATGTGGTGGCAGTACCTCTCCGGACGAACTTGGCACAAGTTCTACTGCTACTTTTGGTTGCTCCTTTAGCACCACCCAGGGGGTACGTGTAGGGAATCAAAGGGTATACACCTACGGACGCGAGCAACTGGACCCCCCAATTTATTTGCAACGAAACAACAGATCAAAAAAAGGCTAAAGCCCATTCAATGTCTCCTGTCTAGGCCGGTGTCCCTGCAGTGGGAGCGATAGAGGATGATACAGTAACATTAGACTGCCTTGTTCGTACCATCGTCTTCATTGAAAAAAGAAGGTACAGCGCAAAATCAAAGTTGCCATTTATTTCCATTAAACACAATATGTTTATCCCTCTTGATTAAATTTCAAATGCTATGTAGTGCCTCAATTGCTCAGGTTAAGTTATTTTTGAATATCTACAGGTTGTATACTATGGCTCGGCAGTGTCGGTCGAGGTCGCGAACAAATTATGAACAACAATTAGCGACGCGACGCAAAGTTGTCGCGGCGACGTCGGTGTCGGCCGAGTGTCGGTGTGTCGGCCGGGTGTCGGCCGGGTGTCGGCCGGGTGCGGCCGGACTACACGTGCTTCGAATTTATTCCTTTTGTAAATAACATTTCATTTATAGCCGGAGAAGTTTGGGAACGATATGAATTACGGGAAGGTGTTCCTGTTGAATATGTTCAAATTTTATTTTATAAAGTAGAATGTTAGTGGGAATATTTTAACAGATAACTGGAGATAGGTTACTATACTGTAGCATCTTTATAATCTAAATCAATGGTTTTTTTATAATAACAGGATACGATATCCATTGAAGTCACATACAAAATATAATATAATATTATAAATAAAAACAATTTGGAATCGGATTATCCCTTTTGAAGATAACCACAAGACCACAGACAGACAGTCAGACAGATAAACAAACTTATTGCCGACACTTAAAGCACTCCTCCTTTTAGGCGGAGTAAAAATGAAAGCCTTATGAAGAGTATGAGGAAACCTTATTCCATCGGTTACAAAATAACGAAATACCCACTGTTTAGCATATTAACCCACACTCTTTATCTATATAATAATACAACTTAGCATACAATTTCTTAAAGTAGGTCATTTATGATATAACAAAAACCATTACATACAACCCATTACAAATACAATTCTATAATCACTGAATTTCCTTATAATTGTGAACCATAAGTTGTGCGTTATTTAATTACATCGGTGGCAAATTATAAATGGATTAATTAAACAGTATTTAATTTCTTATACCTACTCCTCTGCCGCTTAGTGGCGGGAACACGGGAACGTTATAACACACATCCGCGAACCCGCCGCGGCTGTCCGTTTCCGGACCCCCCTGTGTTGGCATCGGGTGCCACTCCTCTGTTTGCGACACGCCAGGACATATGGCGTGTCGCAACCACCTCGGGGACCAGGTCAGCGAAAGGGCGTCAGACGACCCCGTGTCTAGACGCCCTAGGTCCCCATGCGACGGGTCAGATATGTGGCCCCGTCGCCTGCCACTACGGCCGCAGAGGATAGGGAGAGTGGCGCCTCTCAATACCAACACTCCTCTTCCCATGCGGCCCCACCGCGTCCGCCATCGAACGGTGGCGACCCCGTCGTGGCTGCGGTAGGTAGGGAGAGCGGCGCACCGTTATACCGGCACTCCTCTCCCACCGCGGCCCCTATCCCTCAGCTGCGATGCCTCCCATTCGACATCGCAGCCCGCCTCAGTTGCGGTGCCCCCCATAAGGCACCGCCACCTACAATGCCGCTCCTAGACGGCTTGGAGGCAAAGCCTAAAGGAGCGGCCCTCCCGGGTTCCTCTTAGCTTCACCGTGGGTGACCAGGCCACGGTTACTAAGCCCCCCCGCCCCGACAAGGCGGGAACCCACGGGGGGGTAATTACTTATACCTGAATAAAAAATAAAGAATTGGCAGAACTGGCTTCCTAAGATACATAATAATCAAAGAATCCTGAAAACATCAAAAGTTGCAGAACCTATGATTAAGAATTATCCTTGTCTAATCTAAATTTTCATGAAAAAATTCCCTGAAACGTATATCCAAACAATACAATTGTATTAAAAATGTAGCTTAACTAAATTGTAGATTACCTCTCTTAAACCTTTGACGCAACATAAATTAATATTAATTTGAAGATTCAAATTGAGCATTTATTAAGATCTTTTATAAAAACGGTAAACGACCGATGATTTTTTACCGGTAGAGTACCGTTAGTCAGAATAGGTGACTTACCGGTATGTCGTGCCTCAGTTTTGACCCGAAAACAGTAACAGCCGGTATGAGACAAGATTTACAGGCGCAGCAAATTGGACAGGTTCGCACTTCCCGCGAGATAAATACGCACCGCAGCACGCACCGCGACCGCAGCCTGCCGCGCCGCACGCACCTGCCACGCACGCGGCCTCCCGCCTCGGGGCGCTGCGGGAAATTGTAGTCTTGCATGATTTATCCGTGACCACGAAGATTATTGTGCTAGCGTAAATAGAGTTAGGAGTCTTCCTTGGTGCTGAGAGGTGTGTAATTGCACAGGCATTAGTGCAATTGGCATAGTGACGCTTGTCTCGCTGCATGGCAATGAACAGTGCTGACCCTGCGCCGGCCGGGGCGAGCCTCCTCATTGGAAGCGCCCGGTCGCGGGGCTTCGGTCCGGTTTCACAAGTTTCAATATCAGCAAAATGGTTACTGTTTTAACTATCAAACAAAAAACTCTTAATGTTTTCCTCTACATTCTTTTTCAAATTAAACACCCCCTCGGGGATGATCCACCTATAATAATAAAGATTCAGGAAAAATTTGAGGCAATTTAGCCATACCCTCGGAAACTGTCCCAAAGGTAACGTGCGAGATAGGTATCGAACTCTCGAGATATTTGGCGCAATACCGACCGGCATAAACCCGAATCTCGCTATTTAGATCATCTTCTGTCCGTGTGTCCTCGCCTTTTTAAACTTCGCCAACATATCTTTGCGACTCGGTCGAGCCAATTTCAGACGTACGAAGATGGGATACGGCTCTGATTGCATTGCTAGATAAGTTTGTAAGTAAAGGTAAGAACAAAAACGCGATAAGTTTTATTCCCGGCCCGAGGTGAGCTGGACGTAAAGGGAATAGCGGACGATACGGGAGGCCTTTATGGCGGGAGATAGGTACCTCGCCTGTGCTTGGCGGGGAACGCATAAAATAGTTACGTTTATGAAATCTCTTGACCGGCGCGTTCCACGTTACCTTATCGAGGCAAAGAACTGATATTTATTTCCTCATGGCTGATTAAAAATAGGTCTGTTAGGTCAGTTGGTAACCTATATTTGATTACAGGGAAGTACAACAGTGCAGAGGATGCCATCGGCAAGATAAGGCAGAAGTCAGGCTAACGAGAATTAACAATCGAAGTGGCAGTCGATGCGTTACAGTGCCGAAGAACCGATAACCGTTGGGCAGAACAGTTCACGAGCATAAAGAGCGAGTAGACGAAATTGAGGCGCCCCGTAACCAGGTGGACCGGGGAGTTGCGGTACCTCTCAGAAGATGGATGTGGAATGACGAAAATCTGACACTTACTGGAAGACTTACTTACACTTACTTACTGTGTTCTATTATATTTTGAGCAGTTAACTAAGGTAGTCTAAATGATGATGTCACATATAGGTACCTGTAGTAGGAACCCTACAAAAAATAGATAAATAAGAAACAAGACATAAAAATCACACAGATACAGTCCCGACCGGAGATTGGACACTGGCCCGTTAGCAGTATTATATTCTTTGAGATGGAGTTTATTACATTCACATGAAACAAATAAAGATGATAACATAACTAGAATGTAGTAACGCATCACACCTCTGAGCGAGTAAACAAAATTGACGTCATTAGAGGCCGGCTTATTTTGTCAGACAGATAATATTGCGATAAGTAGTTCATAGAGCTACACATTTACCGAGTTGAGTAAGCGATTAGCACAATAATGCTTCTTAATTTAAATTGTATTCGAAGCAGTTTCCCATTACATTGTAATCTTAGAGGAAAACCTGTTACTCAAATTGAAATGAAAAGTGGTCACGGGACATGATTTGCAGCGACTGTAGTTTGATCTAATATACATATTCATAAAGAAAACGGTATACTGCACTTTGGAATATGTAAGCAGTGTATACACATAGGTAGACGTTACGTTCTCTTCCTTGGCAGACTGCAATATCCCATATGCATGGACACAAGACGCGGCACCAAGAATAGGATTCAACCATCGTAAACTCGGCCCAGATTCATAAGATTTGATTTATAGGAAATCTCAGTTTGTATACTGCATTGAGAAAGTGAAAAATTGCACAATAATTTTTGAATATTTAATCGTATTTTTTTTCAACAGACACATTTGAATATCGGTGTATTGGTATGGGAATAGTTTTATTAATATAAAATCCTCCCAAAGCAGAATTCTTATTAGTGCTCTTCTTGCAGTCTGTGTACAGCGTCTCGGCTCACAGCACTCTGATCCAATATTTCCTTACGGCGTATTTAAATCACGTTATAAAGCTAGTGAAATATAACTTCCTGCTTCGAGCAAGGACTCCTGTACGATCGAGTCGAGACGCAAACATGTTTTGCACACCTCACGCGAGATAACAGAGCGCTTGTACCGGTAAACAATTTGTGACGAAATGAAATCACCTTATTATTTTACGTTTCAACAACAGTTCCGTCTAAAAAAGGGAATGACAAATCACGTACGTATTTTGAATACAAAAGTCAAAGTCTTAGTCTAATAAAAAATACTTGGAGAACTCACAGTTCTTAGTACTAAGTTTAGCGCTTGTTCAAACCCAATCGGAACTAAGTTTGCGCGCCTTCACAATGAGGCAGGATGTATAGGCTCACTGTAAAACAGACATCAAACATCTGATTGTCTTACCTACCTACCTACATTCCTGCAAATAAATGTGTTCTTATTCTTATGGGGGAAAATAAGCAAGAAATCCATATTCTTGCTCAAAACGGATGCAAACAGACTTGAGAGGAAGCTATCGCGAAGGATATCTCAGAATGTACTGTCACTTACAAGATTACACACTTGTAAGACGTTGTAACAATCGAAGTAGTTTAATTGGATCCCAATATGCGCTGGCCGTAAATCAGAGTTGGTAAGTGGTCGATACGGAGTGGTAGATACAAGTACGTGCCAAATGGAGTAGATTGTTTATTTATGTGCATCGGAGCGCGTGGGACCACTCGGGGTACGACGCACCGGGGCAGCCACCGCCACTGCTTCTACCATTTTGAAAACGCTTAATGTGTATTATCTTATTAGATCATGTAAGTTCCAGTGGAAGGGTAACATTTTACGAAAATTACAAAACAACAATATTTATTGTAATAAAAAGGAAAAAAAATTTAAGCAACAGTATAAAATTTAAATATAAGATTTTGTATTTATTTGGATATATTTGGATATAAGATTTTGGATTATATTTTGTACACGATTTGATAATTGCAAACAGTCAAATTGTCTGATGAAAGATCATCCATTTGAGAACAGGTCGACCGATTTGGCTGTTTTTTTGTGTTCTTAATTGTCAGGATAACGTCAGTATGGAAGAAAAAAAAACAATTTTTTTTCTTCATTTTCTTCATTCATAAATTGCACTCATGCGAAGACGGGACGGGTCTCCAGTAACAAATGATTTTTATATTATTATATGAGATTAATAATTGAAACCTACATGTATAATTGATAACGTGATCTCCGTACGTAACAAACGGCAGCGGGAGGATGCACAGTGCGTCGGGTGACATCCCAGAAGATATCGTTTCGGAAGATGCTGCGGCAGTCGGGTGGATGACATACTCGTAGGTGTGGTGCCCCCGTTCCCCGCCCGCGCACACTTGGACCACTTTGACACTTGCCAGGACAGAATTAGCTCCGTGGGAGATCTTGGGAACTGACCTTACAAGATCGCTCACTTGGAACCATCTCTTATGATGATGATTGATGATTATGATGAATGATTTTCATAACTAAATAGTATTTTAAGGCCAAATGTTGTTTTTATTTGAATGTAATTATAGTGACGGGACGAACTGATGGCCCAACGGATGTTCCCGGGACCATGACGCATGTAACTGCGTCGAAATATAGGGAGTCAACAAAACTCACAAATCATGGTAAATATCTCGGTAACACGAATAATAATCCTCCTATTAGTTAACTTGGATATATTAAACAGTGGATTTCTTTCACATATCAGCCACGAGAATATAAAGTTTATTGGCCTCACAGCCAGGGATTTTAAAAAGTTATTTTCTTTTACGGCCAGTTAGATTCAAAGATTATTTGGGAGAGCGCGGGCAATCTTGAAAAACCCGGTGACAGCAATATTTCGGAATGACATTGGCCCCGGGCGCGCATCAACTCGACCGCACAGTGCGAGCCGGAGCCAGAGAGGAGCGTCGCGGCGGCGGACGGTCCCACTGAGATAAACCATGCCACGCGTGACACGGGGAACTTACTTATTTTTCAAAAAGAAAACTCCTTTTTCTTTGTTAAGGTGTGCGGTACGTCTTTACTCAGATAAACAGAATTTGTGTATTTTTCAATTTCTTTCACAGAATGTGCTAATTGGGATAATACAAACGTGGAAAGAAAAATTTCACGCGACCATTTCTATTCCAATATAATTAGTTTGGTTCTTGCTCGGTAACCGGATGCTTAATAAATAAAATATCTTCGTCAGATCCAGCGATGTAAGTGTGTTTACTGGTAGACATCCACACTGAGCCATCGGTGGAGACCGCCGCGAGGTGTCTCACACAAAAACTCAATCACATGGAGTCGATGTCCGATAACGAATGGAGACGTACACCTCCGAGATGGGCTCACTACCGCTGATGCACTCCAACAATGGGTTCATTTCTGATAACACATCAGACAGCACTGCTTTACTACTGTTGAGGGGATTGTTCAGTAATAAGAGTCTAAAATTTGTTATTTCTCATTATAAATTTATCGAGACGATTATCAAGCATGACCTGAGTTTCCTTCCTGCCTTTACTAGTGATCTGAAGCTGTTTTTGCAAACCACAAAATTAATTATCACTTATTCAGGCTAAAATGCAGCCTGTATGATCTAGCTTCAAAACAAATTTCATCCAAATCTATACGGCATTAAGACATGAAGGAGTAAAAAATACACATACAGACAAAATTTTGCATTTAAAATATCAGTATTCTTTCCTGATAAAACTCCAGAATAGCAATAAATTTTCTAGTGAAATGTTCGACTATCCTCCACCTTTGTCCTTCCTAAAGCATTCTGTAGAAGAAGTCGTAATTGAGAAGTTCACGTCAGGTTGTGAGGGTGAGTGCAGCCCGGGGCGGCAGGCGCAGGGCGGCGAGCGCAGGGCAGCGGGCGCAGGGCAGCGGGCGCAGGGCAGCGGGCGCAGGGCAGCGGGCGCAGGGCAGCGGGCCCAAGGTGCAGGGCGGCGGACGCAAGCTAGTGGGCCCAGGGCACAGGGCGGCCGGTAAAGGGCTCGGCGGCACCCCAGGCCCTGCTGCCGAGGATAGGCGCCGGTTAAAGGTTGTCGACCGAATGGATCCGACTCTGTAGTGGGAACCACCTACTGTTCTGTTTCTTATTACTTTTATCGGAATATGTTGATGTAAAGATAAAGCTGGGGATTTTACACGATGATTTGTGAGGACAATATAAAGTTGTTAGTTGTGTCATATTTCATTTAGCCTTGAATGAATTTGTGTGTGAATATTTTAGTATCTGTTCTTTTAATGCGTTAATTGGATTCCAATGATCTGAAATACCAATGTTATTGTTTCTGTGAGGTGTATCAGAGGAGGCTGAGTTTGAGTTTGTATGTATTCTTACATTAGACACACCATGTTCACTAAAACGAACGTTTAACTTACGCGTTATTACGCTCAGGTGACTAAGTGTTATAGACGATTGCGATAAACGCCATACCGCATACAATCTAGGCTCCTCAACGCCTTCAGTTTGCGCAAACACAATCCAACTATTATACTCATCAATCCCATTATATCCATTTCTTTTGAAAGCAACTGCTCCGTGAGTCGGCTCCTGGATACCTAACAAACAAGAGGCAACTAATTTCCAACTGTACTGTAAAGAGACTCCTCGTGTACAAAAGATTATAAGGAGTTCGATGCGGGACCGATACGGAGCCTCGCTAATCTAATTACGGCAGGCGAGCTTTGTGCTCGTTTGTTTATTTCCTTTGCCGAGCTGATATATTTTTTAATATTTTTTTAGAGTTCCGCGCTCAAAGGCGGTCTCGAGTTATGAAATTGTTCAAGCGTTAATTGTAGACGTCCAGTGGCGAATATTAAAGTGGCTCGGGTGCGGCCGGCCTTACCTAACTAGTTCACCTCACACGGAGGACTGCCGATCGCTTGGCTGCTTTACGAGACTGGAAATATTTAATTTGCGGAGTTCCTAAAGGATCCCTAATTATCTGTTTGTGTTGGAAGTTTACAGTTGAGAGAAAATAAATATATAAAGGCGGGCGATTTGAACTATTGTAATTTAGGATTTCAAATTTGAAATGAATTGGGCGAGTTTAAATGATGTAATATTTTTCTATTTCTGTTCTAGAAAGAATCATTCATTCATTGGAAAGTGGGCGTGTCCGATTCGTCGCGTTTTTTCCTTCGATTGGTAATCGCCGAAGTCATTAGGGCGCTTTGTTTTTTATCGACGGGTAATGGCGCGAGAAATGTCGTTATCCAAAAGAAGTCAGGTGTCGTTAGCTCGAGTCCTTCCAGAGAGGGGATCCTCCTCGTTCTATTGGCATGACAATTGTTATTTCGTGTTAATTTTATAATTTTGTATTTACAAAATATGAATCATAAATATATATTATATCAATTAAATTTATTAATTTATTAAAGTGTTTTTCCTTGAGGTAAACAACTAGTTTATATAACTTTCACTGCAAAATATAATACTAATTTATATATCAATAAGGAAAACTCAAACAGAAGTAGGTACAATCTAGGGAAGTTATTAGTTGGAACATGTAGAATATACGAGTAGATAACTCAATAAATTGATAGCAGTATTTCATTATAAAATGAAAATCGACAACAACTTGATCGTCAAGCGTCACTTCTTATATTTTCAAATTGTTAAGAAGAAGAAATTATTAGGGGTAGAAATTATTAAAAGTTTAAAGCACAATTTTAATTATTTCAAGTAATAAAATTCAACTGCGTAGGTGCGTGGCGAGTTCGCAACTGCCGTTAGTGCCGTTACGTCGTTACGCCGTTACCGTCGTTCGCCAATAAAACGAATTTAAACATAATTAGACCCGCCATTTTTAAACTTAAATTCATTAAAGAACCATTCCAAGGTACAAATAAATAATAAATCTAGATCGGCGGCGCAGAAGCAGTTAGAGGAAACTGATTACTGCACATTTAATAGGCTCTAATATATTTTAACGATTATATTTAAGACTTAAACGGTCGCACACCTAGTTACAATTCTCTGTATCGTAACCGTATGTCATTTAGAATATGAAATGGAAACCCGATAAAAAAAATTATGCTCATCACAGAAAGCTTTAAATATGGAGGCGAACTTTGCCAGGGGGTACAAACCCAGAACCCAGAGGGTATATATTCCCTAAACATACCCCCTAAGTTTAAGGGGTACTTTTTGATACCAAAGAGCAGGCGCGTACTAGAAAGTTCTAGTAAAGAAACGAATATTTCAAGGTATCAATCTTCATTGAAATTCCTCTCGCATAAGCTTGCATCTTACGCCGCTCTGCAGACGTTACAAATCCCTGCAAGTTCTGAAGAAGACGCCGTGAAGCTGTGGAAGAATTATTCTATTTATTGAGATTTTACTGTTTACGGGTCCCCTTTAATTGTTTTGTAGATAAGATGGTGGAATTAACAGTTTCGTTTAATTAATGAGGCAGAGGAAACTCTACAAAAATATTATTTCAGGTTGGCTTATCCGGAATTACGTATGGAGTGTAAATAATTCATGGACGTTTCACACGGCGCCATCTAACCCCAAACTAAGCGTACGGAACCAGATTACTGATAAAATTCATATCGCTTTTTTGTTAATACAAACGTATAATACTTAAACCCAGTTATCAAAAGCCAGACAGAACAAACATCTATGTTCGTCATACAAATGTGTTTCTTGGTTGATCGGACCTACGACCTACAGCGCAGAACATAGAACTGCTGCCAGATGATCTGTGGGGCCCGTCTAGCTTGCTACGATATTGTTATTGTATGCCGTAAACAAGTGGATCAGAAGCGATTTAAGAGAATATCATTGCGGTGTAACGGTTTCACAATAAGGATATTTAATATTAGGATGGTGCCACATGAGGAACAACAGGGGGACTTCCCGCGCCACGATAACGTTAAATAATGATTGGCACACTTTTAGAGTGCTATTCATTATTTAATATTCGACCTTGCGGCCATGTTGGGTAGTGTAGTAATTGGCGTAAGGGAACGATGTTAACTTATTACTTAGCTTTAGAGCGCTCTAAACAATGACAACGACACAAACAACCAAGTTACTGTTACTGAGTCCAAACAACTCGCACAAATGGAAAGTTATTTAAGCTTATTTATTTTATGCCGAGCTTCTGCTATTAAAATCATTTTAATGAAACTATGCCTAACTTGCCCGTGTCTTTGTTTACGAGACTTAGTATAACGCTACTTCTAGGTCTATAAAGCTCTATAAAGTTTTTGTCAATAAGTTTTAAAGAGTTCCCGGTACAAAGCCAAGGATATTTCAAGTCAATAATATAATTTGGTCCCTTTAATTATGAGATTCATAATGAATGTGTTTAAAACTTGACGAATTGATAAGATATTCTATTTATCGAGATTGTAAATGGAATTTATTGTTGAAAAACATCATTTGCGAACTAGGAGACTAAATTCTCGAGGTTTGTTATTATTCCATGACTAAAGTTTAACGTTAGACTTGGCCTCTATAAATCGAACGAACAATTACAAAATTAATTAATTAATTTTCTTATATCAACTCCATTCCATAAACACCTTAATTCTCAAACGGTCATTTGTGCGAAAACAAATTAACTGGAGATTGAACTTCCGGCTGCCATTTTGTTAATGGCGGCATTTCCGGAAGTTTGACAGGTCGGATGAAATGTCGCGCAATTTTTAGTAATTAAAGGGGTGGCGCCTTTGACCACAGTATAGATTTAACCATCAAACGCAGTAACTAAACAATGAAGCAGCATAGCTGTTGCACTGTGATTACATTCATCTGGAACTGTGCTCCCATTCATCCTTTACATCTTTGACGTTAATAACACATACGTCACATGTAGTTCAATTCGGATTAAATGTTCTTGTTTATTAATTGAAATACCGGTTAGGTGCGATTTTATTTGCACTTCATTTACATACCGTCGATTACATGCCATCATGACACGTATTCTGTGGATATCTCAGCCTGAATAAAAATAATTTGAAAAATATACAGAGTCTTACAATAGAAGTAAGTAAATCCAAATAATATGAATGAACGGAGAACTGGTCTTATTTTAATATACATCATTGACAAAATAATTAATGACTGTAGCACAGTTTCACTTCAGTGTTATATATTTAAGCTAACATTTATTTGCTAGTCCATTCAAATTAACTTACAATAATTACACTCTTTATAGACTGTTGTGGATATGATACCGTTTAACTCAGGTATACTCAAATATTAAACAAGTTTTTTTGCATGCTAATAAAAATTGTAGTTATAAGTCAAAATAATGTGTTTCTTAAATAATACACAAATATAATATGATAAAATACCGTAAAGAAACGTCACCACTGCCAGTGTATAAAAAATATCTTTCCTGTGTCTCCATTGAAGTGATTTCATCGAGGTGATTCCAAGGTGGTTTTAATTGTTATGATGATGAACGGCTCCTGAGATGTGATAGAGAGGGAGGAATTATATTTTTAATTAAACAATCTTCCAGAGGATTTCTTTGAATTGCTTCATTGTGCGAAGGTAATTGGGTGATGTTATACGGTAAAATAATCTAATGTTTTAATAGCTAAAATAATCTAATATTTTTAAAGCTTAACATTTAAAAAAATGGTATTTTTTCTTTTGGTCAATGACAACATCTTTCGATGGCAGGTATATCGATATGAACCATTGCAACAGCCATACGACTTAAGCCGACAGATGCACATCCCGGTGCATCGGTCAGTTGCTTGCTTAGCGGTTGATTACCATGTGTGGTGATATCAGTACTCCGAACGGACTTGTTCTAGTAGCAGGACATCACCACCTTATTTTTGTTCTTCTATACCATGGCACGATGCACTGTTGTCTCAGCGATGTTGCTCATCCCTTATGTTATATATTTCGTCAGTCCGTGGCATAGTCTGCCATCTCCGACACCTGCACCTCTCGATCCGTCATCAACAACCCTTCACCGCTGTATAATTTTTCAGGCCGTGGGTCGCGGGGGGTCGCGGCCGAAAGGGCCACACCTAATTCGGGCCACAATCAAACTCGGCACTCGGCAAATTAGTTTTGATATTTAAATTAGTGTCGGTGCCTGCGATCGGGTCCGGCTTACAGCGCGCGATTCTATATTACGCTCGCTTCTATGGCCTCCGTCCGCGGATTTTTTAATTTAATGAAAGTGATGATACGAGCTAACGGTCCATCTGATGTTAAGTCGTTACGGCCGCCCATAAAAAAACAGTGATACTATTCAAGTCCTCCTCTATCGAAGTATGAAAAACCACTATTAAATAATTTCAAAATTTCCCATTCTTACACAAATTATGTTTAAGTTTTCTTTGTGATGAATGTCTAGGTCTGCTGCTGAGGCGTAATGATCTTAGTTATTTTGTATTGAAATGTCCTTGTGTTATTAATCTTCTTCCTTCGGATCTCATTGGTTCATAGAGGAATAAAATATTCAAGAAATGCCACTCCGGATGAGTTGTATTGTAAAAACAAGTGGTATCGTAGTGGTCGTGTCGTACCGTGCGAGCAGCTCTCAGTCCGGCAGGTTCAGTCAAAGATTGATTTCTCTTTCTCAGGCGAGTTTTACTACAACTTCTGAACTCCCCCCCCCACCCCCTCCCCCCTCCCCCGGGGGCTTTTGATCGCGTTATTTCGCTAGATAAGTCTGCTAATTGCCTGTACAGGCATACCAACTATTCCATAGCCTGTGTCACGTCCATAATAACTGTTATTAATCTGCGGCACAGGTTGCTCATCTATTGGGTGTATTGATCTTACAAAGGAGTTTTTGTGTGTCTTCCCATTAATTGATAACTGTTGGTTTTGATCTTATACTTGTTATAAAATATGTTCGCGATCAAAGGACTGAAAGATATTAATTGTTCAAAGATATTCATTGTCTATGAAAAGGGTTACTGTAATTAATTTTATCTCACGATAGGTACATTAGAATTAAAAAGGCACGACTTGAAAACTTCTCTGAATATTTATTTAATTAAATATTAAGTAAATATAAATATTTAAGTAAATATTTTACGAGTTATCATACCGTGAAACTCAGCATGTCCACTTTCCTGAAAGATCGCGATTTCATCAGAAGAATTTTAGTATTGCAATTGAAATCAAGAACCAACCATCAAAGCAAATCTCTTTATCTTTCAAAATAACTTTATATAACAAGTACGGCAGAGGAAGAAAAGGAAAAATATCTCGAAACAAGATGTTACAAAGGAAACTAGGAGCGCGGCGCTCACCTTGAGACAAAGGATCCCGGCGCACGGCGCGACGGCGCGCGGCCAGCCTTTATTCAAAGAAACGCATTAAATGAATGTTTTATCTAGAGTTTTTGTAGAAGCACGTTTGGTTTCAATTAGTTTTACCTCTTTTTCGTGCAACTATATTTCAATCATACAATATTAAACAAATAAAAAAATCGGAATTTATATAAACTATTTCTTCTAATCAAACACTTTTGCAACTATTTTGAATCTCGTGGAAAAATAGCCTTTACACACTCATACCTCTACTCTAGGATTCCCTGTGTCGCAGGTAACATGGACAAACACAGAAACACAATACAAGCACCCAAAACCCGGAAAGAAACTTTACACTCACAACACAAATACCCTGGCCGGGATTCGGTACTTCTCGTTTCAAAGGCTTCTCGACCTATTAAACTACGGAACGTCAAGTGGTTTCGTTACTCCTTTTAAGGATATTATTAACTTATTTACGGATATGTTAACCTGTAAAGCGGTACATAAATGCATTGTAAGTCAGAGGCGGCCTCTAGTGCGGTACAAACTCCACTAATCTGGTTATTGTTTAAGATTTCCTTCAATTTACAATTGGGATTACCCTCCCCAGCCGGCGACTCGGAAACGATTTCTTCTGCTTTCGATAATTTTTAATCAAATCCCAACCCCTTCCCTTGAGGTGATTTGAAACAACTTTCTTATAAAAGAATACCTTTAGATAAAAGAAATGTTATTAAAAGTGTTATTACAGTTGATGACAGAAATATATATTTTTAAAGGCTATTTCATATAATACTGTTATAGAGGTCTGCTGGTACGATCGTACGTTTTAGAGGAATCTCTTATGGATCATTTTAATCTTATTGAATTACGAAAAATATGAATACGGTAAATACATGACAAATGAATACGCTATAATGACATAATGGGTGCCAAAACAGAACATTACTATGAATCGCTCCCACAGTTAGTATTCACCGGCCGCTGCAGCTTGTACAAACCTCCGGTTAAATCGAATTAGATTCGCACTAATCCGTCAACTTCCTAAGCTATTGTGTTGAAATTGAAAAACTTTTCTCGTTTCAACTAATTATATCGTAGGAAGATGAAATCTTTTACAAATATTTATGGAAGGAGACAATCGCAGCCGCGCGGGGATTACACGTTGCAATTTAAATTGGTCGGTACACTCTGAGGCACTCTCAATCCTAATTTCAGATGTTTTGGATTGAATCAAGTCGCGAGGAAGCGTCGCGGTCTGCTTGTTCTGACCTGCCCGTGACCAGCCCTGTGGCCAGCGTACAGCAGATGCATTGCTCAGCCTTGTTGTGATCACACAAAACTACACCATGTTGGTATAATTTCAAGTTATTATGTATTAACGTACTCGTTTAATTATATTAATTTATTTCAGTTAATTCTCGAGAAAATAATGAACGGAACGTTCGGAATGTGTTTAAATACTTTGCAATGTCCTATTTCTTTCATAGTTATTTAAGTTTATTTTGATGGTACCGAAATTTTGCGAGAATAGACCTTCGTCCCTGTCCAGTCCAGATCTGAGGTGAGGCCGATATAGTAAGTCTATCAGGTTTCCTTGTTATTTATAAATTTATCAACGATCGTCCATCATACTTGTGTGCATAAGAAATTCTAATTATAAGCATTGGTTAGACTCTCTAGCAACTGGTTAGAGTCTCTAGCAACAATGGTTAACTTGGCTTTGATCAGGCATGCTATGAATTGACAGGTTTATAGAAGCGTAGTTAGTGTATTGAAGGGCAGAGCCACTACCCCGAGTATCGCGCGGTGTCGAAGGCCGCGGGGTTCTGTCGGCGGTCGCTTGTTTTTAATTAATTAGTTTTATTATTTCCGTCCGTCGGCCGCCGTCTTGCCGTTATTGGCCGACTTCTCGGGCCATTAGTCGTTTTATTGTTAAATAATTTTTGGCGGGAAGGGTTGAGGTGCTCACCAGATGGCCTCTGCCGCCAACTTGCGTAATTAAACGCTTATTAGGTAGAAGGTGAATGGGAATTTATTTTTATTGTTTTTGAAATGGAAAACGGTTATTGAAGGCGCTTTTTATCTCTCGCAGTTTACTCTCTCGTGATTTTATTAGATATTTATAATAAATGGGGAATTTGGATCTAGTTTTGTGAACCCAGAAACGAATGGGTTTTTTTTTTGTTTCCTCGCTACACTCTTTCTTGTAGAACCCTGTAGTAGCAACCCTGAGGGTATCACTATCGTTAATTATTTTAAACAAGTACTAGTCTGTGCCGGATGCCGTCTGCAAGACATATTCATCCATTAACATTGATTTGTACCTACTATGCGATTTTTCCTTAAGAAGGTATAGGAAAGGGAGTATTCCATATTTTATCCCTACACAAGTTTTTTATGTGAATATGTAACGGAACGAGCTGAGGGCCCATCTGGTGGTAAGTGGCGACCCTCGCCCATGACAGCAGTAATGCAACTCAGTATAAGATTTGGATCTCACACTGAGTCAAATTCATCCTGCTGCGTCCATCACCCGAGACGGGGATGATACGTTTCATGCGCATGTGATTCCACCGGCCTTTCCACCTTTTCATTGGAGCACAGAAATGCGAGCACTACTGCTTGGCGGCAGATTCCAGGCGTGGTGGCAGTTACTCTCCGGACGAACTTGGCACAAGTTCTACTGCTACTTTTGGTTTCTCCTTTAGTACCACCCAAGGGGTATGTGTAGGGAATCAAAGGGTACACACCTACGGAAGCGAGCAACTGGACCCCCCAAAATGTGCTGTAGTGTAGCATCCCCTCATGTTGCATCAAGTTTTTGAAGTAGCAAGGTAACTCCGCGTTGTTCCATTAAGGTAATTAGCTCGCATACATAATCCAATTTGTGTTGTTTATAAAAGTTTGTCTGTCGGGTGATTACGGAGAGTGGTGCTCTGCTGATTACCCCCTACTTAACCTACTGACTCTGGTTTGTTATTCTTCTGCTCGCGATGTTTGTTGTTGCTTGTATTTAAAAGAATATGTGTGATAATGTGTTTCAAATTTGGTGTTTCAGCGCGAACTGGCAGAATTTCGGAGTCATCTCCGAAGCTTAGTTGGCAGTAGCCCTGCCTTTGAAGCGAATGGTACCGGGTTAGATTTGAAGTTTGTTTTCGGGTTTTGGGTATTCGTGTTGTTTCTGTTTCCTAGTGCAGTGGGCAGTGTGAAAACTTTTAATTTTTATTCAATTAAAATACGTGAATTTGATAGTTTTGTATTTGTATGAGAGCGGTGGTTCAAGGGCACTCATTTCATACAACAACTCAATCAAACTCAATTGTAACAAACATCTATATGTATATTTGTTGCAATTGAGTTTTTAAATGCGAAAATATGTCTGTATCTACATACTTTCGCATTTATAATTCTAATATGATAGAGATATAAACTTTTATTGTACGTAACTCAAAAATACAGATCATACATAAGACTTAAAAAAGTAAATGTACAATCGGCGGTCTTATTGTTTATAGCGATTCTTCCAAACGAATGATGTACGTTTTGTTTATTATAAGTCCGTTATTTATAACAGATGTTATTTACTAGCTGTGTACATGTTCTTCCTCGTTGCCGAGATCCTCTTCCAAATTCTCTCTATATTACCTCGTTTGTTTCCTGTCTATCTCTAAACTAAAATTAATCTAAACATGTTCAGCGGTTCAGGCGTGAAAACGTAACAGATAGTCACTTTCACATTCATTAGATTAGTTCGGATAGTGCACGCGGGCGGGAGGCCATGCTATGCTAATTACACCAGCCATTATCTCAGGGTTACGATGAAGTCAAAGTCAACATACCTAGTATTTCATTACCGTTGAATTCTTTAAAAAATTACTTGGAAATGTAACTTTTTCAAAATAAATATGTATTAACAAGAATATGCCTTCTTATTACTACGTTTAGCACTTGTTCAAACCCTATCCGACCCTTCATGGGGAGAACAAGCAAGAAACCCCAACAGGCCAAAACGGCGTTTTTCATTTAACATAATCATTGACAGTGTAGTACCTACCTGCGTTTTCTTAACCAAAATAAGCATAAGCATAGCTTGAACTATATGAACCAGATTACTTGTACAATTCTTATATAGTATTTTATACCTTGATACGCAAGAATAAATAATAAATCAACGTTAACACACTCATACCTCTGCACTAGGATTCCCTGTGTCTCAGATGGCATGGACAAATGGGTGGGAATCGAACCCACGATTGCACAGCGCAGAAGGCAGAGCTACTACTAACTAAGATATGAGGCCATGATATTAAATTTGTAATCATATCGCGCATATCTTTTGTTTATGCACATGCATGAAAATTTAAAATTAAGGTTCGTTAACTAACTAAGGTGCCTATGCGATCTGTGGTGCTGTTCTACTTTGAATATAAGGGATCGGTTTCCAACGGGGGGGGTTATGTTTTTTGTTTTTTATATTTTAATAAAACTTCTATGGGACCAATCTGAAAATATATCATATCAATTAAAAAATAATTTTAGAAATCATTTTTAGTTGATAATTAAAGTTGCGTATTATTTATGTATCCGAATCAGCCTCTAATTTTCCCACTGCGGGGACATCGACCTACTCTCGGCAACTCTGTTCTATTCTATTCTACTGCGAAAATTTCAAAACAAAAAATAGCCTAAACCAACCCATTGT
The DNA here is from genome assembly GCA_921293045.1 of Aplocera efformata. Classification (NCBI taxonomy): domain Eukaryota; kingdom Metazoa; phylum Arthropoda; class Insecta; order Lepidoptera; family Geometridae; genus Aplocera; species Aplocera efformata. The sequence goes on along the minus strand of OV121045.1, from coordinate 13,121,510 downwards.
CTTTCTCAAGTTATGCGCTTCCTAACGAACAGTATTTTATTTTATATATATAAAAAAAAAAAAAACAACGTTAACACACTCATACCTCTGCATTCCCTGTGTCGCAGATGGCATGGACAAACACAAGACAAACACCCAAGACCCGAGAACAAACTTCATGCTCACCACACAAAGTGTGCCCCGGCCGGGAATCGAACCCGGGACCCCTCGCTTCGAAGGCAGGGCTACTACCAACTAAGCCACGGAGCTGTAAAAATATTTACCCCTACCTACCCTACCCCTGCTACCCCGCGGTTTCACCTGCGTAGTTCTTGTTACCGTGGGAATAAGGGCATAAAATATAGACTATGTTAATGTAGCTTTCCATTGGTGAAAGAATTTTTAAAATCGGTTTAGTGGTTTAGGCGTGAAAGAGTAACAAACAAATAAACTCACTTTCCCATTTAGAATATTAAGATTAGGATAAATATTTAGTATTTTATAATATTAATAATAGGTACTTACATATACCTATTATTTCGGAAGTTTATTATAGGAACGTAGGTACACAATTACCCATGAAAGATCCGGTGACCTTTTGTAATCCGAATCTTGGGATGGATTACCTAAGGTGTTAGCAACATCGGTGCGTACATACTTTTTAATAGGTATAACGATTACCTACCACCTGGCCGGGTCCTGTACATAAGGAGGTGCCCGCCTACCTGGGGGGGCGTGTCCAGGTGAGGGCAGGTACACACCTGCGCGGCGCGCGCCGGCCACGCCTCACCTGTGCCGCCGGCCGCGCGACTTCACCCGCTGCCGCCGGGGACGGTAGGTGCGTTATCGCGTGTCGCATGCGGACATTCAGGTCGGCGACACCTGTACTCTACTGTACGGTGATGCCGATAAGGTTGGCCATGGTGCGATCAAAGAAGGTATTTTAAATTTAATTGGTTGAAATATTGTATTGTATTATTGGATCCATAAAAATAAATAATAATTTACTGATTTAAAAATCTAATAAAATTCTTTATAGAATTTCTTCATAAATTTATATGAGACCACCTCGGAGGCTAGATAGCCTATCAAATTAAAAAAGAATCCTTATCCTTATTGGTCCACAATTGGTGCAGAAATCGCGTCACAAATATACAAAAAAATAAAATTATACAGGCGAATTAAGAATACAGGCGAAGAAGAACCTCCTTTTTTTAAATCGATTTATGAATAAGTTAAGTATTCTATAATATAAGTATTCGGACTTGCACACGGAGGGCTCTGAACATCGATTGATTGTTTGATCGATAGGACCATTACAATAATAACACTTAATCTGACAAAATTTCATCCATTTGAGGCAAAAGTTCTCATACCGCCTTTTGCCGTTAACAGGCACGTTGGAGTCCCTGTAGTACTCTCGATACACAGGCGCGGATTCTAGACACACACACTAACTGTAACGGAAACTTGTTATGTTCTAAGTATTATGTAGTAAAGAACAAAACACAAATCGTGTGCTTAGTTGCCAACGTAATCGGCGTAATTACGTAAAGTAACGTGCGGAAATACGATAATTACGGAATAAAACAAAAAGAATTATGTGTAGCAATCGCTAATTTACGATGAAGTAGAATCGTCGCCGTTTATAGCAAAAAGAAATATAAAAAAAAATTAACAAAAAAGTTACGTTAAAGTACTAGGTATATACATTTGAACAGCTACATTAGAGTGTTAGTAGAAATATACAATAAGTAAAAATATTTTCAGTTCTGTCCTTAATTCAGCCAAAACAAGCCTCTCGACCGATGCTTATGGAGCACCCAGCGGACCCTCGGAAACAAAGCGCCTACCTCTATTAACCACCTCCCATAAATCGCGCAAAGAAAGGCACCTTGGCCACACATAAATTTTTTGCGCACTTAACCCGCTGAGGGTCGCGGCCGCGCCGACACGGAAGAGGAGGGCCCGTCTTCGCCGCGCGCGCTGAAGGGTTGACCTCTTCGCGATGACCCAGCGCACGGTCGCTTCCCTGCTCGTCTCTTCTGTTCCGACTGTTAATTAATAGAGAAAGCAAGGACAGAAATCAGTAGGTCCTATGCCAATTTGAGCAAATAAAGGTGGTAAAAAAAAACTTTAATTAAAAATTTTATTAAAAAGAAACACAAATCTGTATTCTATAATTCATCCACTATCCTTTTTCATAAAATCAATTAAACTAAAATGGTTATAATCGAAAAAGTTGTTACGTAAAAAAACAAGGATTTTATAAAATATGTTACAGATTAATAGTAATCTGTTTTGACTTTGATCTTAGAGAGTAAATATGAAAAGCTTTTTTGTAATACTTAAATCACATTCCGGGTAGCTTAATATCGCATCAGCAACCAGAAACACAAAATCCTGAAAGGCACATCACGTGTAATTAAAAAAAAATACTCGAGAATCTTTGAATAACTAGTTGTTTGAATACCGTTCAGAGTTGATCTGTTATCAGAAAGTCTAATTATCATTCGATTAATGTTAGCTACTTTTCAAGTTATGAATTATTCAATATTTTTCTTATATTTCAAATCTTCCATCCAGATTTTTTTTTTGTATGAATAAAATACTTTATCTAAAGGTAACACCACCATAACAGAAGTTCATGTCTGACATCAGATGAGTTGCACAGTCAAACGGTAAATATTTTGATGACAATTTAAATATTATTATCTTAACACTCGTAAGAACCAGCTAAGTGCGATTCAGTTCCATACCTCCCATCTACAATTGATGATTTTTAGATATTTATAAGGATGCTTAATATATACCGCTAAAGTTTATGGTTTATAATGATTCAGCCGTGTGTGGGTAGGACAGACAGACGTGGTAGAGTTGGTAGGCTTCCCTTGCCCTAACACTGCTTACTATTAAGGCTACCCTGAGATAGGGCTAGAACAAGCGTAATCATATTAAGATTAGCTAAACACTGAAAATTTGTTGTAATTTAAAGTCAAAGCCAAATATTTTACTAACGTTGAATTCTTAAAAGAATACTTGATAATATATTTTTTTTAATAAATATAGTGTAAATGGAAACTCCTTGGGCAAGTTATATCTACGCGCACCGGTTAGTTAGCTTGCGCCATTAAATATTAAATTATCCACACGATGACATCGTAAGAACTATCAATTGAGTTTTAGTACGGAACATTAAAGAAGATGAAGTTATAATTGACATACATAGATTGATAATCATGATATATGTAAGCACATACAGCACAAGTTGGAATGGAAGCGTCGAGTGGGGATGCCGCCGGGAGCCGTATGTTTGTCTCACAATCCGAGGGTCCCCGGGTGTGGTTTGCGCACGTTGGCGGTATTTAGCATAATTTTCAGACCTTTTTGTTTCGTTTTCGATTTCGAATTTGTAACGAAAGCACCTACTTATTTGTTTGCAAACGTTGTTCTGGAATCTGGCTGAAAGGTTTCGCTGGAATGAATTTGTTATCGAGGTCGACTGAATGACAACCGGGATAGTTACGTTTCAAATCGGTAAAATGGTGCTGAGAGCGTCTTCAAATGAAATTCTTTTTCAGTAGAGTTGCGATACAAAGAAACAAAGGCGTTTCGTTTCACAATGAGAAGAAGAAACTTATGTTTATGTTTTACTTTTGAGAGCTGCAACCAAGCTGGTAATAAGCCTTCCAAGCAAGGGATCACAATCTGGGAAACAGGCCGGGATTTCATTCAAGTTTGTAATCGGGTCTTGGATATTTGACTTGTATTTAAAGTTACTGTAAAAGCAGAAACACATGTACAAATATCTATCCATCCGATTTTTCCGATCAGGGAGTTTTAAGTAGTAGGTAATCCCCCGGATATGAATACATGCCTGCGTTTGTTTCTAATGTACTTTGAGTAAACATTTAAGAAGAGTGAATAGCCCACTCGATATTTGTATCTTTGATTTCATCATCACTCTCAGTTTAAAATAAAATAAATATGAACCTGTCCTTGCCAACTATTGTTATACCGATTAATGGTGGTCACCTACCCTGGCTCTAAACGCAAGTCGGAGTATACAAAATCTCGTAACAATCTTGTGTTTCTGTGTTTGTCCATGCCATCTGCGACACAGGGATTCCTAGTGCAGCGGTATGAGTGTGTAAACGTTTAATATGTCACGTCACTGGTCATGTTATAGTCACCTGGACGCTGGCAGCGCTCCTGGAACACGACGGATTCAGTCTGCAGGGCGTGTCAGGGATGGCAAGAGGCCGAGAAATCAATTAGGGTCATCGATTGATGAACACGAGTCAGATGAGACTCACCTGAAAGTGAAAGGTTACAGGTGGAACCATCAGGTGGAACTTCAGCTCGGTCAGAAACATCATTAAATAAAAAAAAAAACGTTCATTTGACAATATTGCTAGATTTTATTTTGAAAAAGTAGCAAGCTAGGGTTCGTAGGTTCGATCCCCCGAAATTTATGTGGAGAGCATTGAGTTTGTTTTCAGGTTTTTGATGTTTATGTATTTGTGTATGTTCTGTGATTTAGTTAAGAAATCTTTATGAATGAGTAGATACTCATAATTAATAACTAAAGTTAATAACTAAATTATGCATACATACATCTGTATGTATGCATCATTTTAACTTAACGAAAAACTACATTGACTTGAAACCTATCAATATTTAATTTGAAGTATTATCGCAAACACCATATTTCCTTCATCCCCTTCATCTAAAGTAGAATGATAGATAATAGAATAGAAGAGTAGCACCCTCACGTGAGGAACACGACACGTCTGCACCTGCCTCCATTAAAATTTCAATTACAGCGCCACTGGGTGACGTCACTGCGAGTCGACAAACATTACTTACTGCTATTTATTTACTGTGCTCACCGGCGCGTACTAACTACTCATGCAACTGTGGTGAAGTGTTATCCGCTGCTTACAAACTGATAGGTTGTCTGTGGTGAAGTGTTTGCACAGAGGTAAATGTATGTGTGGGTTGTTGTTTTTAATGAAATACACTTTGTTTGCTTTGTTCGATATATCTTCTGATGGAGGTAACAGGAATCCACAAACTCTCAAGCCATGGTCTTCGAAGGGTTAAGCGATAGGTACCGCAGGAGAAATCCTCTTAGTATAGAGAAAATAACCTCACACAGCAATAAGCTAGCTAAATGCGTGTGGTATTATTTACATACCACCAATATTCAAAGTTCCATAGTCAAAAGGTAAAAACCCAACCCTCATTTCGGTACGTGCATGGAGATTAAGTTCTACTGTCCTTGTATATACATATAATTTAATTAAACTAAATTAAGTGCTTTTAAAAATCGGTCTAAGTCCTTTATCATGAAGTCTTATGATCGGAAGTACCTACTAACACTACTGTAATCATAACCTGTGCGAGGCGGCGAGGCGGCGAGGCGGGCGAGGCGGCGAGGCGGCGAGGGCGGCCGGTATCAAAATGTAATTACGTTCAAGCTCAGGCGTATTGTATTGATGTTTGTCAAAATTTCAATCAAGTCTCGACAAGCTCATTGTGCGCGGGAAAAATGGCCGCTGGCGGAACCTGGATTGAAGTGCAAATTGAGTAATTCCACCGGCAGCACCTACGGACAGCGCGCGGGAGGCAGTGCGCCAACTCGCCGACTCGGGGCGTGAACTTACGCCACGGGAAATACTGTGTGCGGGCAATAGCATCAAACACAGGTAGTAGTAGTACTTCTAAAGAACGTAAGTAAATATTTATTAAATTAACAATTAATTTAACAAAGATTTTGCCGCAGCCCAGAATTAACTAAATATCTAACGTTTATGGAAAAAATAATGACGACATGATAGACGTATAGGTATGTGGCTAAGTGAGTGCAACTAAATTCCTAAAATACTAGTTTCAGATACATTTCAAAAAAATTTCTCGGCCTAAACAACGAAAGCTAGTTTGTTTTATTGCGTAATTCTTAATCCACAATGTCTATTTCGTCTTCAAAATTGCAAAATAATTTTGATATTCATATCCTGAATCAAGAATTGTTTTATTTGACTGTTGAAGTAATTATTCGTCGGTGTATGGTGGGCACACGCACTGCATCCTCCACACTGTGGCACAACAAAGTCGTTGAAGACTTGTTCAAGACGAACAAACATAAATTTGATTAGGGCAGGTTCCGACGCAATCAGCCCCACAGCCAGCGCCGTGTTTGCACGTGGCCGCCGGTACACTCACACACACAATTTGCATACCTCAACACCACATCAGATGCTGCTTTGAAAATTACACATAACTATTTAACCGCCAAGAACCTGTTCCCATCGACTGGAGTCGGAGACAGTCCAACTGACAGTCAACTTGTCAACGTGAGGCATTCAAGCTCGACGTCTGTGCCACATAGTAGGTATGCTAAATGTCAAAGAAGCGGTAAACCCAAGTTTAATTGCTATTGTGATGGTTAATAAGGAGGTAATTTTTAGACTAAGATGCCCATCACCTTTATTTAGGCCGGCAAGAACAATAGGTATCAATAGAAAAAAGCTATGCCTAGTATAAAAGCATTGTAAAGTGTATGCGTGCAGTTTCCAAAGGGTACCTTGGTATCCTTGCGTGCGTGACTTCAAGCAAATTCCTGCCACGAGTATGACTTGTCAATGAAATCGTGACGGTGACTATACAGTTGATTGTACACAGCATCATAGATTGTGAAGCACCGGTACGCTGTCGAGAAAATATCCGCATCTCCCCACGAGCGCGATACCACCGTAAATAAACAGCAAAGATGGTTCGCTCCACGTTAGGAGGTAAGAGATCCTCGCTCGCGTACGTTTTCATCTATTCAAATAGTTATGGCGTTCGATATATTGAAACAAACAACAAACGCAAACATTTTGAAATAACGAAGGCATACTTTAATTAGGTTTTGACAATGATTTATACTAACTAATTGTATAGCTATGACTATGATTTATAGTAAATAATTGTATGACTATAGCTATGCATGCTACAAGAAACATATGTAAACATACTTAATTATGCAATATCTTACACCTGGATCCTTAACTGAGTTCATCCGCAGTACAGGCAGCAGGCCTATTTTTTGGCATCAGTACCCACACTCTTTAAAACAAAAATACAAGCGCACTACTTAGAAAGGCTATCTCCAAGAAGGTAGGTAACTCGTAGGTATGTAATTATTTTGGGATTTACAGAGTAGAGTTGTATTGTGATTGGTAATTAGAGCTACGACAAGAAAAGAATAAACAAGAAGAAATATCAAATATATCAAAACTCAAGTCATTTATTCCTTTGGATCTCAAGTTTCGTTTGTCAATTACTAATTAACCCTACCCGAAAAGAAATGAAGTTTCTCAGATTATGACCATCTGCAGCTTCCTGAGTCCATTCATTAGATAGTTCATTATAACTTTATATTGTATTGTATCTTTCTTTATTATTTTTGTCTGAATACTACTTTTAAGAATGAATTTTACTGAACGCACATAAGTTATACTTTAAATCAGATATTTGTAATGAGTGCTTAAATAAACACATAGGACTGTCAGGTATAGGTACCTATAAAAAAAGATCCTCCATTAGCAAAAGTCCTCCCTTACAGTTCTCCTGCACCTGACAGTCCTATAACGTAATTTTCCCGACAAACACCTTCCAAACCTAATAAAATATGATTTTCATTTTGATATAAGCAATATAAGCATAAAAGCAGATTGATCCGAGAGGCGCAAATATTTGATGCGATGTAATAAAATCACGAGATACCTGTACGGGCGAGCTCGCGATGCGGAGGTGCGTACCTACATATTCACATTATATGTATTTTCGTAGGGTGAGGTATTATATTGTATAAAGCGAAGTCATTTTGAAATGAAAGAACAGCTTGCCCTAATATGATAATACTCCCTATGATTGAACAATATTTTATTAAATATATTCTCATATAATATGAACGGGAATCACACAATATAATGAATGAACATGACTCAACTGATGCTAAACGTGATTATTTATCCATATCAACAGTAATACGACTTACCTCTTTTACGAATCTACGAAGACCTAAGTCGTAATTAGGTCTCTCACTCTGAGACATCAAAAGCTAAATGTCTCACGGAATCAAGAAATCCATTACGTACATATATTTCCATCCGATAAATATACAATACGTATCGCTTTGACTGAGCAATGTACATTGAAACATTCAAAATGCAACGTATTTATGATTTTATTTGCCTGTAATTTCAATATAATTATTTTTCCTGTGAAATGCTTTCATTAACTACGGGGACTGGAATCTTAAATATTTCCTTTTTGGTTTTATTGTACGTAGTTCTGAAATTCTGAGGTGAAATTTGAAGCATCATCCGCAAAATGTTGAGTGAGCGAAGTAAGCATAGATCTTCAGACTTACGATGATCTAGGTTTAGAGTTGCAGCCGAGGCAGCAGTACCAAGCGGAGCTGTAACCCCGCGAGCCACTGGTTCTGGGATTACGCAATAAATCCCGCTCGCAGACCAGCGTGCCAGGTTCATAGACTGACTGAACCGGCAGATATCAGATCACGGTACATGTACCGACCGTATGCAGACATTGTACTAGATGGTGGATCACTAACTCATCTGGTTTACTTATTAATAAGGCAAGGCAATCACTAGGCACTTGATGCATCATCTACTTTTATATTTTGGGACAAAATGAAACAATAACTGAACTAGCGTTTTAGACGTATAAGCAGTTGATGATAGACTTATCAAATAAGTATTGTGACCTGTCTTTTGCACCTATCAAGCCTCCAGGGTTATAGCAATATCTGTTAGGAAAACTTGAATTATTTTTAAGGTTTTCAATTCGTTTTTATTTTTGTTATTAAGCATTTTTTATCAGTCTGGTTGGTGAAATACGTACTAACTATAATACTTATTACGTAACAAGAATATAATAGAACAAGGAAACGGTAATGACCAATGACTTTACAATACGCGATACCTCCGCCAATTGTCAACCAATTTCGATGACGTTTCTATACGTTAGTGTTGAGCTTTAAAGTTAAAATTTTTGTTCAGTTGCAGCAGACAGATAATGAACAAAGACATTCATATCCACGTTACCTTTCAGAAGTCAGAAGATTCTGAAAACAGCTCCTGTTACCTGTATTAAATCTCAGCCATTGTCATTATTAGTCTACACTAATATTATAAAGAGGAAAGATTTGTACCTATGTTTGTATGTTTGTAATGAATAGGCTCAAAAAGTACTGGGCTGATTTAAAAAATTATTTCACCAATAGAATGCTACATTTTTCCAATTTGACATAGGCTACATTTCATTTTGAAAAAAATTAGGGATCCTTGGTAAAATTTGAACAATGTAACCGAAGGTGTAGAAAAATGAGTCTTAAAATGTCTTTCGTCGAATGCGCTGCCGAAACTATTAGCGACAGAACAAAATAATGTACAACAATATTGAAGAACATCATAATGTCTACAAAAAACTCCGCGGTAGCATATGTCCAACTATTGTAGTTATGTCACTACAACAACTTTTCCCGTGCGAAGCCGGAGCGGGCCGCTAGTAGTCTATATAATGTTTGGACGAGTCCAAACATTATATTATATACCGCGTGCCCGCTCCGCTCGCCGCGCCCGCGTGCGCCTGTAGCCGCGGCTCGACTCGAGGTGTTGGTAAACAAACAATCGTGTTTTTAATTCCCGCCGCCCTTCAGGAGATATTTGTCTAGAATTTTCGTCGTAAAAGTAATCGGTCGGTTATTGTCGGGAAAATAAAACACTTGTTTTTTATGTTATTGTATTTTGTAAACTTTTATTTACTCACAATTTCACTGACTGTTTAAGGGGACTTGGATAATGACTGTGTAATCTTGCGGGTGTCGGTGAAATGTCAGGAACGTGAGATGTGTTCAGTCTTAGAATGATGTCCCTCTGTGCAACTTGAGTCTTCCGATACAAGAGGCGGTAGGCGAGACAAGTTATAGGGCCATGGGTAGATGATACCGCATATCATCAGGTAGTCTCATCATGTTTTATGGTAAGTCGTTTTTATGAGTTTTTTCTTAGTGGACTGCTCCATAGCTTAGTCGGTGGTAGCTCTGCCTTCAACGCAAGGAGTCCCGGGTTCGATTCCCGGCACACTTTGTATGGTGAGCATGAAGTTTGTTTTCAGGTCTTGGGTTTTGTCTTGTGCTGCTGTGTTTGTCTATGCCACCTGTAACACAGGGAAGCCTTTTTTTTATTTGAATTATTATTTTTATTGACGGAACGAGCCGGGGGTCCACCTGATGGTAAGTGGTGACCCTCGCCCATGACAACAATAATGCGTGCGACTCAGTATGAGATCCAAATTTTTACTGAGTCGCATTCATCCTGCTACGTCCATCACTCGAGACGGGGATGATATGTCTCATGCGCATGTGATTTCACCGGCAGCCACACCCTTCCACCGGAACACAGTAATGCAACCACTACTACTTGGCGGCAGATTCCAGGTGTGGTGGCAGTACCTCTCCGGACGAACTTGGCACAAGTTCTACTGCTACTTTTGGTTGCTCCTTTAGCACCACCCAGGGGGCACGTGTAGGGAATCAAAGGGTACACACCTACGGACGCGAGCAACTGGACCCCCCCAAAGTGCAGGGGTATGAGTATGTAAGCGTAATTCGATTATGTATAACAATTTCGTTAATAACGTGACGAATGTAGTGAGTTCTCTATCTAGGGAGAAAGGAATATATAAATAAAACAGCTTGAATCGAAAATCAACGCTTCTGAGTTGAACCGTACAAAAGTTACGCAGCACCGGGCGGCGCTCCTGTAGCCACCGCGCGCCCGGCCTCACGCGTAGTCCAGGAGCTACTCACCACTCACTTACCCTCGTACATATTTTCAAATTATAAGAAAATCTTGCTGCGCCCCACGGTGTTTTCCGCGATTGGCCATCTTACGAGAACCATTAATTTGTTTTGTAAAATATAAACTGTAGGGGTTTATATTTTATTATTGATTAATAAATTAAATAGCGTTATGATTTCTTAGAACCCAAACATGTGCAATGAAAATAATTTAACCAATATATAATAATAAAGAGAGATTGCTTGTTTTATATGTTTTTAAATCAGACAGTATTATATAATAGTTAAATAACACAAAAACTGGCGCACTGGAGACTAATTTATCTATATTTAATGTTTTACAATATTACAACATCGCTTTCATAAAGTTTGCTGTTATGGTGTTATTTTTGCAAAGATGATTAGATGGTCACAAAAGGTACACCATGTCGCTACAACTCTGCGTGTTTACTGACATGTCGTAGATCAATTGCTTGAAATAAAAATAAAATACCATGGTAGGTATATTCATTTCATCAAGCTGTGACAGTTTAGTTAAGGTAGAGAGCGATTCCAGGTATTGATTGAGGTCCAATTCAGCGAGGAATTTACAATTGAACGTAATTTGGTTCAATTGGTATGAATCAGTGAAGCCCACGTTGTTCCAATAAATCCTGAGTAATTGATGATTAATCAGTTTTGTACTTATCGTTTATTGTTCAAGCAATTATTATCGCGGCATTCGAAACTTGGACATTCACTCAATTACGTGTTAGAACTGGAATCAAATTATTCCAATTGCAATTAATAATTTGGAATCCTATTCCAACCATCTTCAGATATAAATATACTGATAAAATATATCGTATCTTATCTTATTACTTTAAACGAGCAATTTTTGTATATTTATTAACTTATTCATTTATTTCACGAATCTCGGAAATGACTCTAACGATTTGGATTAAATTTTGTGTTTAGATAGGGTTTTACTGTTTAAGTTTACCTGTATAATTGTATTTGTAGTAAAATCGCAATCTTATACAAAACCGTTATTTTTAAAGTGTAGCGGTGTCCCAGTACTGATTTGTCACACAGTTCTCAACTAGTTCGGCAAGTAGGGCCAATCCAATCCAACCACAACATGATCTGGTTCTGGTAACATTGGTTGAGAGTTGAGAACAATTCACTTGGTTATTAATTGTACGGGTGACCGTTAAGACAAGTGACATTTGAACTGAAAGCACGCTAAGAGGTTCTCGTTGATAATGATTAGAGTAATGATTTAGTGGTCAGCTCTCGGAGTAGGCGGCGGTCCCACACGGGCGGAATTAAAAAGTTTCTCTCGTCGGCGACGCCGGGATTAAAAAGCGTGCGGTGAGTGTGACCACCAGATTGCTTCCGTCGCCCCCCCCACAGCCTCCCCCCCAACTCTGCCCAAATATTTGTATATCATTCTTATTTATAGGAAGATTTTGCGGAGATGAATATTAATCAGTTATTCAGTCCATTTTAAGATATCAAGAATACTGTTTTGCCGAATATGTTTCATAGTTTTGTTAGGTTATTAACTTAAGATAATTACCAATACTTTGTGGTGATGGTTTTGATATGATACTTGTGAATTTCCTGTTGAATTTAGTAACCTGCCCGTCGCGATAACTTACCATTCTCTCGAAAAAGACGAACAACCTCTCGACAGCAACCTTCTCAGCTAGTAAATTCCAAGTCCAGTCCATTTGATAAACAAGTAAATTAATAATTTAAAAATCAAGAAACTGAATCCCTATTTCTTAGTTAATCGAGATGGTGGGGTGGTTGGGAATATTCCTCATTTTTCCATATTAAATGGATTCTGATAAAATCTAATAAAAAAAATTAAGGTTATCGCATAAATGCTTCATATTTATGGTGGTGTGGTACAAAAACTTCCTTTCCTTTCCTTGAAGTCATTGAAAAGAGTGTAGATACGTATCTAGACCATACGCACGTCCCGCCCGCGTGCAGCCTTGGTTTGCTCGGGAAGGGGTTGTATCAGAGGCTGACACGATGAGGGATGATCGTATTCATCGTCAGGTTATTGTTGTGTGATTGATCCGTCGTTTGTTACGCGCCGCTAATGATCGCTCGCTAATGCGCATGCTGATCGGATTGTGCCGCTCCATTGTATCGCTATTGTAAATATAGGTTAATCTTGTGATTTGTGCTTCTGTTATTGTGGAAGGGAAGCAAGGTCCTTGACTCGCGGGCGGGCGTGGTATTTTAGACTATTTGCATCATCATCAGCGTGTACTACTGCCAGACACAGGCCTCTGCTAGCAAGCGCCGCTGTGCGAGACATTCGGCCCTTCTCATCCACTTTCTACCAGCTAACATACGCGAGGCGTCGCTCTAGCCGGCCGGGGTTCAATTCAAATTAAAAAAAATCAAGTCTATGAAAATGTTTTTATTATGATAGATACCTGATTCAGTATTCACATGATTAAATGTAACCTTTATTAACGATTTCAAGAAACATGGGAACATGGAACGTGGAAGACCAGGGTAATCATTTTATACAAATACGTGAATAATCACAACTTGAATATGTAATTGAGTTCGAATGTAAGTGGTAATGAGACGGCACGCGAGGAGAACACAACTCCCCAAGAACTGTACACGAAGCTTCAACTTGTCGAGTCTAGAACTTGCGCCTGCCGGACTCAGTCCACTCTAATTGTGCTACAAACTTGTTTAAGCGACGGGTTCGTGACATACCGAGTATTTCATAGATTGCACTAAATCAGTGTGGTGTAAGTGTAACGCAGGAAGTGGAAAATTGAGCTTTTAGCGGACCCTTTCGGGAAATAGATGTGAATAATCCTACAACTAGATTAATAATAGTATTGGAATAAAACACCTCTTCAAAAGTAGTTTATGAATATATTATAGTTATGTTATTATATTATACACTTTTTTGATAATTTCAGTATTACAGTTCAATTATAAAGTTATCTTATTTAGAAGAATATTTTTATTTGTCAAAAGAAATAAGTTCTAACACAGTAAATATAACAGTATTATACAAATTTACAGTGTTCCTTATTTGTTGCAAGTTACCAGAGAATGCCAAACTAAACTTGTCAAAAAGCTTGAGCTTTGGGACTGTAAAGTAAGAATTTATAGAAACTCTCCATTATAATGCATTCAGATTAAGTAATATGAGGCAAATCATCCCAGATACATTGAAAGTGATTAAATTTGTTATTATTGCACGTGGGGTCTCGGTGTGCGCAAGCCTAACCTAACTTTCTTAGTTGAAGAGGTCGCCCGGCAATTAGTCAAATAGCAGTGCGAGGTGGCGACTTGCGACTTGCGACTTGTTTGAACAGGAGGGCTCGCGGCGAGGCGGCTGGCGACGTCCACTGCGCGCGACTTCACTGTTCCTTCGTTAATCAAGGGTCGCCGTCCACCTGACCGGGCACGATGTTACTTGATGAATTAACTCTAACAATATTACTTAACTTCAATACTGAGAACTGGACTTGCTGATTCCATTTCAGTTATACTGATTTAAAAAACATCTTAATCCGGCTGTATTTCTTGCTTGTATATTTTCGCTTATTGTTGGCCGATTTGGATGACTTGTTTTTTCATGTGAAGATGTGACGTGTGATTTCACCAGCACCCACACCCTTCCGCTGGAACACAGCAATGCGAATGCACCGCTGCTTGGCGGCAGATTACCAGATGTGGAGGCAGTACTTCTACTGCTACTTTTTGTTGCTCTTTTAGCACCACCCAAGCTTTTGATAGGGACTTTTTGATAGGGCGGTGGTATCATAGAAATTTCATTCCTAAAGGCGAACAATAAGGCATGTACATATTGTTTTACCTTACTTTCAAAGTTTTACCTTTTCATAATATTTTTGTAGATTTCATTCACCGAAGGTTCCGTAATACCATATGTTAACATCCGCAAAAATATTATACCTAAATATTGTGAAAAATTTAATTGGCTGTTTATTACAGTTCATAAGGTTCTTAAAATTCTATAGAGACAAAGGTGCAGGTAATGAATGCATAGTAGTAGGGTTATTTTGACATTCACTAGATTACTGGACTAGACTAGACACTAGACAATGACTAAATTAGTGAATAGCAGTGTACCCTAATACGAGCTAGCGATGTTAAGTAACTACCGTAGTTTGTCAGATTACTGTTTGGAACAGAAACGTGATCCGACCAGCTTATCAGCGCCAGTACTCGCGTGTACCACCGTCCCTCATGCTGCTCATCTTGGAAGCAATCAAAGTTTCCTCATTCATTATTTATGGGTGGATCGGCTCTCGACGTGAACGGCCCACATACAAAATGTATGTGAACAATCAATGTTTAATACAAACGAGCATTGAAGGAATTAAAGTTATTAGTGCTGATTAGGTGAAGGGAGACATACTTTGGATTTGAAGGACACTGGGTCACATTTTTGATTGATGTTTTCGCGAAATACCAAGTATTCAAGCATGTTCTTTGAAGCGCTCATGGCGAAGCTTGCTTATCGTACGTTGGAGGTCTTCGGGCGGCTTCCAAACTCCGACAGCAGAGTTGACCACACTAAAGAAGAAGAAGCATGTTCTTAAACCAAATTTTCATGATCTCACTCTTCTACACACATTCAATCTCATAGGCTCCCGTGATAGATTGAAGCACATCCACTCTCGCTTGTAGCGCATTCGCTCGAAAAATGGATTTTCGGAACATCAATGTAAAAAAATCTTTTTTTCGTTGATTTCCTAAAAGAACTAGGAAACGTCACTATTTTTAGCCAACTTCAAAACGGAAGAGGTTAGCTTTGGCTGGTTGTTTTTTCTATGTTTGGGTTATTAATGATTGAAACATGATTTGGATGTCTCAATCATCTTTATTACTAAATCTGGTGCATATTAATAATATACACATATACAAATTCTTATACGTAAAATTAACTTATTATGTTTACGCTTTCTCCGAAGCGGGTAGAACCAGTATATTAACCAAATTGAATAGTAGGTAAGCTGTCCCATGCACATGTCCTGGCGAGCTCGGCGGCGGAGTACAGCGGCGAATAAATAGGGAATACAAGTGCAGTACAAGCAGCGCTGCAGTTTTAATTCCCGCGTCGGGTTAGTGCGGCTCGGGTGCACTGCGAGCGCACCGCCTCGCCCACGCACAATGTGAACCTGGGACATTCCGACCTTTACTCCCATCCTCTAGATTATACCTCTACAAATACAATGCTTTGTAACTACACGTACATTACACGGTCTGTGGACCAAGTACTTGATTTTTCTTTGAATATAATATATCAATATATTATATTCGATCAATAAATGAATATTATGGACGTTTCACAGAGCGCCATCTACACCAGATAATTTTTTTTTTTATATACATCAATTTTGGTTGGCAGAAATAATTATATATTAACTCATTTTAGATCATTAATCTTTCTTATACCCAGATACGGTACAAAGCTGCTTTTTCTGGCTGTGCAGGCAGAGTTAAAAATAAAAGTTATTATTTGAATTAGGTAGAACAAAAAAGGGTGAGATTTCCAGTATCGATTTAAATTAGTTATTATATTTCTAAAATATTAAGAAAACTATACCCATAAATAAAGTAATCGTATAATCCTATTTGAAGATGAAATACAACACCAAAGGTTTTCTAAATTTATAATCACTAAGTTCTCAATTCGAAACCACTTATATAAAAAGTGTCTCAGGGCCACAGTTTACAAGTCGGATAGTAATGTAACAGAGTCCTGTGTTTGTAATTTATACGTTGCACGAGAACGCATTCTTCCGCAGCAGGGACACCCGCTGCCCTGCCCTGCACGCCGCACTCCGCAGTGGAGGTTTCACTGCGAGACTCTGTATACACCATGAAAAGGCAACACGTTGTACACTGCTCTATAACGTGTAATTTTTTTATTATTACGATTCAAAAGCTCTCTTTTTGGTTAACTCTTTGGTACTAGGCTTGGTGGTAAGCACAGGCCACACCGTACTGTGGCTTGCTGAACTAGATGCCGCAACTGATGCGACGCCTTAAGCTTGCTATGTGACCTACCTTCCCCACGGAGGATCAGATAGTGTCATAGATTTATAGCCAAATTAATTAACAAAAGGTAATTAACATTTTGAAATCAGCGCAAACGACAACAAAATTAAAAAAATACGACAAAATATTCATGTGAGGTTATATGTCTACGTTAATAGGTAATATCTGAAACTTAGTAAATCGTGAACTTGTAAATTGCAGCCAACTTAATCACAAGATGCGTTGAAACAAATTGCAGAACCACTTAATGTAATGCTTTGCAAAAGGAACAGTCGGGCGGAGCGATCCTCTGCTCCGCTCACGTTACATTTGGGAGAATTGACAGGAGCAGCGAGGTTTATTTACCGCCGATGGCTCTTGGCTTCGGCGCTCAATTAATATTAAAACCTTCTTAGCGATTGTGATACGTGCGGAAGGGGTAACGCACTTGGAATTATTTTGTAAAATAAAAGTGATAGTCGTCTCTGTAGCTAAGTTTTCCTGGTTGGCCTTCAAAGCCAGGGATCCCGGTTTCCCTCCCCGGCCGGCAAGCATTTTCATGATCAGTATGAACGTCACCTGAACTAAGGGAATCCTTTGTGGTGAAAGCATTTGCGTATTTGTTGTTAAAAAATCAAAATAATCAAAATAATTTACAATTATTTCATCCCTGTAGAAACTTATTCCTAGAACCAAGGATTCAAAGACATGTCTACCTAATAGGTATCCAGTGGGCTCGCGTGGTCGCGATGCACTCTTAATGTCTACAATACTTGTATACCTTTAAATTGCGACTCAAGGTGAAACTTCTTTTTTGGAACAACTTGGAATGCACCTGTATTTAGAACGCAACCTCTGTGACGCGTTAATGGTCTTATAAATCTTAAAGATGTTTAAAAATCTTTTTCAGCGTCAGATACTGGGTTCCAGTTTTGGGCAGTGCCGAGATGAGCCCGTGGCCGGCGCGGCGCGCGGCCGGCGGGCGCGGCGAGTCGCTCGCGCGGCTAACTGGCGTTGAAGTCGCCGAATTTATGGCCCCACACTAATTTATGGCCGTTCCGACTGTGAACGACTAATGGAAACTTATTCCGCACTTTAATGTTGTTTCAATGCGATTTTATTCATTTGTACATACAATTGTAACATGGTGTTTTTTTTCTACTGCGCCAAAAGGATGGTTTAGATACCACGGTACAGCATATTTCGTTCAATGAAATCTTTCCCTTTGATCAATTTATTTGATAGTGTTATATTTGCATGTAATTGATTTGCACTCCGAGCAGTTAAACTATATATATTCGTAGCAAAAAAGAGCACATTATTTATAAAAAGTGTCATAAATGGCCGACCAACTCACGAAGGCATCTCTTCGTGTGTTAATCGGTCATTATTGCTCCTAACGTAGTATATAATGCTGTTCCATTCGTACCTGGAGCTTGAGACTATATAATAAAATGTGTCGTAAATAGTTTCTTGATTGTTCGCCGCGTTTGAAAAATCGCCAAATTTAGTAAGAAGAACGCCATCCACCATTGCTGGTTGAGATTTGAGATTTGAGTCGTTAGGTGCCACATGTATTGCCTAAAAGTCATCTTATTGACTAAAGTCAACAACGACTCTCATCGTATTGGTAATTGAAATTTTCAACGATGCTTATTCTCCGAAATTATTGAAAATTGATAACCAGCTTCCAAGCTATTTGATTCGCTCTTGGCCGTTTTATTTTATTATTTCTCAAAACTCAAAACTCGAATAGCTAGCTCAAGTATCTAGCTCAGGCTACCGCAAGTATTATTTTGCCGCGCACAACGTGCCCAGATCAATATGCAATTATACCGACCTGAATATTAACATCCATTTACCGTTCCAGAAGAAGTCCCCTCTTCACTTAGGTACAAACTTCTTAGATTTTTTCCAACTCTGTGAACCTGTATCTGACAAGGATTATGCAAATTAATTGGGGAAAATATAAAATAAGCGAGACGCGCTCGATTTGAGCAAGAGGGCCTTTGTTTTTTACGAGTTTCTAGGTACTCGCCGCGGGGAATTCCAATCTGATGAGATATTTATAGATGTCTTCCTTATCTCTGAGTATATATTTATTTAGATTTCTTCATCCGTTTTTCACGGTTACGAAGCAATCAATAGACGTATTCTTAAGACCGCATCAAATAATACCATTGATTCAGGGTAGCAGTAAGTTTGTTTATAGAATACTGCACTATTGTAATTAAAAGAACACAGATAGCACAAAGCCTACATGTAAAAAATACCTACATGGGAATTTTAGTTAAGCCTCTATCATTCCTTACTTCATCCATCTGGCTTTCACTTACACTGGCACAGCGCATGTACAGAATTCATGAGGTTAATTCACAGATATTGATTTTATTGTAGAAAAAATGAAATCAAAACTTAAATCATTTTTTATGCAAGTTTTAGAAGTCTTGACTTGATAAGTAAATATCTATCTACAATATTATATATTATGTATGTAGGAAGGATCTGTTATGAAATAATAAAACCATCGAGAAAAGTTGGCAATTTCGTGTTTTTAAATCAAATAGAGTTTTTAATCTGGTTTGCTCATACATATTAAAATGAGTAGGTGAGAGCTAGCGGTGCCTAAATAAGTAGCACAGCCTGGCTGAAATGATAATACACCATATTTACAGTAAGGGGATTAAACACAATAATAGTTGTAGTAGATATAAAGGCTAATAACAAGGGCGCTCAGAGATAGTATTACGTGAGTTGGTTTTTTGGCAGAACATTTTGAGCAATCTGTAGTCATATCCAGATGATTTGCTGGTTCCAAGAGCCCACGAGCCCACATCGTCCATATTTCACTGGTTATCCGCATTCATAGCTAGTCTCCTAGTCTTGCTGTTATTTTTTATGGCCCATACCTATAACTATGGCGGTTTGCTTACTGTCTCTGGATTGTAATAACTAAAAAAGTATGCTAAGATTTTAGGGATAAATATGTACGGTCAGCAAAACATCAAATAATCCCAATTTTTTTATTTGTTCCGTTGTTTGCTTGACTTCACCCAGACTCACTTCCTTCGAAGCCCGGCTGGGGTATGCATAATATGTGATTAGCGTCTATTTTGTTCCCGGTTCTTGGGTTTCGTGAATTGTGTTCTACCCGTTGCAAAATTTGGCTGAATTAAATATCTCAGATTTAAATTTCAAGTTTTAGTTTTAACAACACATCATGTTAAAACTAAAACTTGATATTTAAGTCTGAGATTGAGGGCTCATAACTATGAACTTTGTTTTCCATGAGTAATGTGATTTTGTTCTGGGCGGAAGAGAGAGGACCACCGCTCTTCCCAACTATTAATTGTAAGTACATTTCTAGCTCAGCTTTTACCAAAATAGAAAAATTGCGAAAAGAGTTATCTAAATTATCAGTAGAATTTGTGTCAAGTTCGTCCGCAGAAGTATTTCCTCCACACCTGTTTATCCGCCACCACAAGCCACACTCGCGTTGCTGTGTTCCGGAAGAAGGGTGTGGATGCCGGTGAAATTATAGACACTTGAGGCATAACCTCCCTGTCTCAGAGTGACTTATGTTATCATCTTGTCTTCACATAAAACAAAATACATTTTTCAGTTTGTAGATGAGTCGAAGGAGTGTCGTTGCGAGTCGTACCGACATGTCTCTCGGTTGGTACCCGGTAGATAAAGCCTATTATATTTGCATAGAGAATGCCATCGCGGTCAAATTTACTGCTTTATTGTCCACAACTAGGTACTTAATTTTATTGCCTTTCAACATACTCAGGCTGATCTTAGCTGGGTTCAATTGAGTGCCGTGTTTGCGTGCCCAGAGCTTGATACCATCATAACGGTAGGAAACTCTTGAAATGAAACTAGTTGTATATTCAAATCTACTGTTACACTACAGGACCTTCCCTAGTTTTCACAGCTCTGTTTTTATCAGTTGTTAGCGAAGGGGTATCTTATTTGATAGAGGATCGATAAGATTTGAATAAGCGCAGATGGTCCAGCCAAATCCAATGAGATTGGCCACTTTGTGTGACTTGTTCGGATCTGAATATCCTGTGAATACAACGTGAAACAACTTTGGATTTAAAAGCTACTTTACTGTCACGATGTCTGTTATTTACACAAACGACCTCAATATATGAGAATCGGAGTCGAATATATATTAGATTTGATAATTTTTGTAAGTTAAGCTAAACTAAAATGAATCTCACTTTATACATTCTGTAAAACAGTACTCGCAGAACGCGAGGCTTCTACTGTCTGCAAATACATTTCCTTATTGGATATCGCTCCAAGATCCATTGGCATTCCGTCATAATATTCTTAATATAGAATATAATAATTTACTACTCAATATTTGAAGCCAAGTCAATCAACTTCCCAATGCTGGGACATAACTGCGGCTATTACTTCATAACGCCGATAAATCGTAATAAATTCCTTATTTATAATATAATAAAATTTACAACCCCACAATCCACCAGAAAGTATGCAAAAGACAATCCCTTATTAACAATTCCCCAGCATCACGTCTTAACTTGATGTTTTTTCGTCAACCTGTCGTAACCGACCGAAACAACTTCACACAAAATTACAACTTGTGTAGTCTGAAATAAAGCTGGTATTAGTGTGAGCTTCGAAGATTGCGAAAGTAAATAGTAATGCTCAATAACCATCGGCATAAATAGTATTAACAACAATTGATTTACATACAAATTGCTTTAGACAATATTGCTGACGGAATGGCGCGCGTGACGCGTACCACACATTTTGTGAGGCTGCCAACCCAGCGGGCTCCCCACTCACCTCCCCACTCACATCTAGAGGGATGGATTTGGATGGTTTTCTTATTAATTGGGTGTACTTTCTTTTTTCCACAAAAATTTCACGGAAAACCTCCACCCTGAGATGAAGGTATTTGATATTTAAATCACTCACTTATAATTATAAGTTATTTCACTCGCGTAAAGTACATTAAGAATCCAATGATTGTAAATTACATAACAATTATAATTTACGTTTCGTACTCCAAGTGAGTACAGTTTCATGCGGAAATTTTGGTAATTTTATTGCGAATATTTTACAGAAAACGTAATCAGTGCGGCTTTCGTAACCACGAACATGTAATTTATTACCCAAAAACAAAGAGATTCGTTAGAAGAAATTGGCACACTGAAATACTGTAGGAAGCTCTTTGTTTTATCTACTCATGTGTTATTAGCACGCTTGGTCTAGGCAAGGTGACCTAGAATCTCTCTGTGGCTACACCGAACATCATGCCGGATTGTATGGTGAGATGACTTTGTCCGGGATGTGGTGACATGCGACAGCCGAGCATACCACCAGCGTTGCCCCATCAGCACCACCCAGCGAATACCTTTCATAGAAAAACGCTCTACAAGTGTCCTCCGTATGGTGTTCTATGACAAATGATATCCGA
Source organism: Aplocera efformata (assembly GCA_921293045.1). Lineage (NCBI taxonomy): Eukaryota > Metazoa > Arthropoda > Insecta > Lepidoptera > Geometridae > Aplocera > Aplocera efformata. The sequence continues at coordinate 13,099,158 of OV121045.1, read as the reverse complement.
CTTGATACATTTCCGCTACGTTAGTGGACTGGTCACAAAGAGCGCAGTTGATCTCGTCTCACGCGAGGGTGGGCATGCATGTACTTGTGTCTTACACTGTACATACACGCACAGAAGTTACAGGAAGTTACATATTTTTACTAACATCACTTGGTCGGTCCGAGTCTAACTAAATACATAATTAAAAATAATATAAATAATATTATAAATGCGGCGATGAGTTTATCATAACGCATTCACGCCTTAAACCCACTAAACCAATCATTGAGATTTTTTTTTACACCTATAAAGTACGAAAAAGGACATAAGATAACATTCATAAAGAAATAAATAATAATTTAAAAATCTACATTAATGCGAGCGAAGTGCCTAGTAATTTAATTAATTAACAAATTAATTAATTAATGATGACCCGAATTAAAAAAAAACACTAATTAGTCCATAGTTAGTAGAGATATCGCGTAACAACACACAAAAAAAATGCCTATATAATTGCAAACCTCGTTTTATGTAGTCGGTAAAAAATGCGAGCTCTTGTTTTTAACATTTCAATAACAAAGAATAATTACTAGATTGTGTATGGTTCACTAGTGAGAAGCAAATTGTCTCGTCGCCAGTACCCATACGTAGTGTTTGTGAATAAGAGCACCTGATTGCGCGTCTGATTGGAACTCTGTTTATTTTTACTGGAGGAGTAGTGACGGTGGAATTACAGGCGAAGTGCCTGCGGAATTACCTTCACAATGTTGCGACGAGTATATTTTACGCGTTCAATTTACTTAAGTAATGTTATTGGAATGTTTGTGGATGTGAAAGCTATATGATGTACATTTAATTTTAAATAAATAAAACATTTTAGGGGTGAGATATGCTTCATAGCCAAACTACCCTCAAGGGAACAGAACTACCTATTATATTATACGTCAATATTAAGTTTAGTTAATGTTTAAAGTTTCAAAACAAAGCTATTTGCATTTGTGTAGGTTATCAAAAAAATCATCACTTTTTTTCAGCCTCGGCTCTTGTTCTGAATTACTGGATCTATGTATCTCGGAATATCAATGTATTCTTTAAATGATTTCTTCGAGCCGGATAGCTGGTAGTCAAATTGAAAGGACTTATCTCCATCGTCCGAGTCGAGTGGCGTGGCGTGGCGTGTCGTGTCGCGGCGTGGGGCGGCGTGACGTGGCGTCGCTACGCAAATAAGTAAATAGGCCAACAAATCACGCGTATCGGATTAGCTCCATACGTTATTTATGGACGCTGACTTGGCGATACGTGGTGCTGAGCTACGAAGCCGGTGGATATGATAATACTTTTAATTATATACCGTTGATAATTAATTTCTTTTGCAAAATTTGTGTTTATTCGATTTTTTATTATTACTCTTTATTATTATTATTTTTTAAGTTACTCTTGATCGAAATACTTTAATAAACTTAATTATATTAAATATATTCTATAAAAGTTATGAGTTGATCTAATAAAAATATTGGTTCTCGTAAGGTGTTATTTTATAGGATTAAAGTCTATTATTATTTAAAAAAATGCCACATGTTGCAATTGTAGGCCCAGAAACCGGTGCAAAACGTATTGAACGTAAGTATGTAAGAAATGTCCAACATTTTCTTCAGTTAAGTTCAGTTTAAATTACATTATTTTGTTATATTTTTATTATTAATATCTGAGAACATAAATCCATAAATTATTAGTAGAATATTAATTTAAAACTAGGATAAGTGAAATATTATTCGAGCCCAGCTTTTTATACAGCATATACAATATATGCTATATAAGAATAAACTGAGTCGGGCGCCTATATGTGGCTAGGGTGCTTTAGGACACAATTAGAAATCTTTTTATTTTGTTAATTACTTTAAGTTAAGGTTATTTGTATTAAAATATCTTTTGTGTATTCTTGTAAGTTTCCGTGTCATGAATAAATGTTTTTTTACTTTTACTTTATTTTACATACGATGTTAGGTGAGTTTTTAGGATGGTGTTTTAAGAGAATGCCATATCCACGCAAGCCTCCGCGAGGCTCCGCGCGGCGCGTGAGAGACCGCAAGTCACTCGTGTGTCCGTGGTGCGGCCGCGGCCCGCGCCGATAGCCTTAATTAGCTTCCAGCTCCTACGGATTATGTTCACTATTCGCAATGGAGAATAACGCAACCACTCCACACGACATGTTATTTGTTCTCATTATTCCGCAGTTTTTTTTTTTATATTGTCAAAGTCCAAATACTTTAATTCCAATTAATTCTAAAAAAATAATAGGGAGCATCGATCTTTTTAAAAATAAAAATTTAATATCTGTATCTACAAGAACATGCGTTCTTATTGCTTAGTTTAGGAGATGTTCTCTTCTACTTTTAGGGCTTATATTTCATAGTTTATTTAAAAATTATTATAGAAATATTGGCAGTCATTCCGTTGTACAAAAACTTTGTGTTAAATAAATGAAATTGTACTAACTTTTTGTTGCATTAGTAAGCGCTCCACCGTCTTAATACTTCGTGCATCCTAAATGAATCGTTGGCTTAGTATTTAAGATCTCTGTTACTAAATAACTAAATGCAATAAAATAATTCACGTCTGAACCCACGTACCGCCACAATACTGGCGCACACGCATTTATCAACAAGTGAACCAAATAATATACGTGCCGCTTGAATAGTAAAAAAAAATGAATTGTGTCACTGTCACGCAATAAAACTAGTGAAATGAATCAGACGGCGCATTAAAACGTCCAACCTATTACGAGTCTAGACACAAATTAGACCTAAACTTTTACGATTCTATCGTGGAGAGCCGCGTTATTGTGGAAACGTAAACAAAACTCATTTCTCCAACGATCCAACGAGACACCGAAGCAAAGTGAGCCAAAATAAAAGTTGAATAATCTGAACAAAGAAATATTTAACTGTTCATAAATCAGAACAAGAGTAAACGTCCGCGTGGACGATCGTAAACTGTACATCTTCACATTTCAATCAACTAAATAAAAAGAGCGAGCGGCGGCGCGGCTCCGGGCTCCGGGGAACGTGTTCCTACTTACCATCTCAATAAGTATGGGAATAACTAGATCTTATTACTTTAAACGAGCAATTCTTTGTATATATATTATATTTATTTAATTCGCGTATCTCGGAAACGATTTGGATGACATTTTATAACGATATGGCTTTGCTTGTATTTTATGTAAAAACGCAATTTTTACATAAAACAGTCGTCTTCTACGTAGTGGGTTGTGGGTTCTATTCCCACCCAAGATAAACTTTTACGTGATGAAAATAAATGTTTTTTCCAGTAACTGGATGTTAACATGTACTAGCTAATACTCGCGATTTAATTCGCGTGGAATTTAACTTTTTTTTGGAAACCGACCTATTCGTTTTTCTCAAATTAAGGTAGCTAAGTTCATCAGCTATCTGCCAGTGAAAATCCCTTCAAAATCGGTCGTTTCGGAGATTAGCCGGAATAAACGGACAGACAGATAAATTTTATTTTATGTTGATATTATTAAGTAACTTCCGTATAAACTTTCAAATGTATTTTGTAAAAAGCTATTATATTATTTTGGCATTACAAACAGACACATCAATTTTATTGTATTTGTATAGATTGAGGTATAAATTGTCAAAAAATTATTAATATGCAAGCCATACTTAGTCTGCAATCACTCTTAGATGGCGCTCTACAATGATCCATGAATATTTAATTATTTTTTCTTTAATTATTTAACTTGTACGCACACGCTGACACCCCACCTGATGTTAAGTGGTTGTCGATTCAACCTGTCAAAGTAGTATATTCTCATGCGCCTGTAATTTCACCGAGCACACCGTTCCACCGGAGCACAGCCCCGCGAGTGCACTGCGCACGTGGAAACCAGCGGTTCTCCGTTCATTACGAGTAAAGCCACTGTCATTTAAGAGACGCGGTTTGAGGGAAGGTTCTGGATCAATCCGATGAGTAGGAGGCAGTAAGCGGAGTACCAGACCCGACGTGGTGAATACAAAGCGCTGAGAATTACTTACTTATGGCTTAGATTACTATAACTTAGGCTTAGGCTCGGGCTCGCTGGCTGCTGCCGATCTTTTTTGTGTATGTACGTACTTATGTCTCATACAATTACTGGAGGCATTCGTATATTCAAATTTCCTCTGTTTGTGAGGATGGTATTACAAATACGCATGGTGTAAAATGTTTGTACTATTCGCGTAGTATCGTGGTTGGTGGTAGTAACGTAGTAACGTAGTGGCGTAGCTGGAGGCCCAATTGATTTTAAGTGGGTACCACTACCCACAAACTACTCAGATCATAGCCTATCGAAGTATGAGAAGACCCAAGCCGTATTGCGTAGCGCCTACGAGACAGGGATGTAACCTCCTAATATGCCTGTAATTCCACCATCCTTCCACCGGAACACAGAAATGTGAGTGCACCATTGCTTGCCAGCGAATTATTAGATATGGTGGCAGTACTTCTCCAGACGAACTAGTCACAAGTTCTACTGATACTTTTGGTTGCTCCTTCCGCACCACCAGGGGGACACGTGTAGGACTCTGAGGGTATTCGGATTGTTCGTTGCTATGTTCGTAGTAAACTTTTGTTGAGAATTCCCATACGTCTTCCTCTTACTTCTTTACATGATCGGTGAAAAGGTTAAACCGAATTCCGGCCGAAACCGGCTAAAACCGAAAGTAGCCGGTGACCACGGGTAGATACGCTTGCAAACTCAACCATAGCCGCCGTGGAAGTTGGTAGTAAATCCCCATCGGGCGAGGTTGCGGTCGAAGGCTTAAAAACATCCACTTTATATCAAAACCCATGCAATATATACTCTGTGCATAAGTAGGTGTTAGTTTTTCAATCCGTATAAGTACGTCGTTCGGTTTATTACATATAACAACTTCGTTTCACGAGCCAGCGCGCTTTGTCCAACTAAATATTTTACGCGGCTAGTTATGTTACTTGCTTTTCTATAGTATTATAATTGAGTCGTCTAGTACAATACAATAACAGGGATATCGAAATGTAACAACAGTAAAAGCTCAAGTAATAAAATCAACTTTTTCGATAAACGAACAACTTTTATTGGATTCTGAAGTAACTGAGTTTTATAGTTATTTTTGGCAGGTGATATTATATCGGAGTGGTATAGAGTACGGACCTAATTTAGCGTACGGTGCATGATGCAGGTGAAATTATTAAACAGTAGCATTTTATCTAAATAACTGAAAATATGAATAACCTGAAGATTTGCAGTTGCATTTTTATAGATTTTCATCCAGTCATCATTTATGCTCTAAAATAAAATCAAGTACGCCAAGAGCCAGAGTCAACAAATTTGAAAAGAAAACGAAACCCGAGCGCGGGCAGTAAAAGTGCAGGTTCGTTTATGGGCAGCGATGGAACTTTTCAATTCGGTGGTGGCTTTCAATCGTTACTGCGCATAAACAAACAGTTTGCGCTTTTTACAGTTTACAGCAACCCTCGTAAACGCGACCGACATGCCACACCGATTCAGCGATTCGGCCACCAAGGGATGGGACGCGCGACTGATCGAGTCTTGATACATTTATCGATGCTCTTTTGACGCCCAACGTTGTGAACAGGATGTTGCTTTATTTAGTTAAATGCAAAAATTTAAAGTGTTGAATAAGTTTGACTAGAAATGCTATCGAAGAGGTTACGTCTAACGTTAGAATTAACATCGTCTTTATTTTATTTTCATCAAATTAGTTATGAAATACCAACAAATATTTGATGGCCAAATATTTGTAATCAATTCAAAGAATTACTAATACAAATTGTAATTTATTTTTATAGCCCAAAATAATTACGAAAAATAACGATAAGTTGATTATAAAGTACTATTTAATTCTGTCAGGGATTTAACTGGTACACAACTGATTTCACCACTATGTTTACTATTGTTTTAAACTTGATTGAATTTTCTTTAAGTTGGCCTTGTAAAGCTTGCTAAACTATAGAAAATATAAGACTAACTTTATCGACACATCTTGCTTCCATCCCTAAAATTCCTATCCTTACGTAGCTGGATAAGGCACACACTACACTACGATATTTGCATTTTATTCGCTCCGGGCCATCCCATACCTACTGGACGTATTATATATTTCAGGTAATAACCTCTTTGACGGACCATCTTTGCAAACTCAACAAAACTCCGTCGGAGGAACTTAAGCTCTATGTTCTTGGATTGAAGGGTTGTGCACAGTGAACGCGTAGGGTTGTCACACGAGGGGTATAGAGATAAAAGTAAACGGATTATAGGTTGTATCGTCTAGATCTGTCCGGTCGGGACGCTCGAATGCCTGCGCCCTGGATTTATGTTCCCGTTTGATTATTTGCCTTGTAAACTTAAATTGGATGAGTATGGAAATGCTTGTCATGACTTGATAAAGTGCTTTTAGGATCGTCTCGAAGTAACTTATGAAAACCATTGAATTTACTATTGAATATTGTTTTGGTACTTTGAATATAATGACTAGCGTGGGGAGCCCCCGGCCAGGTAAGATGGCTGGTTGTAAGTGGATGAGAAGATCCAAAGATGATCTCTAATAAAGAAGATGAAGTATCTAAAGTAAATAACAAAATAATAATTATATAAGAATTTAATTTATGTATTAGTCTGTATGTGTCCGTGCCACTTGCGACTCATGGAATCCTATTGTTATATATCATTAATGGGCTATTAGCAAGTTGATTATTTTTTTCACATAGTTCTTATTTTTCACGAGTGAAATTTACAGCTTATGGTCAATAAACCTATGAAAATTCAAGTTTTCACAGCACTATTTTTCCCATAAAATGTTCAATGGTTTGATAATTTCTGGCAAAGCGGGAAGCTTGCCCTCATCAAGAGGCACTCAAGAGTAGGAAGGTGCTTCCAGCCGGTAATGAGTGTCGGAATGCGCTCGCGGTGTTTTTATCGCCCCACTATGCAAATTGACGCGTCTACCTTTTGCGATTGCTCATTAGGGCTGCCACTTGCAAGATACTTGATACTTATTAAAAATTTTAAAAGTGTCTTATGGGCCTTTATCTATTTATAATATAAATGAATTCACAGTATTTTTTGTGAAAAGCCCAGAAAGTAATTTATACTCATAACGTGGGGATATAAAATTCGACCTATGAATACCAAAGAAATACCTATGCTTTAATTGGTACTGCTTATGTAAACTAAGTATATTCAGTTCCCCAAAAATATATTATATTATTGTATAAAAAAAATATCACCCCTGTTTCAAGTTTTCTTGTTAAGTCGCACTCAAATATAAGAATTTATTATAGAGTGTAGTAGGTGTGCCAACAAATTAACCCTTCACATAAAAATGTGCATTTCAGCTACACACTCTGAATACACCATTTCCCTAACCTCTCCATCTACCTTTCACGTGATTGAGAATCGATTTCGATGACAATGCGTGCTCGACACCCCTAAAAATTGGCGTCAACATACGTAAGAGGCAGTCGGCAACCGAAGAAAGCAATTATAGTCGACGCCCGATATCTGGGATATTAGACTTGGCTCGTTGCGCCGACGCCCCGTCGAGTGGCTCGCCCTTACAGCCAAATCGTTAGCATACCTTGTTATTGGACGTACTAATACTTTAACGCACCGTGATGATGCAAAATATGAAAAAATAAATACTAACCTAACTTTATGTTACCAAACAAGGTTACCAAGAAAGTACTTACGAGCTAGTGTAAAAAGCTTTTGTTTTATGTAATGAAACTGTCGGAACTAACCGAAGGCCCACCTGATGTTAAGAGGTTACCTTCGCCGATAACATCAGCAATAAGATCCAAATTGTATTCCGTTGCGATATAATTATTGTACTTGAGATGTAGATGTAACGTTTAATGCGCCTGTAATTTAACTTGCATCCACAACTTTCCACTGCAACACAATTATACGACTGCACCACTGCTTTAGGTTACTCCTTTATCACCATCCAGATCCTTTTAGTCCCCTACACAACTCTCCAAAAATTATAAATATTCACCCACCTTGTAAGAATATACCCTGTTGAAGCCAAGACAGGCACATTGACAGCTTCGGAAGCATAGACGCGCTCTGTTAAAATTGTAAGTTGCTACGATGGTCGTCTTCATCATAATCTTAATTCCTGATTTATAATGATATCGTAGTCATCTGTTACAGAATAAAACAGGAAGTTAATAGGGAACAGGCCCTAATTCGTAGATGTATTAGTAGCTACCAAAAACCACCTGATAATTGATCGTGGATTGATATCAAATTGGAATGACCAAACCGAATAATCAGCATTAGCTGACGCCAGCGAGTGCTGACGGCTGCCGGTGGCGCTGGTGGATGACTAATGAAATATGGCGGGATAATTAGAGATTAGATCCACGAGTGTTACGCGATCTATGGCGCTGGAAGCGGCACGCGTTATACATGGTAAAATGCATGGAAAATTTAAAACCTATTTTAAACCTAATAAGTAAGAAAAATTATGTTGAATAAGTGAAATGAGAATTTAGTAAAGTAAATAGGAAGGTTCATGCTTCTCGCGTTTTAGTCCTGGCTAGGCTAAGAAGCTTCCTCAAGTTGCGGTAGAGTTTATGCCAAGTTTGTCTGGAGAAGTGCTGCCACAACACCTATACATTCCAAGATATTCTTCAGCCAAGCAATGGTACACATGTATTGTTGTGCCGGTTCAACGGTATGGGTGAGTAGTCTTGTCTCAGAGATGGATGCAGTACGATGGGATTTGAGACAGGAAAGACATATAAGCTAGTGCTACTTGCTGATAATGTAGCTATATTTTTTGCCCTTATCCCCACGGGAATGGGACCTACGCAGTTGAAACCACAGCGCAGCTTGTAGAACATAAATTAATGCGACATAGTAAATTAAAAGAATTTCAAACTGGGTATATCCATTAGTTAGTTCCTTGTGACGTACCGCACGGCCGGGCGGTGCTGGCCAGTGCAGAGTGTGACAAAGATCGTCCGACAACAATCCACGTCAATTTGCGAGCTGACAAGGTGCGGGCGCGAGGCTCGCTGCGCCCGGCGGAGGCATGGAGACGCCACGGGACACAACAAACGGGTAACTGCTCTATGTACATATAATTTTTTTTATCAATATCATCCAAAGTATATTATCAATTTGGTTGTTGATTTTTTATTTTTTTATTTCATTTATAATCAGTTCTCCGATTTACCGATTTAGAAAAATATTTTTTTAAGATATATAGAAGGATATACTTTCAGATTGGTCCCATTCAATTTTTATTAAAATCAGCCAAATACAATAGTTCGGTTGTTAAATTAAAATAACTTGACAAAATATGTTATTCAAGTAAAATAAATTACGTGTTTTGCTTTCCTGTGACTTTTTTCTTCGCCCGTTGTATACCGATGTGGGTTTTTTAAATGGTAGGGTGTGTGTTTTAAGGGTCAGAATTAAGGGATGAAATTATTGTATTATTAAAGTCGCTTTTTTTTCGATTTTAAATCAGTCACTTGTAAGTATCAAATAGTTGTGACCGCTGTAATAACAAAACATTTTCTGTAAAAAGTCGGTCCGCTGCTACAACTTGATACTTAGTTTTTATTGTTAGTCTGACTACTTGATGATGCTTCTTGATATTCTACTGTTCATTTGTCTACTGCATATTTAGGTGATAAAAACCTAAAAATTCACGAAAATTCCTATTTCTTCATGTCTTAGCGTAAAAACGACGACGCAAAATACTTTTTAGACATTGTAGTCATGTGAAGTCTCCACAGACGCCATGTCCGCGATCGGACGGTCAGGTTGTTCCGTCACCAGTTTTGCTCCGAGCCAGTGGGGCGAGTGGAGCGAGCTACCACTCCATACTGAGCTCTAGTGGTTCCAACGCATTTACCGTGCAATTTACCATCGAATAATTCACCTCTATTTAGGCTTGATGTTGTGAATTAGAATGGCACTGCTGATCAAACGATTACATACTTTTTTATTACATTCCATGTATCGCAGATAGCATTGGTACCTAAACAAGCCTCTTTACAGCTGAAATTATCTCTGGTGGGTAACTTAAGACTTAACTTTAGGCTTTAGACGAAAAAGAGTATTTTATTATGTAACACATTGTGGAAAACAAAAGAAATGAAAAAAAAAAAAAAATAAACACGCTCACAAAATAAAGAACAAATTTTATGCTCGTTGATTGCCGATAAAAATTGATCTATTTGGTAATCTGGATTAACAAATAGGCTACTTTATATCCCGAAAAAGTGAAAAAGTAAAAGTGTTGTAGGATGGCTAATATTATAAAGACAAAAGTTTGTATGTATCTCTCTCTCTCTGTGTGTGTGTATTTGTTTGTGAATTTGTTACCCCTTCACGCTCAAACGGCTAAACGCATTTAAACGAAATTTGGTACCAAGATAGCTTATATCCTCGAGTTACACAGGCTGCTTTTGATCCCGGAAAATCACGGGAAACATCGCGGGGCAGCTAGTTAATTATAAATCAGAAATACCCAATGAAGATCCTGACTAGGTACGGGACGGCAATCAAGGGTTATCTTGGAGAAGCGTATTATCTGTGGAGGAGCGGCGCGGGCACGTCCGGGCGCGTCGACGATGTTTGCACAATCACTTAATGAGAGAACAAATAGGTAATAAGGAGGCGTGATCGGGAGAGTACAAGTTCAGGGTGCCAGTACCTACTCCTGGTGGAGCGGGCCAGGCCGGCGGCGCGTAGCGGTGCCATCGCGGACTCTACTCCGGGGTCGCGGGTTCCATGAATCTATCTTTGGGTGACACCGCACCGCTGTTGCACCGCAGTACCACTGCAACACATTATTGTGCTTCATCCTAATCATCATTGGTAAAATAAATGAATGATTTAAAAATCTAAAATATTGACTTCCATGCTATTGGTTTCTATTGATTGCCTTTTCGGGTTGGAAATATTCCTTGAATTTGGAGGTTCACATCATCCAACGTTGGTTCACGATTGATGAACATGTGGGGTAGCTACCGGTACATACAATAAAATAAAATACTAATATATATATAATGTAAGTACAGCTGAATTGACAAAATTGTTCTTATTTTAAATTCAGTTAATAAGGACGCGTCCTACTTAAAACGGTTTAAATAATTTTTAATCCCTGACGACTCTGTAGCTTAGTTGGTAGTAGCTCTGCCTTCGAAGTCTTGGGTTCGATCCCAGGCCGAAGCACACTCTGTGGGATGAGAATGAAGTTTGTTCTCGGGTGTTTGTATTCATGCCATCTGCGAATCCTAGAGGAAGCACATGAGACATTAAAAATATGGAGTCACAAAAAAATACATGTTTAGAAGACAGAAAATGGGTTCTGTAGTAAGATAATCTTAATAAAAACCAGGCCAATCCTGGATATACTTTGGAATTTGCTACATGGGTATGTGGGATCAGATCCCTCAACTATGTGACGTGATGGTGATGCAGAACTTTTAGATTTTTTTATGCTACTAAATTGACGGGTCATAACGTCGCAAGTGCCTGTAATTATACCGGAACCCACACCCTTTCACTGGTTATTACCAGGTGTGGTGGCATTACTCCGGACAAATTTGGCGTAAGTTTTACTGCTACTTTGGGTTGCTCCTTTTGCATCACCCGGGAGAGACGTGCCGGATTCCGAGAGTATTTTGTGTGACTCGCTACGATACCGGCCAGAAATCATTAATATTTTACGATATCAATGGACATAACTTTGAAAATGAATCTGCAAGATGAAAGACAGTAAAAGTACCTCAATAATACCGAAGGAATCAATTTGCAACGCGACGCAAACCGACACCGACATAAACATAAAGACATGATTATTCACAATAAAGCTAAGCATTAAACTTCCGATGCACAACCGGCGGCGCGGCTGGCTCACTCCGTGTTTTCTTAAGTTACTTAAGTTACGGACGAGCTGAAGGCCAAGATGTTAAGTGGTAACAACAGCATTACCACTTAGGCCCTCCCCGACCGAAGTATGAGAATCCAAGTCGCGTCTCGTTGCGCCTGCCAGCCGAGACGGGGATGTTCACCCTTCCACTGGAATATATGCGAGCACTACTGTTTGGCGGCAGATTCCAGATGTGGTGGCAGTACTTCTCCGGACGAACTTGGCACAAGTTGTACTGCTACTTTTCGTTGCTCCTTTCGCACACGTGTATGCATTCTCAAGGTACCTACGGACGGGGGCAACTTGGCCTCCACATGCGAAATTTCAAAGTGATATAAGAATTCAGCGCATTCATTTCAAATGCGACTAACTTGGCCACTGACTTGGTTTTATTTTCAGAGGGCCATTGTAAGTTGTAGGCGCAACGGATCTCAGATTTATTAATTTGCAGATTCTGGTAGCTTAAAAATACGGTCAAGATCACATGCCAGTACAAACGTCATCAATAAGTTGATCATTAATTTGCAGATTTTTTAAGTTATATGCGAAAACTTGATCTAATTGTAATACTTTTTTAACCGACAAAGGTGTAGGTTTTCTTATATTCAAATAAATTAGTAATTTAATTCAATCTCTTGTTTTATGGATCCTTTCTTTAGTAATGTAGGCCATAGTTTTCGGTGTCATTGAAAACCGTATTAATTATATACGGAGACCTGGGTTCAATTCTGGCTAAAGTTTATTCTCAGATCCTGGGTGTTTGTGTTGTGTTTCTGCGTTTGTCCATGCCACCTGTGACAGAATATTCTTCAATAGTTATAGAGTGGTGGACCGGCCGCTAACACCCTCAGCTGTGCTATAAACGCCGCGACACGACGTTGCTCGCCACTCGTAAATTTTTCATTCCGGTGCGTGGATTGCAATCAGTACTTTAACTATTACATAGAAGAAAAAACTTTTCAGAATACGTAGCGCTTTTCTCATAAAGCTCATTTTATATATGAACTATATAGTGCACTAGGATTCCCTGTGTCACAGATGGCATGGACAAACACAAACACAAGACCCGAGAACAAACTTCATGCTCACCACACAGTGTGAACCGGGGACCACTCACTTCGAAGGCAGGGCTACTACCAACTAAGCTTTCTACACTTTCATGGAATACGAGAAGGGTGATGCATTTTATAATGGGAGACCTTTCCAACATCCAACAGGGATAACCGATTGTGTTATTACTCCCTGAGGTATATTTTTATTAATACAATGGAAAATATTATTAATTTTACGTCCTGTTGTAAAGTTAATGTGTAAAGTTTTAATTGTAATTTGATCTGACGACATTAAGTTCCTGCTGAAACTGTAGACCTTGGAATGATTGCAAGTTGGAGAACAAACTGCTTCTGCCGGGGAGCGCAAATGTACAGAGGCACCACACGTGATGGTACACATGGTGTTCACTGCCTTATTCACTTATCATCTTTTTTAAATGTAATATTATATTCATGATTTTATAATTGACAAATATTATTGAACACTTTATAAATGTTCCTCATATTTATACACTAAATACTAATGTGTGTTTCTTTCCTATAATTAAATAAATAATGTATTTCTAAGGCCATGTTTATTAATAAATAATTATTCTGGACCGTCTAATATATTTCCCAACTCACTATATGAGTGTATATATATACCATATGGTAATGCTCACCACTTTTGGTAAAACACGTTGTCCATCCATAGTACCTATCATAAAACCAATAAGTTTAGTAACACCTGTTTATACATATAAATATTTTTTATTCAGTTATAATAGTATTTTATTGATTGTTTAGTATTAAAATCCAAATACTCAATAACCCTCATGAATGGTTCAAGAAAATATAACCAAAAATAAATAATAACAAACATACAACAAAAAAATGAACTTCAAGACTGAAGTCGCATCGCCTTGCGCCCGTCACCCTGAGACGGGGATGATACGCCTCGAGTGCTTGTAATTTCACCGGCGGCGGTCACACCCTTCCACCGGGACAAAACGCGAGTGCATCATTGCTTGGCGGCGGGTTGCCAGGCGTGGAGACACTTCTCCGGATTAACTTGGTACTTATAAATAGTAGCAGTGTCGGGACTCTAATTCAAGTCCATTTTTTCATAATTTCGTTACTTTTATATTGTTTGTATACCACGAAATAAACTTTTATATTCCAAATATATTATTTTTCGGAGATCGTTAATGTGAATAGTTTATTAGCTTGTTTCTCGTGCACCTCATATTTCGCTGTTATCGCCTCTAATTGTTGTTTTTATTCCGGTTCAGGGAAATTAACGGGATTCAATGACCTGTAGGTACTTTATGGCCAAGTTTCCTGCAGCAAACTGTCCTGATAATGAAACAAACTTTTCTCAACATATCAACTAATAAGTTAACAGTGTTTAATATTATTTCAATCAAAACTCTTCTTAATGAAGAGAACTCAAACTTCTTCTTCTTGGAAGAATCGTTATACTTTCACCGGCTCCCACACCTTTCCAATCGAACATGGAAAAGTATAGGAGCCGGTGAAATCGCAGGTGAGATCACTATTCGACGCGTAACAGGATACGATATGGGTCTTCTCTTAAGAGAAGCAATGGTTACAAACGGTAAGAGAGAGGGGACTAAAATTGTATTGCTGTTGTATTGTTGTATTGCTGTTATCATAGCCACTTAACATAAGGTGTGCTTTCAGCTGGTTCTGCCACTTAGATCACATAAAAAAGCTTCAGCTCTGAATATTAATTTTAAGGTGATATTGTTAATTATCGCTAAGTTTACCTTCTTGACTATATCTTACAATTATAGAGAATTTCAATAAAAGTAATCTAGATTTGTCACAGAGCTTAAGAAGCAGATACAGAGGCGCGGCAGTACTTCTCCGAAAAAACATGGTACAAGTTTTACTGTTGATTTGTGTTGTCCTTTAGCACCACTCAAGCGGTACCTGTAGACTCCAACGAGCAACTGGGCTCCCCAATATAATAAGAAGACTATTCGTTAAATCGTGACAATTAAATTCACTATTAATACATATTAATTACCTCACACGTCATACCGATGGCTATAAACAGTGGTAAATTAAATACATTAATCCTATTTATTATAGCCCAAATAATATCCCGTGTATAATAAATAAGTGTTAGAGGTGTACATAATTACTCAAACTTAGGTATTTCATCAATAAATATGTCGCAATTAAAGTTTATCGAGATACCTAAATAATAATTATTTATCGTTACTGTTAATCTGACTGATATTATGATCCACACGGGCCTAGACAACATTCATTTCGAAGCGTTCGTAAAATCGATTCGCTAAGAAAATATGTTGACTTGACTACAATTATTAACATCAGCCTATTGGAATCCACTTCTTGGACTGGCTGGTAAGTGCCAACAAGCCGCGTCTTCGGCTCTTTGCCTTAATTTCTGACAGCCACCTCACGCAGGCCACCGCTCCAAAAACAATGGAACTTCTTGATAATTATGATTTCTCTATGGTAATACATCTGTAGTCGTTTGTCAGGTGAATACTGGAACAGGCTGTTAGTTGATGCTAGAAGCTTCTCTGCCAATGTATTTTCACGCATCATAGAAATCGTATTTCAAAATACTTAAATGTAATCTAAACCCCAGATGAATCCCATCAGTGTTCCGCCGCGCTGCCGCGCCGTCGACGCGTGCGCACAATCGCACACATGTCGCCCTTTTTAACATAAATTGAATATTCTATTGTTCGGGTTAATGCAGTTACCTGACAATCCAGCTTTGCGATCCAACCCCTGCCTGGTGTGAGTTACACGGGGTGGGCCCAGAGCCGGATTATTGGAAAAGCCGGATGCTGCAATACGTTACATATATTCAACTATTCAACCTCTAGTAAACGAAAGCAATGACGCAAAAAAATAAAATCTTCGTAAAAAAAAAAATCATAAAAAATAAAATCTTCGTTTATAAAAAAAAATACTTTCCAAAAACATATCTACGTGTATTCCTGATACCCTACTACACAGATAAATCTATACCTTTACCTAACCTAATGTTGCAGGTCAGTTATTATAAATAACTGACATTTCCAACTTGTTTAAGAATTTAGCGGTAATTCAGACTTTGATTTAGTGTTTGTATTGGATAACATTAACGTGTCTATTAATATCATTATTTCTATAATAACATTCATCCTTCCTGCGTATGGCCGGACACGACACGGGTAACCGGCCCCCGGGTCGGAGCCCCTCACTGCCCGACGCAGGGAGTGCGGTGTAAAGTTACCTGTCTCCCCCACGCAGGGGATGCCATCTGTCGACGCAGACAATACCCAGATTTATTGTTGCAAAATGCGCTTACCGGCTTTGTGGCACTTTTTTTCGCTATCAAGTTTCCATTAGCTAATTTGGTATCGATTCGTCCGGTGAAAACTCCCCGCGAAATTGATGGATCGTTTTTATTCATTTTCGAACTGTAGACGAATGCGAGAACTTTTCAAATTCAATTTTTATGGACGGCGTGGATCCGGGTAATTTAATTGTACGAGTCTGGTGGGCTAATATTTTTATTTGGTTGTAGATTGTTTATTTCAATATTTCATCTGGTATTGTTTTTGAAAGATTGGTTGAAGCATTTTATTTTATTTCGGAAGAGAATAATATAGCCTCTGCAGTCTTCACTCTCACAGGTTTACACAACTGCATATATATCTCAAAGAAATCCTTAGATTAAAAACACGTTCGATTGAGTCGGAACACTTTCTGTTTTTGTGTTTCGCAGAAACAAAATATTAAGAGAAGTTGGTTCCGGCAGTGTCAGTAGTGTCGGTACGTAGCCAGCCGGAGTAAGTAGGTATATTCGACATAAATACAATACAAACAAATAAATACACTCATCCACCGGAGAACCTGCGGCCGCTCTGCTCCGGTGTGCAGAATACCTATGAAACGGTTTATTTTCGCGATATTTATTGCAAAATAATTAAATCGCTCGTCGTGTGACGCATGCGAGACTGAACATTAACCAGTCACCCTAAGCCCATTTAACCTTTACGAAAATTAATAGTCCAAAACACGAATCTCAACGGCCGTACACTCAAATACATTTATATCGAAAGCAGTCCGTCCAAATAGATTCTGTCATCAATTCGAGGGCTTAATATTCCAAGGGGCACTCGTGTGCCCCAAACATCTGCATTATCTTACCTCGGACGACCCTCGCGAAATCAGTTACTGCAAGCGTTCACTAAAGTGCATTTGCCATTACGTCCGTCAAACCTTACAATTACCTGCCATCACGTGCGAGAATCACCGCTGTAACCACCGGCTAAAGTTCACATTCCAACGATGCGTATGGGACCTTTTGGAACCATGCATCACTAAACGATGATAACTTCGAATATCGCATTCAGATCCAAAATGGATTGTGATGTCGCGAGCTGAAGGTCGAGATTCGCCCGCGGGGCGAGTCGAAGTCGGGCCGTTTAAGCTAAGAGGGTAGTTCGCATGTTGGCGATGCGATTTATCAAATTTTATACGATGTTGGGGCAGCGGCTTGTGCGCGGACAATTGCCGAGGTGCGCTCGCGTGGGGCTGGAATTAAATATGGAGCGAGGTGGAGCCGGCGAGGTGGCTAATGGATTAGCAGACGAGGCCTCGTCCGCGTCACCTTATGGCGCTCGCAATCAGGGCTGCAGATGCGTCTCGTCTCAAATTGGATTGCGAGGTATGTGGCAATTTAGATCTTGATTGCCGTTGAAAATGGAACGCAAGGGTTGTGATAAATTGCGGTACATTTCAAAGTTGGTGTATTATTTTCTTTATTTATGGGAAAAGGTGGCGAAGGTGTGGCCCAGCTAAGTGGAAGCAAGTTTGACGAAGGGAAAGCTCCATATTAAGTTAGTGTTTGTGAATGTATTTAGACGATTAGTAGCGCGCTAGCAGTGCATTTATTTCGAGATGCAAGAATACATCAGGTATATAAATTCGTAGAGTGCATCCCGCGGAGGCGGCCGCTGATGGACACGTGGAACTGTCACGTGCTGCCACGCCGACGCCGCCACACTGCGCTGAGCGAGCGGCCGGAAGACACACTCATCTTATTTTATGTCTCATCGTATAATCTAGAACTTATTGGTTCACATTATTGTCCATTACATAGATTAACGCCTCACAAAGGATTAGACAGAGCTTCAATATACCGCTTTTCACCTTGTGGAATGTTCCATTATCAATGCAAGGTAGAAATGACAATGTTTTAAAGTCATCGCTATCTTAGCATTTCTAATAGATTAGTCGGTTAACAGTGTATTATTTTGTAAATGTTTTTAGTAAAAGAAACTTATTTAAATCCCACAGCCAGGAGATAACTTATTCCTATGAAATTAGGTACTCTTGAGTACGTGATTACGAGATACGAGAATTTTAAGAATTTTATTAAAGAAGTGATCTAACCAAATGGGAGTTTTCTAATTTCAACGTAATATTAAGATACTTTGACATAACCAACTCCAGGCGAAGTTCATAGGTGTTTTATCTAAATTTTAAACTTGAATCCGCCGGAGTGTGGAGTGTCCCACAACTTGTCTCAGGATATACAAAGCTGTGCAATAACAGGACACCTGACAGATGGGTGATCGATCACGCGCGACATTACGGCATTATTAGCGGACGCGCTGTGCGGTGAAATTGCACGTCTGTTCTACCCTCAAGTACTGTCGGAACGGTAAGAACTTCGGTATAGATTTTGATGTCTCAAATATTTTATTCAGACTTATTAGAAAATGTTAACAGTAGTCAATTCAAAATTATAAGGTGATCAACAGTGATTTTATAAGAGCCTATTTACACCCACGAGCATACATGTTGTTACCAGCTACCCATTTCTTATACACGAAGACACCTGCCCCCTCTTCGACTTGCTATGTACCTTGTGGTTGAGGGTGCAAGTTCTTCGCCTGCATTGTTGAGTTCTCTCAAAGTGACTCGGAATGATTCCCAGGTGATGCGGAAAGAGCAACTGAAGAACCAAGTTCATCTGGAGAGGTACTGCCATCATATCTGGTAATCAGCCGCTTAGCAGTGCTACTGTGTAGAGGTTTTGGGGGGTCCAGTTGCTCGCGTCCGTAGGTGTGTACCCTTTGATTCCCTACACGTACCCCCTGGGTGGTGCTAAAGGAGCCACCAAAAGTAGCAGAAGAACTTGTGCCCAGTTCGTCCGGAGAGGTACTGCCACCACACCTGGAATCTGCCGCCAAGCAGTAGTGTTCGCATTATTGTGTTCCGGTGGAAGGGTGTGGCTGCCGGTCAAATCACATGCGCATGAGACATATCATCCCCGTCTCGGGTGATGGACGCAGCAGGATGAATGCGACTCAGTAAAGATTTGGATTTCATACTGAGTCGCGCGCATTACTGTTGTCATGGGCGAGGGTCACCACTTACCATCAGGTGGGCCCTCTGCTCGTTCCATCACTTAATCACATAAAAAAAAAAAAGGTGGAAGGGCGTAGGTGCCAAAGATGAGGATGAGACCTTACATCCATCTCAAAGTGACAGGCGAAATGAGAAGCAAATTGGATCTTCTTATGCTTCAGTAGGGGAGACATGATTCATATTTCTGTGTTTACGGGCGGCGTTAAAGACTTATCATCATGTCGAAATAAAAAAAGAATTACTTCCATTTCAATAAAAAAAAAAAAAAGTTAGGTAGTTGTGATAGCGACCGAGATTTAGTATTTCTGTATTTTTACTTGAGTTGTAAATTTTTACGTGTCCAAATGATATTGAAGATCTTAGAGTTTTAAGTTTTAAGAGTCAAATCTTCGTTGGGAATGACAGGAGGATGTGGTGTGGTATATTCCGTGGGCACGCGCGTGTTCTGCCGACGGTAGCCCACCTATCCCCGTGGGTGATGGATTGCGGCGTCGATTAGGGCCGGTGCTGACCTGTTCTTTCATATCTCGCTAATGGCCGCTCCGCGCTGACTCTACATGCTCGCACACGCACACCTCCACGGCACCTGGTCACTGGATGTGGCATCTAGAGTAATGAAACAAAATTAAATAAAAAGGCAGAGGAATAATCCCCTTTTAAGATCGTGGGAAACACTATCGTAGCAACGTAGACGTGATGAGGGGTGAGCTATTTTTTCTTATAAATAACTCTGCATAACACTCTCTTGTTCTCTCACTCACTTCACTCTCTCTCTCTAAATAACACTCTGCTTGTGCTTTCTCTCAGTAGAATTGGCATTCCTTAATAATCCGACAGTCAGAACAATAATAACCAATAAGTCTGTTACAATAAATATTCTTGGATATTTAGACCCAAACTAAGCACAGCTTGTACTATGGTAACTAGATTACTGGCACAAAACCTAAATTAACAGTTTATTACCTACCCAAACACAAACGAAGATCGTGGATAGTATCAATTGTATAAAAAGAGTGTTCCTCCTTACATCCGGTATTTCTGATGGTTATTTTCCCCTGAACCATATATTTTTAACGAATTATTTTTACTATATCGACTACCACACGTTCATTAAAACTACCCACTCGACATCTTTATGGTAATCACACAAATTGTTTGCTACTTTAGGGGATCTAACTCAGGCAGTGTTAGATCCCCTAAAGTAGCAAACAATCAGAGGGGTTCTTTGAAAAAAATGAGCCTGAAGGTCCCAAAGATAACCTCCAGTGGTCCAGCTAGTGGAAACTTGGACTTCAGAGAGCCCGCTGTACACTAAACAAGGGACTGATTTTAAAATAGAAAAAACCGGTTTCAATTCTTTCATCCCGATTTTTTCTCAGGTATGATTATTTCATGGAATTTCTATGAGACTCGAAAGCACACCCTTATAATCTATACGAAAATATTGCGTAATTCAGTTCATTAAAGTTCACTCTTCATTTGAAGAGATTTTCAATGAACTCTCTTTTATTGCGGTGTTCGCAAAAATGCCAGCTCTCTTCCAGAGTCCGTACATCCCCGTGCACCTGTCGGCGTCGGCTGTCAAATGTACAAGGGTCATTACTTAGGCGATCGGTAGCCGTAATTAATACGAGGTGCGTGGCAGTTAGCTTGTAGCTCCCGGGGGCGGGGAGGTGGGTGCCGGTATGTTGATGGCTTTCAACCCCAAAAAAATGCCAAACATCGAGAGCAGCGCTTCAGGAGTAAAAAAGCCTTGTTTGAAAAATATGAATTGAACCAACAAGCGTATTGGAATTTGTTCCACATTCTAATACTCCTTGTCATTTTTGTCTCAACTTAAATAAAGTAAATCAAATATGTCTTTGAAGTGGAAAAAATATCAAATTTAAATTCCCGTAAAGTAGTCTTTACTTTAGCTTCATCACATTGTCCTGGCGCTCGCCGACAGGCACTTGATTACAGATCAATTATTTCGATCAGATATTTGCTTCCCTGAAACTCATTCCTCTTATTCGCGTTTGCAATTCAGCAGGAGACAATCGCAGGCAGTGATTTACGAGCATATTCCACTGACCAGATTCTAATTACAATACCTGTCGTTCAGTAAATCTCCTCTGGACAGTACCTGGGGCGCAGTTGTGCCATCAAACAGTAATTAATCTCCCCCCAACTCACCGCCCCCCCCCCCCTCCACCCGGCCCCCGACCCCCGACCCCCGACCCCCGCCTAGCCGGCGCCGGGTCAGGTGACCGCTGATCGTCTGTACTTTAATTATGGTGTTGAGTGTCCTTTTGAATTGATTGGATTTCTTATTGCACTCGATCGGAGTGGCCTGCTTGGGATTGGCGGTTGCTAAGCCAACTCTAACAAGTTAAACTCTTTGCTTAAGAAATGAGACCACTAAATGCCCTATTATAATGATTTATCTTTCTTTAAGCATATTAATGCATCTTGTTACTTTAAACGAGCATTTCTTGTATATATATATTTATTTCGCGTATCTCAGAAACGGCTCTAAAAAAGGCAAGTATAATTATTTGTTCAGTCATAAATGGAGTATAGCCACCAATAAATAAAAGTAAAGATTAAACAATACTTTCGAAAACTATTTAAACACAAATTATGATTATTTAGGTAACGTAATTATTAAAATTAGGTATAATCCGGTACTGATACATCATTTTGATTTCAATTTAAACCCGTATCTACTCGTATGTAGTCCACGCCAGCGCGTCTTGTCTACTGACTGAGGCAATACTCACCCTGCTGATATTATTAACTCCGTACCAAGCTTCTCCTCTTTCAAATTTGAAAGGCGACTTAGAATATTGATATCGCAAGATAGTGCACATCTCGAGTGGGTAGTAAAGTCGTCACGAGTCAGCGTCCCACCTCCAGCCGCGCGATATCGCAATATGTCCGAAAGCGATAAATCACGCAGCTATGCTCGCGCCCGATATGAAAACGTTTTTCGTTAGAAATGGGTTCGTGGTGCACCAAGCAAGCTTTACATTCGTAATATACGCATCAAAGGGTAAAATAAACTATAAGACTATTAGGTAAGCCTGTAAAGTTCTCTACGTCTGTTTTGTTTGAATATTAATTTGGATGATATATAATATTATATATAATTTATTAAATTCGAAAAAATAAAAATATAGACATCTCATTTTTTATAAACACGTTTTAACAAATAATGAAAATATTATCCTTTGAAACATACAACTTCACACGAAAACTATGAGTGACTCAATTGATATATTCATATATCGTTATAATTTCCGAACTTCTCTAGAAATACTGGAATTTGTTTTAAAATTTTCAATAAAGCCAAATGATTAGGATTCTCTCAGTACACCTCCATCCTAAAGTTATGATAGCGAGCGATTTTACTGCGTTTTGATTGCGTTCGCGCTGCGCGGCAGTTTCGTATATTGGTTCCTTGATATTGAGCCGTTCCGGAGCGCTGTGCGGCCGGGCCGCTGCGCTTTTTGATTTCACTGACGTTTTTATTGCCTGTAAGTGGTTGGTCCTCGCCGCGGATACTTTGGCTGAGAGGTGTAATAGCTGGGTCATTTGAAAACTAAGGAACAGTCGCAGATGATGCCACAAATATGGAATTTCGCGAGGCACGTAGACGGCGAGCGCCGGTTTGTTCGTGTCTGCTTTTTGTGGCACCAAAATTATTCTAATATCAACGAAATAATTACCTAATCGTGGTTTCGTGGCGTGCCGTCACTTTCACTCACAGTACCGCACACAAGTTTATTTTTATTAGTTTTACGTCTCGCATCTCAATCGCCGTGAATAGTAAATGAATTCACGTTTCGTTGTACGCAGGAATGTAGTGTCGTTTAATAACGGTGCTGGCTTTATTGCGAAGTTTGCGCGCGCCCTAACCGCGTACCGCGCCAGTGTGTCGCCGGCCTTACGGCGCAGTGCGAGGAGGATGGCTGGGACATCGCATGCAGGTTCAATGCAATCAGATGTTCATTTGAATTGCGAGAGGCATCTGTAATTTATTTGCTAAGTTGGTTGACTACTTTTTACTATGTAATTAATTCAGGTATAAAAAAAGCTAATTCGTGACTAATGTTTGCAATTATTCACTTTTATTTTGTATTTACATTAATTTTGGTATTTTTTTATATATTCTTGTTAACCGCGGGAATACGTGTTTCAGTAAATAGAATTGACATTAAATCGTTATAATTGTTGGTGCCAATATAAGGCAACACCAATAACAAAGACACAGGAGACATGGACCGCGTAAATTGGTCCAATTATGTGTTTTAATGTCTATACATGAGTCTGTTATACATACTGTATGTGTTTTAAGTTATTTGACATCATACAAAAAATGTTTGGTAATTGAGACGATAAACAACCATTACATGTAGGCGTATGCCATAAACAATACGATTCTTCTTCTTTCGTATTAGTAAGTGGTCAACTCTGGAGTCGAAGTTTTCAAGCCGCCCGAAGTCCTCCAACGTGGCTTATCGACTAGCCGGGACCGACATTAACGTGCCCTCCGAAGCACGGAGAACGAAGAAGAACAATAGCACAATATTGTTAGGTTTGAAGCACCCCTGCTAGTCCCAGCTGTTCAAACCGGCCTGCGCACAGGGACATGAGTAATTGCACTGCGATGCTCTCATTTAAGAGGCCGGAGCCTACACTGTTTGAGTACTACGGGGGATATTTTGAATTTGCTGCCAAATAATCAGATTTATTTGGAGGTGCCTTATTGTCGTTTTGTTTTTAATTTAATGACCAGCATGTCCGCTGGAGAATTTATTAGATAACGGGCTTTGAATAATTTCCTATTGCAGTGATCTGGTTAAGGGTGAAATTACAGGTCCATGGAATATTTACCAATTTAATTTACCAATTTTAATATTTAGAATCGATTTAATTGTGAGAGTGACACCGGTTATATCAAAATTATAATAATTAAAATGTCCCATTTCAAGCGCCATATTAGTCATAGAAAAAAAATACCTCAATATTCATTTTCGAGTTGGGTGTCAAAATACAGAGTTTTATAACTTTTGCTTACAAGGATATAAAAAGTATTGGTTAAGTGTCTTTTTTAAAAAATTTATCTTCAAGTCACGGGACCGGGCGTTATGGGATGCGACTTGAGTCTAACCATCCATGACCAAGTGATATTGAGAAAAAATATTAGGAATATTTAACAACCATGTTCTTCGCAAACTCTTGTTCAATCTTATTTGAGGTGTATTTTTTAGAAGGTAGATTAGGCAACAGAAATCTTTAAAATCTTCATTAGGCGTTCAATAAAAAATAGAACTATTTACTTGTGAGATCCGACCCTCCCTTACATATTCGATGTCTCGGAGGAACTGACCCCAAGACCCATAACACACAGATAAGCACAGCTGTGAAACTTATCACACCCGTCATTTCAGTCGGGCAATAATTAGTCGGGGAGAAAAAATACCAGTGATATTATTGAAGTCTGTCGCAAACTCACAGAGTATAGCCACAATTCATTTTACAGAAATGTAAAAACCCCCGACTCGGTGGTAATGTAACCTTGAAACGGCTGAAGTGAGTTTTATAAAAGATGTCTAAGAATCAATCTAGAAAAAACGGGTCAGCCGTTTAAGAGCTACGGTGCCATAGACAGACACACAGACACATAGCGGTCAAACCATCTTTTTGGTTTGGGAGTTAAAGAGTTTTATAAACTTCTGTAACTTAAAGACATTAATGTGTCTTAATGAAATACATGCCCCCTTTTGACCAATTAAACATTCCACAGATGAGTGTAGGTAGTGCTCACAGGGTGGGTGCCGTCACGGGGGGGGGGGGGGGGGGTGCGTCACGTACAACTAACGGCTGATGAATGCGACGACTTAATCTGACTATTTACTAGTTTTACGGAGGTAAGGAGCCCCTTTTCCGCTGGACTGGCCGGCTGGGACAAGCCATCAGAAAAAAGCGTAGAAATCCGAATAAATATATACGTTGTTGCAAAGATTACATGAAAGGCGTGTATGTATTTGAAAAAAATGTTTAGTACTAACTTGAAAATTTTACACCGTTTAGGTTCGTAGTAACGTTTATGGTTTTGTCTTTTGTCGATAATAATAATGATTTATTCAAATCAAGCATAATCACATATTATATAATAGTTAGGGTACAGTAAGTAGATAAGTACACAGAGCTACATACAGAATCTGAAGAGGCGGATAACGTGACGATTTTACTATTGAGTTCCGATTCGTGTCCTGCGATCCTATTTTTAACCGACACGAAAAACATCTACAATGCAGTAGTACGAGAGTGTTGTATTTTTGTCACAATTATTTACTAAAATGTTTGTGGAGTCGTACTAAATATTACTCCCTTTTTAGATCATATTAAAGTGAGCCTTTTGTTTATGACGTGGGCCGTGTATGAACTAAGAACAGTTATCAGTCAGGAGACGTGACGTATCTGGAGGGACACTGCCTCCCGCGACCTCTCATGCTAACCATACTAAACGTATTAAGAGCTTTGATAAATATATTTTTTTTATCGCATAATTATTATTATTTTCCCAAATCTTACTAGTTATGAATCAGTAATCTTCTATATGGCTATTCACCCAGCAAAATTTGAGCATTGCAATGCAAACACATTAGGAATTTTAGGTAAAGTTAACGTTAACGGTTTGACTGCTAAGGTGCGCCAAAAGATTTTTCACATTATAGAAAAAAACTAAACTTGTAATCTTAATATTTTATCACTCCTAATTTCCTTTGCCGGCTCAGTTGACCGAAAGATCCCAAAACGTTGGAATCAAAGGATCTCAAACTCCCAATTAAAACACCGCAATTTTTCCCCGGATATTAAAGCAGCGCAATTAAGGAGATCGGTTCCTCTAAGAAGGTGCTTCTTGTTATTTTTCGCCGGGACTCAAACGACCCCTCTCTCAGACGAATTCCTCGAGGAATGGATGTAGGGATGTTCAAATTTTCCGGCTTTTCTATGATTAGATTTTTTCTTCGACCATATCAAACGAATGCTTTGCATATTTATTTGATTGATTATTGCTTTAATTTAAATTTAAGTGATAATATTTTTTTGTTGTAAAACAAAGAATCTTTTATTAGTGCGGCTTAATTCAAATCGTGTTAATTACACATAATTAGGTATTTCATAATTTTACTTAAAGTAAATAATAAAGTAGACGCTATTGAAATCCGAGTGAGAAGTCTTCTCGCTTGGATTTCAGCGATGAAAGTGTGAAGAGTTGGATAGTATGAAGTTTGTTCTCGGATCTTATGCTTATGACGACTTATGCTGTGTATCTATGACTTTATGCCACTGCACAGGGAAATATAAATTAACTGTCAAAATATTTACAATAGTATTTAAGAATGTTTTTGATTGGAACACTTCGGTGATGGCATCCGGCAATCTACGAAAATTTTTCGTCTTTTTCGTCTTAATTTCTCATCTCTTCACGGAAGACGCTCGTTAATTAGAAGGAGTATTTTATTAAGGCCAATTTGTTGCAAATACCTGTTACCTACCGTCGGATCCGAGGCAATTTGTTTGACGTTCTTTCGCAGATTGCAGGGGCCTTGATTTTTTTAAAGTAATTGTTGGGGATAACAGAAAGATATCATTTGGAAGAAAAATGGCGGGGTGAAATTGAAAAGTTTGGTCGCATGGGAATAAAGTCATGGAATAAAACGACTGCGATCAACTTACATGAATGGAATAATTGGCAAAATTTGTTTATCTTCTTAAAATCTAAACACGCACCTGTGTGAAACGAATATATTCAAAACAAATAAAATTTGTACGGTCCACGATTTAGACGAGATTTTTACGATCACGGGATAAACATCTGACCTCCGTGATAGAGGACCGAGTGGGTGTACCGGTAATAATCATCAGCTGCTACATGCATCAGGTAGACGATACGAAACCAGACAAGACAAGAAGCCATAACTCCAATTTACAATATTTACGACGACAGCCGTCCAAGGAAATGTTTGCCAGCACCAATAAAGCCCAATTATACCTCCATATTATTCGGAATGTGAGGTGAGTCAGTGTTGCCAGTTCCCACGTCGGCAATTGGTAGAATTGACCGGCGCGCGCTCCTCTTGACCCGACGCCCTGCTCGTTGTGCACCACCACCGGCCACGGAGCTGTGGAGTCGCATGCTCACATCTGTACCAATATAAGAACATTTCAAATATACTACAGACGATCTATTGGTGTGTTGCAGTCAGATTCATGCCATGCTGAACCGCGAATTGTATTTGTAATTTTGAACCGTGAGTAGAAAATTTAAAAATAGTTAAGTTTGTAACTAGAATTGGTTATTGTTAAAGTCTTTAAGATAATATAAGCTTATTTAATAATTTTGTTTTTATATTTCGCAACCCGATATAGCTAGTAAGAAATACACACCTTTACTTTGCCAATATGACATGAGTCATGAGTTTAACACAGCATTCGCTCGTGTTACATCTAAATGAAATAGTAAATAAACTTGACTTTATTATTTAAGAAAAAAAATACTTGTTTATATGTAAGACGGCAGTCTCCATTCACGCCTGTGACGCTCCTGTGTTTCAAAATTCCAATGAAACGGTCGGCGTGCTGCGTGCTGCGTGCCAGATATCACCTCGCTGATGCCTCCACTGTACAGCAGCGCGTGATTCACAGCTCCTCGGCGCGGCGCGGGCGCGGCGCGGGCGCGGCGTGCCGTGCCGAGCGAGCTTTGCGCTACATTACTTGTCTCCGTTAACTGATGTGTTGTGACACATGTAAAGATACATTTCTTTAGCATGAATGTTTTGTTGTGTAACATATTCGAACGCTTCATCACTTACAATCAGTTGAGATACCGGTTAAACGCTCATCTATAATTATAAAAAAAGTTGATTCATTTTTGGCAAAGTCAATAAAAATTGAATTGGGCCTATTTCGTGACACGTGTGTATAATTAATGTTAACTTGTGTATTTAGATATAATGGTCCGTTAATTTTGTCCAACATCTAGTAGTGATTTATCATAATTTAGCCTTCAATTATATAGTATGTCAACTTCCTACGTTAAAAAAGTTTGTTATTATAAATGTTTTGTTTTATCTTAAGATCAGGCTTTCCTAAACCCAAAAGACAATAAACATTTGCCCTTTTAATTAAAAATCAGTAATATAATAAATCACTTTTTTTTAATAATTATATACCTACGACAACATCCTTTCGCATTACTTAGTTTAGCGCATGTTCAAACCCTATCCTACCCTCCCATGGAAGACAAGCAAGAACCCCCTAATGGAGGGATTACTTCTTTTTGCGAGCGGGACCATGCTCGCGAACCTATGTCCCTACTCAGGCACGGGACATAAGACGCAGGTATCGCGTCATGGACAGAGTAGACGCACTTTGCCCGTGGTGCAATCGGTCAATGTGTGTATCATATACCTACAAATAATATCTATTAGTTTGTTTTTACATCATTCAAATTGTCCCCCATTACTGGTTCTAAATATAACAAGTAACAGTCAATTAAGGGCACTCAAACAATGTGTGCACGACCCAAGCAGTTGGCGGCCATGTTGTCGCGGCGCAAGGTGCGCGCGCGCCGGTCGTTGCCACTTCAATTGCTTCGAGTGCGTCTCAAGTGGGTGTTGCCTATCCATCATGCTTTATTGCCACCAATTTATTCATGGCTGCCTGGCCGCTGGCTCATACTCGATTTGCGAGGCTCTTTATTGAAATAGTCTTCTATTGGCTAGACTTTATGAATGAGTGCTTTTGTTTTGCATATCTATTGAATGAAAGGATGTACGTTTATGAAAATCAATATCAACATCGTTTTTGACCCGCACTAATTTCTCCAGAACCTACTTATACGCACCGTGTTTCACAGAACTCAAACAAAGTATTTTAGGAATCGATACCGCATCCTAATCCGTTGCTTAAGCCTTCGAACTCCAAAGTCTTAGAAGCTAGAAAAATCTAGAGCTAAAATAAACTAAAATGTATATTACGCAAATTATAAACGTTGAAACATTGTCACTTACTAGGTATTTTATTAAAATTCTTGGCATTCCTTGTGTGCACCAATGTTATCTTCCTGTAAGCCTGTAGCATGCCATACATACAAATTAACCTAGTTACTGGCCAGGATTGCTACACCGACATTGGCAGATGTCCGGCCGCTGCGCCCGCGCCGGCCGATACCTCCGCGGTACCTACGCCGCGAGCTGAATCACAGCCGCCGCACATGCGACCTCGATACGCAAAGATCCACCGCGTGCAGATGGTACCTACTGCTTACTGGTAAATTAGGTATCACAACAGTTAGTAACATGCAATTGAGTGTGCAAACGTTCCCGTGTTCCCGTCACCGAGCGGCACCGTAAAATTTTAGTGAGTAATTCAAAAAAACTTTGTTTAACTCAATCATTATGCGAATTAATACCTTCTTAACCCCCGACGAAAAAGAGGGTGTTATAAGTTTGTAGTGTGTATCTGTGATTGTGCTATGGTTTTTTGTTTGAAATCTGACGTCATCGAGATGGTTCTAAGCTATAATTTATGAAGTCGGCTCAGGAGGTTGAAGATCACCAGCTTATCACCATTCGCCGAGTCGGGGGGTTTCACATTTTGCGTAATATGAGCTTGTACTCAGTTTAATTTTATTTGCTGATGTTAAGAGATTTTAAAGCTGACGGCGTCACGCAGCGCCTCTATATTTTCTAATTATTTATATATCACTGCTTATAATGTTTTTATAACAAAAAATGGGGTGTGCCTGTGTCGTGGACACGGCCGTGTATTTTACGTGAATATGTGTACGTAAACGGACGTTATGTGAACCAGCGAAACGACCTCAAAATGGCGGCGCTTCCCCCTTCACCGCAAGTGATTTGAGAAATTTTGAGAATTCTTTGATGCTTTAGCTTAGTGGTGGAATTATATTTTGGGCGTAAATGATAGATCATCAAACTGTATTGTTGCTTCCCACCGTGGAAGCAAATTAAAAGACGTATTCACGTCAAAAAACATCAACAAATTGTACCACTTGCATTAATTATAAAGTTAGAGCAGTTTAATTGACTAATGTCTTTGTCACTTCTGATTGAATACCGTCCAATCTATGCGCGCACCGTGAGAACGGCGAGCATGTGTGGAGTACACAGCGCCGGTACACTCACGCTTTTTAATCACCTCGCGTCTGCCACTTAGGTGGATTAACGAATTGGGCATGTGGCTGGACTCATTATGATGTATATACCAGCTGTTTGGATCGTTTTATTACAATAACACGGCAATGAGCAAACAACACGACTGTCAGGAATGTTACATCTATTATTTGGCGGGAAAACCTTCCAACCAAAGAATTCTATGGTATGATTTGTTTTAGTTCAAATTATCGAACAGCTATATTTCCATTATACGTTTGAAGTAAAATCAACTGTTATCTTTTACTTTGGTACAGGGATTCGAATTCATCTGTTATTATATTATTATTATTAACTCATTTATTTTTTAACAGGGCTTATTTCTGAAGAGGCTTATTAATAAAGTACTTTAAAAATAATAAAGAACATATACATACCTGCCTAATAATAAGAGGGTTACTCACAACTGCATGATGCAGGGCATAGATCTATCCAGAATGGAGGATTTTAGAAAGATCCATGACCATGAATCCATGAAATATATCACCTAAAATGATAATAAGCACAATTATAACTAGAAGTGACCACCTCAACGAAAGAACGAGAACAAATATAATAGGAACACAACAATAAATGTATCCAAGGTTTATTTTTGTTTTGTAATCGGTTTTAAACGAATCCCTTGCGTCATGTTATGCCCTATTCTTGCCACTCTATATGCTCCTATAAAATTAAAAGAATGATAGTACTATGAAAAGCGTTATGTAGGTTTTTGCGTATTTTATTTTTATATTATAATTATTATCTATAAACACAGATTAAGATTATGTCAAGAAAAAACTTATTTGATACGCTTACCGGCGAACTTATATTAACTGAACATTTATGTATTTTCTCTGTAAGTGAATTTTTTGAATTCTTTTGAGAAATAAATGATTTAACCTAAAGAAAATTTTCAATATTTTACTTGCTATCAACAGATTGTGATAAGTATTTTTAAATGTTATTATGGTGACCCCTTACGAGGACCGTTTAAGTTACCTAGGTACAAAATGAGATGTAAATTAGCGAAAAACCGGGAGCCGGGAACAAAGAACCTGTTTATTGCATTAGTACAAGTAGGTATCAACCAAAGTTCCCATACTAGCCAGAATAGTTTAGGTGATGATTCAGCCGCAGTTGTACTACATCAAGGTGATGTAACTGAATCCATAAATAATGTTAATTAATTTTTAGCCATGACATCAGCAGTCGTAAACCGCAGAAAGAACGCTTTGTAGCAGTCCATTTAAAATATAGGTAGCGGGTTCGCGGTTAGTCAGAGGCGCCGCCACCTTATGCTATTGTTTCCCGGATGGTCTTTGACCTAAGAATATACTATATATGATTTGATTTCATGTTACAAAATGGTTCATTATAAATATTTATTCGTCTGTGAGTCATTAGAGTCGGTAATGTAAGGGACATAATATACGTTTATGTTGGTAACGATAATAGCTGCAGAGGACTTGGGTTTAAAGACATTTATTCTCATAAAAACTTAAATAAGTTCATTTACAATGAGATCCTACAATTTAAATATAATACAATACATTTTTTATTTCACCTCTGGAGCTACAATGTAGGCAAAATAATTAGTTATTAGGTGTTAGGTACAAAATAAATTAAAAGTTTTTATGCAATAATAGTGTTAGTTATAATGTGCGCACATAATCTAAAAGTTTGGAATTATATTTATATTTAGTGTCGCATTCTTTAATATCGTTGGGTAGTTTGTTGTAAAGTTGCACACCGTCAAACAATATCGTGTTTTTACCATAGTTTGTTCGTACACTAGCAAGATGTAATTTGTGTTTATTTCTAAGATTATGCGTGTTCACTTTTTTAGTTAACTGTATATTTGTTTGTATAGAATTAGTAATTATTTTATATATTAGAATGCATGTGCAGTATGTATAAAGTTGTTTTATATTAAGTAGATTAGATTTCGCATATACTTGTTTTGTAGGTGTAAGGTAATTATAATGATATAGTACTTTGATTATTTTATTTTGTGTTCTCTGTAGCGGAATTAAATGTGTAGTTGCTGCTGTTCCCCATATTTCAATAAGGTAATTGAGATGTGATTTTACTAATGAGTTGTAGATAATCGTGCGGACTTTAGGTGTGATACAGTTGGACATTTTACGTAAAGCGCCTAACAATGCTGTTAGTTTGCATTTTACATAATCTATATGCGACTTCCATGTTAGTTTGTCATCTACCCACAGGCCAAGATATCGTTCCTTATTTGATGTTTGTATGATGTCGTTGTTCATAGTTAGAGGGTTATAGTGTGGTACGGCTTTATTCTTTGCGGCAAAAATCATGAATGAAGTTTTAGATGTGTTAATTGTTAGGAGATTATATTTTAACCATTCATTTAGAATATTGAGATCTTTCTGAGCAGTTGTCATTATATTTTGTATTGATTTGTCGAAATAAAATAGACAAGTATCATCCGCGTAAAGAGTTAGATGTCCGGCTAAGCCAATTTTATTAATATTATTTATATAAATTAAAAAAATCAATGGTCCGATTATTGAGCCTTGGGGTATTCCGTAAGTCACATTTTGGGGGGTGCTAGTGTATTTGTCTGTTTTAACAAGCTGCCGACGGTTGTGTAGATATGATGCCATCATAGATAGCGCTGTTCCCGTTATACCTATGTTATGTAACTTCTTTAATAGCTTTTTGTGACTAACGGTATCAAATGCCTTTTTTAAGTCAATAAATATACCTACGGCAAAGTTTTTTTGATCTATGTGGGTTTTTATTGAAGTTATTAAATCTATGGTAGCTGAAAGTGTACTTGACTTCGGGCGAAATCCATACTGTTCTGTAATAAAGAATTGTTTCTCAGTCAAATAATTATCTAATCGAGTGTAAAGGACACGCTCAAAAATCTTAGATATGACTGGTAGAACGGATACCGGTCTGTAGTTGCTGGGGTCCGTCCTACTTCCCGACTTGTGGATAGGACTAACCTTAGCGACCTTGAGTGTATCAGGAAAAATACCGCGAATCAGGCATGAATTGATACAATTTGCTAAGCGATCTGCAATAATATTTTTTAGGCATTTAATTGCCTTTGTACTAACGCCATCTAGACCTGTACTAGTGTTACTATCTAAGTTATCTATTATTTTTGTAACTTCTTCTTTACTACATAATGCAAATTCACATAAAGTTGTATCATGAGTGAAGTTTTCTTCGTACATCAAAATGTTTCCTGTGTTTGCGTGATATGTGTATGGTATTTTATTCGCTAAGTCTTCACCTATTGATGCAAAATACAAGTTAAATGACTCACAGATTGCATTCCCGTCAGTTATCGGGCCCGAGCTCGATATAAGTTTTGTAGGAAAATAATTTTCTTTTATTTTGTTCTGTGCCAAGTTGTTAATAAGTTCCCACATTCGTTTAGGATTATCATAACTTTCTTGAAACAATTTATAGTAGTAATTATTTTTTTGTGTTTCTATTAGCTTTTTAACCTTTACCTGTTCTTTAATAAAATTTACTTGTGTGTGTTTGTGTTGTGGGTTAGTTTTTGTTTGTTGAAAGATAATGTTTCTGACGTTAATTGAGTCTATTATATTTTTAGAAATCCAGTCTTTTTGGGGTGGGTTTAAATATTTTACTTTGTCTATTTTATTGTTTTTTATTTGTTCTAACACAAAGTTCTCAAAATAATCATAGTCATTCTCGCAATTAAGGTATTCTGCATGTAGTGTGTTTTTATATAGGTTTTGATAATCAAGTGCTTTGTATTGTATTTTGTTATGTGTTGGTGGTGCTAAGCGGCCTATTTCTAAGTAAATGTGTTTGTGGTCTGATAAAGAAGAATCAATGATTGAGATACTAAAAGAGTGGTTTTTTAAATTTGTACATACGTGGTCTAATAAGGTGTTTGTTGTTACGGTTTGACGTGTACTGTATATACCATCAATTTTATTCACAATCTCGTAACCGGTTTCTTGTATTTCTTGTAGGTATCGTGTCACGTTGCTCTCAGCGCTGAGTAAGTCGATATTGAAGTCGCCGAAAATTATAGAACGTTTCCTCTTCTCTAGCTGTGATGAGTACGTATCCAGAAACTGGCTACCGTCAGTATCTCCAGGTTTATAAATACTTCGATCTAATTCAAATTCTATTTTAATTCAAGAAAAATTCATCTTATGATTATAATATATTTATTCTCGCTTTTTGGTTCCATTTTTGAGCTCCTTATTACGTCCTAGTTCTAGCAGATATAATGTTCAATATAAATTTACAAGTAGATAAAAAAACTTATCCACATATCAAATTTTCGAAATAGTGTGACGATAAATTAATAGATGGGTACTTCAACACATTTTAAGACAAACAGACACGAACATTTTTTGATAGTATATTGCTACAGGAAATTGAATTTCTCCCATTTTTAGATCCTTCCATAAATAGATTTTTCAACATAAAACATTGTAAGATCTGTTGATCGCTTTCAATCTGACATGAACAGACAATAGAGTCATTTCCAGCGTAGCGTTGATTGGCCCTTGATGGCGACACGCGGCGTGCCCATACATCGTCCAATCCAAGGTAGCTGGCAAGTGCATCCGTCGCCTACTGCTGCACGGCGGCCGTGGGTGCCACCAAACTGATACTAATGGACTGGGCGACCGAGTTAGGCCTGCTAAATCACGTGCTGCGAGTTAAGGATATGTCTCTGTGACAAGATAATCTGTTAGGCATTAAGATTGTGGCCTGTTGGCTAGGAGCGGCTGGGAACGAAAGAAAGGGCATTAGGCGTACAATTTTATTAGTGCAGATATAGATATAGTCCCGTATACGTGTAATGAGTGACAACAATATAAATAGCCATGGGCATATTTCACACAGCGCCATATGGCCCCAAACTACGCATAGCTTCTAATATGGCAACAAGATAACTGATCTAATATATAGTATTATACTTACCCTTGCCTTACCAGCCTCTAATGTTCCCACTGCAGGGACACCGGCCTACTCTCGATAATTGAGAGTGTATGGGCTTTGATCTACCACGGCAGCCCAATCCGGATTGGTAGATGTCACATGTCTTCGAATTTTTGGTTCTAAGACATGCCGGTTTCCTCACGATGTTTTCCGTCACCGTTTCGAGAACGTGGTATTGCGCACATAAATTTTTCCAGTGAAAAAACTCATTGGTGCACGTGTGGGTTTGAACCAGCGACCTTCAGATTGAAAGTCGGCGTCTATGCCCCTGGGCCACCACGCTCTCATAGTATTATACTATTTTTTGTAAATACATACTTATAGTACATATTAACACCCAGACCTAGACACTTATGTTCGCACACAAATTCTTGTCCCGGGTGGGAGTCGAACCCAGGACCCACAGCGCAGAAGGCAGAACTGAGCTATTAGGCCAATATATTATTGACGGCTCCGTGGCTTAGTTGGTAGTAGCCCTACCTTCGAAGCGAGGGGTCCCGGGTTCGATTCCCGGCCGGGGCACACTTTGTGTGGTGAGCATGAAGTTTGTTCTCGAGTTCTGGGTGTTTGTATTGTGTTTCTGTGTTTGTCCATGCCATCTGCGACACAGGGAACCCTAGTGCAGAGGTATGAGTGTGTGTGTGTAAACGTTTATTTAGCTTCACACTTCTGTTGGTATCATATCACATCTTATAAGTTGATGTGCTACCAGGAAGCCCCAATCATAGAGAACAAGTTAACCACGGAATCATTGTCTTTTTCTGAAAACAATTAAACAAGCGCTCTCCAATTCTATGTTTCCTTTGTACATTTCAAGCTACAGTTCTATTGACAATAGTGCACACAACACTAGATGAGTGATTAAAAAGTAATTTCACATACCTAGTAAAACAGGTGTGAAATAAATCTGATAAAGGTTAATATTTTGTGTTTGCAATAGTTGAAACAACTGTAGAATATCCAATGAGGCAAATAAGACCCCTTTAGTCTTATTTGCCTTAGAAGTGTATCTTCAAATCAATGTAACCTCGTCTCCCACTGAGCCGGCCTAAGGAGTCTTGAAACTGTAATTGATTAAGGAACAACTCAAACTTAGATTGGTCGTATCCGTCCAACCTCGGAGTGCTTACAACGTGTAATTACAATGGAATACCTCCTCGTGCTGACGCTACTTTACAACTTAGTGAATGGAAAGCTGCACGCCTTACCAACTTCACTTGGATAAACGATGATTAAGGTAATGAGGTATAATACACTTCAATTTTAGCAATACTCTATGAAATAAAAACTTTATTTCCTTACTTTTTAACATAATTTTGCGCAGTAATTTTGTTGTGTTGTGTTCCCGAGCGTTGCTCGCAGCGTACTAGCTGCACTGAAGCGCCATCTGGCTATGCATGTCAAAAAAAATCGATTGGCCATCTCTCCTGTATGGCCATCTCTAACGAGTTTACCCTAACCTACTTTTTTGAAGTTAGTTAATATATAAATACATGTATTATCTTATTAGAATCAATTAATTACAAATTACTAGAAGAAGCCTATGCCCAACAATGTACTAATACAGGTATCCGAGTTCCGTACTCGACGGGTATAAGGAATTCAATTAGCAAGTCAGTCTGTCTGTTCTACCTTTAAAGATCTTTCGAACTCTAATAAGTTGGTTTAAAGTTTCGCAGCTTGTGTTTTATGACAGATATTGATATCCAAATAGGATTATTCCCGTTTTATTTCATAAAAAGTGACTTATTGTAAAATCGAAAACCCGAGTTCCGACCCGATCCCCTAATTTTGCCAAAGGACTGAGAATGTCTTTTTGTTATTATAGATCCTTTTGAGTATAATATATGTGAGATAATCATCAAAATTGACAAAAGTTACATCACGTAATAGTCGAATTTAGAGCAGTATTCGCGTTTCGGAACTTTTACTGTCACTATTATGCAAATATATTTATGCGTTATGTCTTATACGAGTAATATGATTACACATACACACCCGTCTCTGTGTTGATTGATGTTTCTTCCAGCAGGATAACATTAAAGCATTTGCATAGCTCTCCGGCCACAAGGTGGAGTGCCCAGTGAGCCGGCCAACTATTCAGGATTAATTAAACTGGCCGAGCAAGTTTTCAAAGCTAACTTAACCTGAGACTTCGGCTTAGGAATTACTCCCGCTGATTATACTAAATTGGATTTGGCTTCTTGAATCTGTGCGGGTGGATGCAAGAGGGGGAGGAGGGATTTTTCAAATTTGAAATTACGGCTTCATTTATCTATTTCTATCGAGTAAACGGGTTTTGATCTACAACACCACGCAGTTGGTTATTTTGGCTCATTTCTTTAAGCGTTTGATACAACGATTTTGAGGGTTTCGGAACCAAATGTTAATTATAATGATTCTCTAGTAAGACAACAACTAAACCACCACAATATTTGTTATAATGACGGATATATTACCATATAATAATAGGAAAAACAATTACCTATTTAAAATAGGTGTTTTTATAAAATACCTTATTTGGCTTCGTACGTTTTCGGTAATATACACAGTTACAGAATACATTTACATACATTTTTTGGTGGAATACATTTTTTGGTACAGAATTACATTGACATCTCGGACGCAATCAACACACTTTGTGTCTGTGTTAGTTTAATAAATTACTAAGAAGTTAAGTGTTTTAAAGCGTTGAAAGAGTTATTATTAGTTGGGCTAAATCATATTACGCAAGTGAGAGTGTGGACCGGCTTGTGACGACTGTATTTATGCTGTTATCAGGTATTTTGATCAAAATCGATCTCTATTTTATATATGTGAGAGGGTAGGCTGTTGGGTAGTTTGAAATTGTGGAGAAATAATAATTAAAACAGTACTATGGCAAAGTGTAATGGCTGTGGTAAATTTATCTCGCCAACATCGACAGGTGCTGCTAGTTGTGGTTTCTGTCAGTATGTTTTCCATAAAGGCTGTGTTTCACTCCCTGACTCGGCGCCAGTTTCAAAAGACTGGCAATGCCCAGAATGCAAGGCCAAGGCTCGCAGAGGGGATAACAGCAGTACTCCGGTCAAGAATATCGCAGCAGCTACCGTTGACCTGCACCAACCACAAGGTGCGCTGCAGCCCTCCGTCGCGGCCGATGCCGCCGCGGCTGCCGAGGGTATTCGCCAGTTGCGGACGGAGCTCGCTGAATATGTATCGGAGATGCGGGAATTTCGGCGGGAGATGGCGGAGCTCCGTGTAATAGTTGCCGGCGCCACGACGCGAATGGATGAAATGGATCGCCGCCTCGAGATATTGGAAAAGCGGGAAGCGCCCGCTCCAGGGGCTGCTACCGCGGAAGTCGCAGAGTTGAAGCGCACTGTGGGAGTACTAAAGCAGGAGCTAGCTGACCGGGATCAGGAGGCCCTGCTCTCCGACCTGGAGATCGGACACCTGCCTGAGGAGAAGGGCGAGAACGTAGTTCATGCCGTTACGGTGCTGGCTGCCAAGCTAGGTGTCAAGCTGGAGGAGCGTGACATTGTGTTTGCGGAGCGAGTCGGGGCCGCGCCGGCGCCGCGTCGTGGTGCGGTTGGCGCGCCGGGCGCTGCGCGATGAGTTGCTGCAAAATGCACGCGTGAGGAGGACGTTGACGGCCCAGGACGCCGGGCGCACTGATTCGGCGTCTCGGCGCATCTTTATCAACGAACGACTGACACGCGCGAACCGCGTGCTTTTCCACAGGGTCCGAGAAGAATGCAAGAGGCTCCAATGGAGATATTCGTGGACTAAGCGCGGACGAATCTACGTGAGACAGGGCGACGGGATGCCGGCTTACCCAGTGCGATCGGAGGCTGATCTGCCTAGGATTTTTCGGTCCACATAAGTTCGATTTTTATTGACTGTTGTTCATATTTATATTACATAAGTTTCAAGTATATTACTACATGTATGTTGTGTATTTTTCTACTTCCATATTTCAATCAATGTGAAATTAAATCTTGTTCTTTTTTATCCTATTATCTATTTTATTGCGAATGGAAACCCTTAAAAATATACATATTAAAAATCTCCTATAGATTGTATGTCATGTTATCAAATATAGTAATTTCTACTCTCAGTTTTAAGTTAGGTTTTGTGGCTAATGGTGACATCAGGGACTGGAGTATATTATATTTTATTGGCATTATCTATAACGCTCCTATACTTATTATTTAAACTATATTTACCATATTTACTTACACAATACATTGATACCAACACAGATGATTACTCCGCTGCCAATATATTTTACCATTGCAAACTATTTACATATATAATAATTATAATTACTTATATCAACATTTTACAAAAAGAGTATTATTATACTGACTCCTATTTGCTGTTCTCACACTTAGTTAGTTTTTTATTTAGTGAGTTATTTATTTATTTCTTTATTTTCTTTGATAGATATTGTGCTTTGAATATTTACAGGTCCTAAGTTAAATAATTTAAATGTTGGTTTTTTTAATGCGGGTTCACTCAATACAGGGCATGACGAATTTTTGATTGCTGTAGAGGATTTGAATCCTGACATTTTGGCTGTAGGTGAAACTTGGCTAAGACCAGGTCAATGCGACAAGGCTCCAAAAATCGTAGGGTATAGGTTATACCATACTCCTAGGCCCGACCACATAAGGCAAGGGCGAGGGGGAGGTGTTGGCTTTTATGTGAGAAAGGGTATAAATGCACGTGTCTATTCCCACCCTGTCAACCCCGCAGTAGAACAGATGTGGCTCAGGCAGATTATCCGTGGGAAAAGTATTATAATTGGTACTGCCTATAGGCCGCCATGGCAGGATATCAATATTTTTCTTGATGCTATATCAGATTCCATAGCCTCCTTCACTAAATGTGATCACATAATCCTGTTGGGAGACTTCAACATAGATATGTTGGTCTTAGGCAGTAATAAGACAAAGTTACTTCAACAGTTTTTGGATTGCTTAAATCTTACACAAGTCATAAGTGAACCTACTCATTTCACAGATCATAGCCAGACACTGATTGATGTTGTCTGCACCGACACTCGTGTACGAAATGTGACAGTTAAACACATCCCAGAACTAGGGGCTCATGCCATTTTGATGGTTGAATTAAATATTAAAAAAGACAAGCCATCACCGCAAATAGTTTCCTACAGGCCTTTAAAAAGTATACAGCTGGACCGATTTTTGCTTGATCTGGATAACATTAGATGGGATCTTATCCATCACTCTACAGACTTAAATAGTTCAGTACCATTACTAACAAATATAATAATATCCCTATTTGATTTACACGCTCCTATAAAATCTACAAAATTTAAAGGACCGCCCCACCCGTGGATTACAGACACTGTTAAAACTATGATTCAGATAAGAAATGACTACCACAAACGCTCAAAAGTTTTTAATGCAAGTGTAGATCTTAAGAACTGTTATAAGACAATGAAACAACTAGTTATTTTTGCAATTGAGAGTGAAAAATCAGCTTACTTCACACAGAATATTAATAATAACATTGACAAACCAAAGAGTCTTTGGAAAAACTTAAAAAGCACCATTGTACCACATAAGCATACAGCTGAACTCCCGCCTCATTTGGATGATCCTGACATCATCAACTCTCATTTTCTTGACATCCCGGGTAGTCCTGATGTTGATATAGCAAAGATTTCTTATTTTGAACAACACCGGTATGGGTCAGAGACGTTCAGCTTGTGCCCTGTAACAGAAGACACAGTAATGAGAGTTATTCAGAAAATCAAGTCTAATGCGCAGGGTATAGATGGTATTTCATTGGACATGTTGTTAATGACTTTGCCTCAATCATTGTCCTCAATTACCTCCATCATCAATGAGTCATTAATAAATGGTATTTTTCCAGACAGTTGGAAAATAGCTATAGTTAAACCAATACCTAAAATTAGTAATCCAATTGCTGTCAGTGATTTAAGGCCAATTAGCCTATTACCTTGCCTTTCCAAGATACTAGAGAAGGCTGTGAGCTTGCAACTAATCAAATTTTTGGAAGTAAACAATATGTTTCCGCAGCTACAGTCAGGGTTCCGTAAAGGCCATAGCACCACAACAGCTCTTCTCGATGTGGTAGACAATTTGTTAGCTGCCCAGGATCAAGGAAAGTGCAGCATTTTAGTCCTATTGGATTTCTCCCGTGCCTTTGATTCAATTAATCTATCCCTCCTTCTTTCTAAGCTAAAATACTATGGCTTTGACCAAAAAACAATAAACTGGTTTCAAAGTTACCTTGATGGTAGGCAGCAGTGTGTGGAATTGAGAATGGTTGATGGAACAAATGTCCGATCAGCTCTTCAGTCTGTGCCTCGTGGAGTTCCCCAAGGATCAATTCTTGGGCCGATCCTATTTATTCTTTATGGGGCTGATGTCATTAGAGAAATATCTCATTGTCAGTTCCACATGTATGCCGATGACCTGCAGCTCTATGTTTCATTCCTGCCATCAGATTGTAACGCCGCTGTGAAAAATATTAATCTTGATTTAGCACAAGTGTTTGACTGGTCTAGATCTAGTTCTCTTGTGTTGAACCCTAAGAAGTCCAAATATATGCTGTTTGGCACCAAAGGAAACATTCACAAGCTTAGCTCCTTTAATATTAATATTAGTGTAGGGGGTGAGGATGTGGAGTATGTGACAGAGGCAAGGAACCTTGGGCTTATTATGGACAGTAACCTGCGATTTGAAAGCCAGGTATCGGACTGCATACGTAACTGCTTTTATAGGCTCAAGTTATTGTATAAAATTCGTCCATATCTAAGCGAAGAGATCAGAATGATGTTATGTGAGTCGCTTATTTTGTCTAAATTAAATTATTGTGATATAGTTATAGGGCCTTGTCTCTTGAGTAGGACAGAAAAACTAATTCAGCGCATTCAAAATGCCTGCGCACGCTATTGCTTTAATATCTCGCCTCGCTCTCATGTTACGCCATACCTCAATAAATCTAACTTATTAAAAATGAAATTTCGCAGGCAACTTCACCTTGCATCGCTTTTAT
Source organism: Aplocera efformata (assembly GCA_921293045.1). Classification (NCBI taxonomy): domain Eukaryota; kingdom Metazoa; phylum Arthropoda; class Insecta; order Lepidoptera; family Geometridae; genus Aplocera; species Aplocera efformata. The sequence continues at coordinate 13,056,528 of OV121045.1, read as the reverse complement.
TTGGAATTATAAAGTATAAATCTCCACCATACCTCTTCAACAAGTTGATATGGGCTCAAGAGAATTCACGGTATCCCAGTCGATCTTGTACAAATGTTTTTGCAATGCCAACCCATAGGACTATGGCATTCCGTGGTTCTTTTCGTTTTGCAGCGACCCTTTGCTGGAATTCGCTGCTCCCTCCACTTTGCGCGCTGAAATCATTGAACACGTTCAAAATTAAATTAAAACGTATACTTCTAGAAAAGCAGAGATCCTCATAACGGCGGGGAGCTGTTTAGGTTCCTATGTACCCATACTCAAGCAATCAAACATGATCGAAAACTTACCGATTACCCTCACACGACGAGCTTGAAGAGCGTTCTGATCTTCTCTGTTCTTCTTTTAGTGTATAAGGGCCTGCACTACACGGAAAAGCCAAGAAACTCATTTGAATTGCCTTGTTTTTTATTTTTATTACTTTTTGTTTTTATTTTTCATTATTTATTAAAGCGCCCGGGCCAGCCGCCATGTTGCCATAGATGCATAATCATTGATTCGCGTAGTCGACCCGTTGTTGTGATTGTGACTCTTTTCAACTCAATGTTTTTATTTTTTTTTTATTTTTATTTATTTATTTATTTATTTATATTTTTCTTTTCTTTTTACTCTTCATTTGATGATATTTTTTATTTAATTTTAATACTATGACAATCAGGCAGACTAAACAACACAACAACCACAGATAAACCTTTTTTTTTTTTTTTTTCGTGGAGAAATGTCTTAGCATACCGCCCTGCCACGGGGAAACAGAGCGGTTATGTGGGACTACCCACTAAAACTCCACGGTGTCCTCCTCTGCCGCTTAGTGGCGGGAACACGGGAACGTTGTAACACACATCCGCGATCCCGCCGCAGCTGTCCGTTTCCGGACCCTCCATGGGATGGCAATGTATGCCATCCTCCCTCGCCACGACACGCCAGGACACGAGGCGCGTCGCAACCACCTCGGGGACCATGCCAGCGATAGGACGTCAGACTACCCCGTGTCAGACGCCCTAGGTCCCCATGCGACGGGTCAGGTCTGTAGTCCCGTCGCCTACCACTACGGCCGCAGAGGATAGGGAGAGCGGCGCCTCGCAATACCGACACTCCTCTTCCCCTGCGGCCCCACCGCGTCCGCCATCCAGCGGTGGCGACCCCGCCGTGGCCGCGGAAGGTAGGGAGAGCGGCACACCGTAATACCGGCACTCCTCTCCCGCCGCGACCCCTAACCTTCAGCTGCGGAGCTGCCCATACAGCACCGCAGCCCGCCTCAGTTGCGGTGCCCCCCATAAGGCACCGCCACCTACTGTGCCGCTCCTATTCGGCTTAGAGGCAAAGCCTAAAGGAGCGGCCCTCCCGGGTTCCTCTTAGCTTCACCGTGGGGGACCAGGCCACGGTTACTAAGCCCCCCCGCCCCGACAAGGCGGGAACCCACGGGGGGGAACCACAGATAAACCTAGACTACATAGATTAATTAAATTTAATTTAAGTATTTCGCTGTCAGATATTTCTATGAGATCTCTTACATCTCTTTATATTGACACAGATAAAATATATATTAGTATACACAATTTTTGTAGACACATTATCAACTCAATTTATTTTTAATATTATTATTTATTTTGTGTACTATGAGGAGGGTTCCGTCCGTGATGTCAACCATCCCATAGGCGCCGTCTGAAAACCAGCGCTGCGTCTTAAACGGGTATGCTTAAGACGCAGCTTCAAGCTGAGACGGTGTCCTATTTGACCACATATTCTTATTGTTACCATTGCATTTCTTTTTCTTTATGTTAGTATTTAGGTTTATTTTTTTTTTTTATTTTGTTTGTATACTGTCTTTGTGTGTGTGTCAAATAAAATATATTCTATTCTATTCTATTCTATTCTATATACCAAAAAATCTAATTATAATAAATCAAAAGCTTTCGATACTGACTGTACTAATAACCTTTGGCTAATCTCTCAATTGAAACAGTATTCGAGTGTGAGCAACGAGAATGTCAATACAAACAAATAGCTAATCTCCAAGGTATACCCGCACCCACCCGCACCCACACCCGCACCATGTTACACTAACATTGGTTTAAAACTCGACTAGTGAATGCCCTCTACAAATACTCCACAACAGTTGAAACTAAATCAATATATTTAAGCCAAATCAATACATATGAGATCAAATGTTCAGAAGAGGCTGAAACACGTTCCGATACGGAATATTAATATTATGGCTGAAAAGAATGTTTTAATCTACATTATGCACGGTCTTAGGTGTTTCTGTTCTTTCCATAGAGTAAAATTTTTCTATTAAATCTTATCCACAGAGCCATTCCATTCACATTTTCGGGAACCATGCTGCTCTCGTCCGTAGGTAGGACCCTCTGAGTCCCTATACGTGTCCCCCTGGTGGTACAAAAGGAGCAACCTAAAGAGGCAGTAGTCTTGTGCCGGGTTCGTCTCGAGAAGTGCTGCCACGGACCTGGTAATTAGCTGTTAAGCAGTGGTGTACTCGCGTTTGTGTGTGTCTACGCATCGTGTTACACAGTGAAGTTACACGATGCAACTTGGGCCTACGCTTGATTTTGCTCAATCGTTTTGCTATTGTAACCACTTAACATCAGGTGAGCAGTCAGCTGGTCCTTAAACTTAGGTAGGTATTCAAAAAAAGTCATTATACGCAAACCTTCTTGTTGCCTATATGATGAGATAAATATACAGTTCGTAAAAAAAACATGAAATATTTATCATTAACAGTTAATGTCACTTAAAACTGAAGTTCTGCCTGGTGTCAAGTAGGTGTACCGATAATTCCGTCTGCATCAGAGACGGTCCGCAATTCAGGGTCTCCAGCCGAACACACGTATTTATAAGACGGGATTACTCGTACGCAAATAGATCGAGTTGGTTCGACTAAGTTCTAGTTCACAAGTGGTTTGAAGCGGACTGTTCGCTGTGTTTGCCCTTTGACCGGCGCACGCACTGGGTCGGAAACCGCGCGGCTCGCAAGCCCCACGCTCTTCATGTGGGAGCTTGGCAAACTAATAACAAATCTAAAATTTGATGTCAGTTCTATCAGTCAGATAGGTGTATGGAAATTAATGAATATTTCGGTTATAATTTCAGTCAGACCCGAATGTTGTACTTAATAGTAATATACATTTAGTTATTCACATTTTCACATTTAGAACTTGAGAAAGAGACAACTAAGCTTCACCGAGTAAACACACTACGTGTTTAGTTACTAGGATAATTCGCAATAAAAGACGGTGTTTTAAAAAATCTGTTACATATAATTTTACACGAAAGAGTCGTGCCTCGAAGGACCGATTAAATTACAATAAGATAATCTTAGAGTAGAAGGAAAGACTTGAGACAAAAAAATAATCGAGTCACCGAGATATTTAACATGACTTGTGAGTTTTGTTTACTCTCGATATTTCGACACAAATCGTGGTACATATCTCGGTAACTTGAATAATAAAGTTTATACTAAAACCATGAAAATTTTAAAAATTATTTAGAGACTAAGAAGTTGCGTTCTTATACCCCGTGCGTCGCCTTGAAAAGCAAGTTGAAGGAAGTTTGTTGGTAACACTTCTATTTCCAATGGTCGTGGAGTGCTGTCCGCTAAACTAGATACACGACGGATTCGACGCGTCAACTTGAAACAACTTCAGGCGAGTTCCGAGACTTGCAAAGATTTGCCTCGCGGCGGGCTCTGGCGGGACTAACCTATACAGAATTATACATTATACATACATACATTAAATAACTGGTAATAAATTTAAATAACTGATACAACGTTACGTACTCTTTAGGTTTCTAAATCGTTGAAGAAAGTGGAAAAAAAAATATATTCTCAGCATTTTTGGACATCGACTCAAGACTTCTAATGAGACTGCTGGCAAACAGCTGACGGCAGGGTGGTCAAATGGACCTGCTTCGAAGATCGCGCAGCCAGGTCTGATTCCATAGCACGTTACTTATTGAATATACTTTGAACCGACGTTAATTTCACGTAAGCGGCTAACTCCAAGTTATGGGCTATTAAGAAATTGTTGTCGGACCTTCGCGAGAGGGGCGGAGGGGGTGGTTGTTTGCGTAAAGTTAGTGAACACCCTGAGGGTTTGGACTGCACTCTACAGGGTGTTATTTTTACTTTACAAATCATATTTTTACTCACGGAAATGAGTAATTTGAGAATCAAAATCATATTAACTCGTGACACAGATCAGTCTGCTTTTTTATTGAATGACAATATAAACGATGCCAGAATGCCATGCCAGCCATGATCAGCATTACAGTTATGTATTTTAGTATTAAAATTACTATTTATGTCTTCTTTGAAAAAACATGTTTGAAAATAAATGATATGATAATAATTATGAATAATCGACGCTTCTTGTTATAGTTTATTGTCAATGCACTATTATAGTCAAGTCCTGAATATAGGCTCCCATAAAGCGCCATTGAACCAATCTTTGGCTCTCAGCATCAACTTTCTGCAATCGTCCTTTCAGCAAGCAATCACTCCACAAGGATGCAAGAAAAATAAATTTTACACAAAAAAAAATCGATGAAAGTTTTCCGATTAGTAGTAATGGAGCTTTTGAAACATTTCATTTTTGAGTTAAGAATGCCGCGATAGGACATGTCCCAAACCAAAATTTTTCTCTGTGGCAACACCAAACATCATGGCGGAACACGATGATACGTTTGAAGGAATGACTTTGCTCAAAAGAGATTCAGAAAGTTAATATTTGCTTCAAAGTTTTGAACCACCTGTATAATTCAAACTCAGGGGTGTGTATGAGGTGTTTAGAGGCAAGTCTTAGGTAAACTAAGTGGACAACGCAGATGGCTCTGGAGACCCGGCGAGGGTGTGGGTGCAGGGGGGACTAACGACTTTGATTAATCCGAGGAGCGCGCCACCTGACGTTCCGCTGCATGTTTATTGTAAGGATTCAGAAGGTGTTTAGTTTGTCCACTTCCGATGTCCAACCGACATAATATTGTATTAGATAGATAAATATAAAATTCTTTACATGATTGCATTCGCTAGGTTGTGGGTTTTATTTCCCAAGACCTAAGACAAACACAAAGACAAGTTCTGTGTCTAGTTGTTACGTATTTTATTTTATGTAACGTATTTGTAAAAAAAGTGTTGTATTAATACAAATATTCTTCAGTGCCCATAGTTCAAGCTATGCTTAGTTTGGGGCTCAATAGTGATGTGTTAAATATCCACGAATATTTAATTTCTCAGATAAAAAGTTTAATAAATCTGTCGTTAAATTTATTTATAATACTTTGTAATGGAATAAATTCATCAATTTCCAAGTTTGTGCAGGGGTTGGGCCCCTGAGGTCTACAGGCTGTTTGTCAAGTTCCGGAAGTGGTCTCCGGGACCTGCGCACGTCACTTCCGGTCGCCCACTGCCTGGAGATACGCCATGCGTATTGTTTATATCCGCTTTCTGGAATCTATAAATAAAATTGAAGTGTCTGTTTGTAATGTCAAAAAACAGCTTTATACCAAATGAATGAATTTGAAAGAATATACGATATTAAAAATAAAACTAAAGTAAACATAATATTTAACAATATGTGGTCAAATAGGACACCATGCTAACGCACAACTCAGTTACATTACACTAACTAAATACCTAAAGCGTTAAGCTTGGTTACAAGAACGCATAGCAATGTAGGTATATGTTTATTTAAAAAAAATGACGTAAGGAGTTCAACGTAAATAATGTGTTTAGAGTTTGAGTGCTATTAGTGAAATGTGAGACTATACTGAGTGTTTTACATAAAAGTAAACAATTTCCTTGTAGGAACATAGAACAGTATCCCACCTCCTTATCTGGTCCCTTATTAAAACATAAACAATCGTCAGCCAACAACTGTCTTGGTCTCCTCGCATGCCTCCGGCGATTCTGAAACAAGCAATTACCACCCCTAGCACTTGGAGATAAGGGCGACGTGTGGGGTCAGTTTAATGTGTAATTAGACGGGACAAAAGACAGGTCAAAGGGACGGAAGCGGTCCGACTCGCTTCCGGGACGGGACGAGACGTCTTAGGTCGGAAACGCGTTTGAGGGAGTCGCTTTGGCCAGTTCGTGTGGTGCTTTGTTGTTTGCCTTTGAAATCAACATGCGAGGAACGGCAAAATAATTTCAATGTACATGAAACCTCTAAAACGTGCTCAAAAGTATAAACAAATAAAAATAACAAACACTCACTTATTATACCTCTCTCACAAAAAATGGTGGTGGAAAAAATTCCCGGCATGGTGGTGTGGCATCTTACCAGGGACTACAGCTTTGCGACCGACGAACTAAAGGTTCTGTCGATGTTCAAAAGATATACGACTTATACTAAAAACGAAGCTGGTGCTTAAAACAATGAAGTGCCACTCAGCGCAAATTTTTAGTCAAGAATCGATATTGTTTGATCTGTTAATGATACAGTAGGCAGTCCCGAATACTGATGATCTCATCTCGCGACCCAAATGATGCCGGACCACAATTTGATCTCAGAGCTGAATTTAATGTTTCAAAGTATCAGAAAAACTTAACCACTTGTGACGTTTCAATAGTTTTTCCCGCGTAAATATTTACAAGCGACCTCTCGTCACCCACCTCCGCTTGACATTGTTTATTTGTGGGATGAACTCCGCACTCTGCACTCCGCAGTCCGCAGTCCGCACTCGGCGCACGGGCCGGCCCGGGCACCTCTGTAAACAGGGACATATGGTGGCAAAAAAATGTTACGTCATTATTATTTCCATTTGACTTGTCTAATATATGACCAGCTTTTGCCCGCGACTTAGTCCGCGTAGATATGATACTTTAAACCTTAGGTGATGTAACAATAACAAACATTATATTCGTGTAACTGTTACAGTTTTTGCACCGCGCTCCAAAATAGCTCGCAGATGACAGATTTTTTTTCTGACTTACCTAGCACTTATCGTTATGTTTTAGCCAATTTGATGTATGATGTATTGTAAAGTTTTAGTAAAATTCATAGTATCCATACATTATTATAGTTTTTGCGTGAAAGTGTAACAAACAACGCATTTCTTCTTTCTTCTGCAATATTTCGCTTTTATAATAGTACTCAATGATAGTGAATAGTGATTTCTGACCACCATCTGTTACATTAGTATGTATGTCGACTCCTTTACAGCATCCAACTAAATTTCGCCATCTTAAACTCAAATTTATTTATTCTTTTAGTATCAAATGACCACTTTAATATTTACACGTAAAAACTTCGTGAGCGAAAGTGCTCAGACACATTACATGTACACATATATATCAAATTACAGTCAGTTTTCATGTTTTCAAGACTATCTAAGTCTTATTTGTTAATATGGATGGTATAATATTACTCTCCGACCCGTGCGCCGCAGATGCGTCAATACTACTCGCTCCGAGATGGTAGTCGCCTTCTAGAAACTCAAGTCTCACTAATTGTAACTGTTTTGATTATATATAGGTTAGAGTGAATAAATCCAAAGATTCGTTTCAAAAAAATCTTTCACTTGTAAAATTTACTAGAAAAACTTTACTGAGACGTTATAATTTAGCAGAAAGTAGGTACTCCCAGGAGTTGGGAACAACTTACAAACGATACAAAGAAAACTCGGTGTATTGAAATGAGCTGAAGCACAAACCGTCTGCTTCGCGGTTCAGATATACATTATTCATAGGAGGGACAAAAGGTAATGCTTACAAAGTGAAATGACCCCAGGTTAATAGAAATGTGGTAATGGTGTTTGTATTTCTCCTCGGCTGGGTGTCGGCCTTTTATGGTAACATGGATTGTATTACTGGAATATGTTATGATTGTTGCTGCACGGGCCCTTTTAAGCAGATTTAAACCGACCTAAAAGAGCAGGCTCCTTTTTCATTCGGCGGTTTTTTTTGTATGTTATTTTCAAAGCAAAAACCTATATTTACTTTTGAAATCTTCAAAGGAAACAACTTAACTTCTTTTTTTTACATAACAAAGTTTAGTGCTTAAGTAAAAAGCACTTGTTCTTATCTTCTTCAGTTTTCCGTCTTTTAACTTGCATTTGTAGTATCTTAACTGTTTGGATCTTCCACATAAAAAAAAAAAATTATAACTTTTCCACCTTCTTAAATTCTACAAAAGCAGGTATACAGATTTTTTCACCTGATTCTAAAGGTTTATTCCATGCAAATTGGTTGTGATGATATACATCGAAGAATAAATAAGCACAGATCAGGTCATCAAACAAACAACAATGATTCATCAATTCCTTACAATATGGAGGAATAGGGGGAATCAGGATCGGTACTTCCTCATTGGAAGGTGAACTTCATCGCTTAGTTACGGGAGCTTATCAGCGCGCATTCATCAGACGAACTTTGTACAAACGACTCGCAGACTCACATTGTTTACTAGATCGCTCGCATTAATCTCCGATCCATATAAAACTAAATTTATCAAACTTGTTCAGAATCAATGTATCATCAATTAGATGATGATACATTGATTCTCAACAAGTTCCCACAGCTGGAGTGAGAGGGAATGAATTTGATCTACCACGGGGGCTCCCTCATTAATAGATGTCATACTTCTCTTTGTTGGTAATATGTTGGATCTCTTGAGATGTATTTTTAAATTAAACTTCAAGAAATATTTTATCAGCGCACGTATGGATTTGAATCAGCGACCTCCAGAGTGAAAATGTGCGTAGTAGCGCAGTGCTTGAACGCTCTTGGTATTTATTATTGGGAGGTAAGTAGTTCTGCTTGCGTCCTACCTGGATAAGAGTATTTCATTTAAATCGTTCAGAAGTATTGGCCAAAGCGATAAAAATATGTTTATATGTTTACCATGCCTCCCGGATTACCCTCAATGGTAGTAGAGTTCGGTTCAGTTAATGTGAAGTGGTTGAAGCCCCCTCCGACGAGACCTGGACAAAAAATACCTTTACTTTGGCGAAGCAACTCGTTTTATCCTTTAATTATATGAAATCAGCAAGTTCCATGACAAGCGCAGGCCGCCCTCCGCGCGAGTGACTCTCAATTAAAATTATGCCGCACTGTCTGTCTGTCTGAGGGCACCGTCCGAATAGACTCTATATTTTTAGATGTTATTATTTTTGTCTGAAGATGGAGGTAAAATGACGTTACGACACTGACGGATCAAAATTTCAAATCTATTTTATCTAACACATTTTTTCGCCTATTTAAATGTATGAAAGTTGCGAAACATAAAAATAATAAATAGTTGTGTACGCCATGATATAAGTATTCTATCAAGTATCTAGTTTCCATAGATACTATGCTTAGTTCGGGGTTATATGGCGCTGTATGAAATTTCATTGAATATTTATATATACTCGTATATATAACACACGTCATCATTATTTATGAATAAATAAAAGCTTAGCGCTATGTGTGATCATTGCTGGAAAAAAGCATTTTCACTTTGATTATGCAAAGAGTTTTTTTGTCTTTCGAGCATACCATGGCATCAATGAGCATCGAAATGGTTGGTCTTTGACCGTATCCGACAAGGTTCCCCATGCAAATGTTTTAAATGAGCACGCTTAGTTCCCTCGTCATACAATTAAATAACCACACTAATATAAGTAGGGGTGTCACTTTGCTCCCAGCGGGCGGTCAAGCCAATTAGCGGTTAAGTAAGGCTTTGATGTTTCCGCGACCACTCACCACCTGAGGACCTGTACTGTCTCCTTGCTCCCTGGTGCATTAGAGTTAGTAAAAATGAAAGGGAATGAGGGGTTCCTATTGCAATCGTATATGAGTTTGAGTAGCGCCGGAGGTCGAGGGCACAGTGATCGTTTGAGTACCTAAAATGTTATGAATTTATTCTCATACTCATTTATTTTCACAGTAGGATCATTCGTGAACACTTGGTTATGTCAATTTAACATTTATTTTATAGGTATCTATATAGATCTATACAAATAAATAAAATTGAAGTGTCTGTTTGTAATGTCAAAGAAACAGCTTTTTACTAAATGCATTAGAAATTATGTACGGTATATATAAAAATAAAACAATTTTTAAAATGTTCTTCTATCGGTGTCAGGTGAAAATTAGGGTGAAATTTCCTACGTATCATGTACCTGTAGTATTTGTTATCATCACCGATCCGGTTCCATCAGAACTAGCAGAATCATATATATTTGTTGGAGCACAAATCATGACATACCTTTCCTTCAAAGCGAGGTCCCGGACTCGACTGCCGGCCGGGGCCCACTTTATGTAGTGAACATGAAGTTTGTTCTCTTTGCGATTGTATTTGTATTCACGCCACCTGCAACAGAAGATTTTTAGTGCTGGAGTATGAGTGTGTAAGCGTTAAAAAAACTATTATCATGTAAAAAGTAGGTATCTCTCTAATTTATGTAATAAAATGGGCTTCAAATATTGAGTGCAGCGGGAACGCACAGACGTGCAGACTAAACGTATTCATCAAAAGCCGTGTTCCCGAGTTTATAACATGCAAGCGATAAACAATACAAAGCAAACAACCCTCGGAGCAGGTGGACACAGCGGGCGGAACCGAGTGTTTACGCTAGTTTACTGCCGGAGCGGGTACACACGGCACCTGGAGGTACCACAGGGACCTGACGAGTCTTCTTCTACTCAATAATAATATCTTAATATCTTCTCGACATCCTATACAAGTGGCTGATTTCAATATCGAAAAAAGCTAACTTCAATACTTTCATCCATTATTATACACCGTATCATTTATCAAAGAAACATCCTAATCGGTATACAATGTGCGAAGAAAAAAGTCGCAGGAAAGCAAAACATGCAATTTCGTTTACTTAGAAATAATATGTCATCCAAGTAAACGAAATTGCGTATTTTGATACTTTGAAAGTATTGAAGTCGTTTCTTTTCGGTTTTTTAATCAGTTACTTGTTACACAACTTTCCGAACGCAACCCAACTGATCTTTTCTTAATGTTTCGTTCTTGAATTGGATTTACCTTACTGCTTAATTTTTTATGTGCATGTGTGAGATGTAGGTAGTACATTTGCATAACACTATTTATGCAAATTCTCTGATGCGTTGAACAGTTTTGGAACTTCGGAATGCGCATGGCACTATATAATCCCGATTATTTCTATTCCTTCATTTTTGTATATTCGCAAAATAAAATATAGCATAATTTGAAAAAAGAAAATGCAGAAAATTTTGGAGAACGCAATATTATTTGCTATTTTTTAAATCCTCGGGCGACTGGTTCCAAAAATCCCATTCAAAGTCAGTAATCACGTCGGATAACGCAAGGTGTCCACTAAATCCGTTCAGCGATAAATCTCGGCAAGTGCTCGCCAACTTGTAAATGGCACATTTGCGATGCGGATCATACCGCGTCGTCTACGGAGGGCCTAAGCCGCTCACTCTAAACTGATATTTATGGCCCGAACGCACCTCGCTCTGTTTTTCTTACAAACTTACTTCAAATCCTACTTAAGGTCTTTGAGGAGGTATGGAAATAGCTTTACGTAAGCAACAATGTTTTTCTTGTTCAAAACTTCAAGCTCCTTCCCCGGCCGACGTCATAAACGCTACTTACAGCGGTAATGTTCGCATACGAACGATAAATATAAGTATCGCTTAGAATAAAAATTCCTATCAAACAAAATAATAAGATTTCTAACTTTGGACCAGGTTCAAATGTGATAGGCTGAAATACCTCTGCGAGTGATCAGATAACATCCAATCAATAACATGGTGTGTCACATACCGAAATTAAAATAAAAGCGAAAATCATTCCTGTGAAGAAACGACGCAAATCCTTCAACCCTAATTCTAACTTTTCCGATTACCATAACGTCTCACTCGGCGATTACGTACAAAAGGTGGCTAAGTTACACCGCACATTAAGCTCCCCTACAAAGTAATATATTTTTTCATCGCGTTTTTATGAAGAAGCTCGCTGCAAGCCACTAGTATGCAAATCCACCTCTCTTACACCACTATTAAACGTTATTTGTTGCCTAAATTAAAACATTAAAAAGAAATATTAAGTTCTTGGACAATTGTGATGCAAATATTGGGTGCTTACGCCAGCAGCCAAAAATGGTTCACGCTTTCTCGGGCCCGTACTGCTGTTTGTGGGCTTTTTGTTGATACTACTGGGGAAATGCCAAATATTTTAACGTGAGCAAGTAGTATCATAACTACCCGAAGCTAATACTAATGTAGGACACTACAAACGATTTATACTACTGAAATACAAGTCACGTGAGATACATCGGAACTCCTAATACCATCAGAACCGGTACTATTCTCTTCGAATGTCAATGTAAGCGAAACTAATTTAACAGGATTACAAACAACTACGAAGAATTTATCATATTAATATGTCGTCTTGTCGTGATCCTGAAAATTTGTTTCATTCTTTCGGGTTGAAACAAACGACACGATTCAACTTTCAGCGAAGTATGCAGCATACCATTAAGTTCACAATAAACTTTTTACGCGGAGCGCGAACAGGGGAATGATGTAATAGCGGGCGGTGAAATGACGATATTATTTACAGTAATTCGCACGGCAAGTGACGTCTTACACCTTACGCCGGGGGGTGGCGGCGATAAAAAAATAATGCCCTTTTCAATGGTCTCAAATTGTTTTGTAGATATTAAACGGTTCTAAACTGGCGATTTGCATGAAATTAAGCAGAGTTCTTGCATGAAATTACTTTCAGTTCTTTACCCTCTTTATAATTCACCGTGTATGGTGCCAAATTATTCCAAGACCACGTTGGTGCGTAGGAGTGCTTTCAGTTTGGCTCCGTTCATTTAAAATAAGCTGTGTCAGTCTATTAGACTGAGATTGCTCCCGTGTTAGGTATTTCAAAGAAAGTATCTAAATTACTGTTCGAAAAAGTTTATGAACGGCTAAAACGTGCTAATTTAATTATCATAAAGAATGATCGTAATTTGTATTTGACTTGGTTTTTGATTCATTGTGCACCGGAACTAATCCTGGATCTAATCTAGCTATTTATTCTGAATCCATTCCCTTAATAGCCGTGGAATATCAATATTATCAATAAGAAAGCATCTACCCCCCCCCCCCCCCCCACAGCGCGAGAGGCGCGCAACAAAACGCAACATTTCCACAAGTCACGTCGGTAATTGTGCCACTTTACATAATGTCTATTTTAGTACCGGGGGCATTTTTCACCAGCTCCTAATGAGCCGCGACCTGCTGATGTCCCGTAATGCTAGGTGATGTCGCTCATTTATCAGGCTTTTAATGAATCGATTTGATGTTACCGTACCAGCCTGTAATGTTTAGCAGCCACAGACCTGGACAGGTGAGTGAGGTGCAGCGGCTCCCGCTGCAGCATAGCTTGGATTGATTATATGACGTATTTTTGTTTAATTATCAACATTATCTTAATTATCAACATAGGTCTTTGGTTTAACCTACGTTAGGTTTTTACCCTACATGAGGGGGGGGGGGGTCTCTCATGGTCCTTTAGTATTTCAGTTGTCATTTTGTAAAAATTAAGAATAACGTGTTTTTATGTGAAATTAAAAACCAGTTTCATAGAGTTTTATTTCTCCATAGCTTTCGGTTATTTTTAGAGCTTTTTTTATTAAACTCATTTTGATGATAAAGTGGCAACAGTCTACGAGTAATAAGGCAGCAACATACGAACTTGTTACGTTTTAACCATTTAGCTACGGAACCCTAAAAATATCTAATTGTCGGTAGTAAAATGTTGTTATTCTGCTTTCGCTGGCTCGCTCGCGGCGCGTGCGGCCGCGGGCGGGCGGGTTCACACCGCGGACGGTTATAAATCTAGTCACGTTGCACCTCATAAACATATTTCTCGTGTCGTGTCCTTTAAAATTGCTTGTTTCATTCACCGCCATTTTTATAAAGGTTCTACCGTTTTGCAATTTAGGTGAAGGTCGTAAATTATAAACACGTTGTGGGTTTGGAATATTGAAATTTGTGGCGGGGAGTCTGATTGTGTAGTACTTACTGCGATGGCGCACTTGTGCTCGCTTCAACACCTGGTTCCAGAAAATACTTTCAGTTTCTTATAGAAGCTGTAGAACCAAATATTATTCATTTCATTTTATCAACATTCATCAATTTTCTCTGAGATGTAGAAAAGATAATGTAATAAACGCTTATATAAAGTTCGTTGTGAATGCTAAAATTTTTAACGAATGCAAACGTGATATCGTAGATTTCGATCCATCATAAGACGATTAATTTTTGTATCTTGAAACCTAAGTCGTATTGCTGTAGGAAGAGTGGAGTAATCAGGAATCAGGTTCCTTCATGAAGTCCAGTCATATTTATCAAATAAAAAGAATCGCATAAATATTATTAAGCCAATTGATGTGTAGCGAAACTAGGCATGTTATCAGAATAGGCTCCTGAAGTTCCAAGCCTTCGTCTTAGGAAACCTCCAGCCATGGGAACAAGCAGCGCCCCGCGCCCTCGGCCCTCCGCCCTCGGCCCTCGGCCCTCGGCCCTCGGTTGAACTACAAACAACCCAAGATGCGAAGTCACAACTTTTCGCCCGTCCGATTGTCCTTCTTGGATTAAATTAACATTAGGTGAAACTATTCCTAAGGGTTCCATTGTGCCTCCATCTGCCGTCTTGACCCTGCGGTCTACGGAATCCTAATTAAATTTACAACATGTAAATTTCGGCCGTCTTGGGCTTGATGTTTGTTTAAAAACAGTCGCGTTGTTGTTGTACCAGTAGGTACCTCCCGCTTGTGTACCGTTGTTTCATCCGTTTTAGTTCTGAATGTTGTAATTAGTTATTTTCTCTCTACTTCTAATTTTAACTATTGTATGAATAAGCATTTGCAAAACGATGTGAAATTTTCTTTGATTAACCAGGAGTTTTACTTCTTGAACGCAAAACATTCATTGTTGGGAAGCAATATTAATGAAACAGAGGTCGCGTGTAATCCAATAGGTATCTACCGTCCTTTCTTTATTACGCAACTTATAATGATGAAATTTTGTATATACCTACACGTTATCAGGGGGTCAGAAAAAAACAGTTCGGTTAAGAAAGTAATTATTGTTTACTAGCTGCGCCCCGCGGTTTCACCCGCATAGTTCCCGTTCCCGTGGAGAATACGGGTATAAATTGATTTTATTTTTTTCGTTAATTTTCCTATGTTTTAATAGTTATTCTGCTATTCGGGACGGAAACAAATCCAACAAATCAAAAACCATGGCAATCGGTCCAGCCGTTCTCGAGTTATAAGTGTTGTAACAAACACGACTTCTTTTATATATATAGATTTTATAGAAACCTCAAAAATTGTAGCCTATATGTTATTCTGATGTATAAGCTATATTGTGGTAAAGTTTCATTCAAATCCATTCAGTAGTTTTTACGTGAAAGAGTAACAAACATCCATACATCCATACTTACAAACTTTCGCCTTTATAATAGTAGTAGGATAAACCTACAATAACGCGGGCCAGAGCTAGTATATACGAGTAATAAAACTGATTAGAAAATATCTAGACCTCGTATGTTTTCATTTCATTTCATTTATTGTAATTTATTTTGTATAGATTGTATTGGATAGATAAATAAGTTATACTCGTACCTATAATGTGTATTTCCACGTGACGTATCGACGCGCGCCGCTCGCACTTGGATCACAACAAACGGTCCACGTATCTCCTTAATTTGATAATTTCCGAGCGTTTAGTTCGGGTCCGCCATATTTGTCTTGGTCCGAAATCCGTCCTAAGATTAATCCGGAATTTTGTTAACTGTCCCTTTGCCTCCCCACAGGTTACCGAACGCAACATACGGCTGGGGAAATTATTATAAGATAGATAACAGTGAAAATTAAAGAAGATACTGGTAAATTGTCGATTTGAAGGCGGTTCGATTCCTGGGTTTGATGTATGATTGTAACGTTTGTTCACGGCTCTTGGGTGATTGTTTTGTATTTCTGTGTTTGTCCTTGCCACTTAAGACACAGGATAGACACTTAATATTATACTACTAGGAGAATCATAGTAGTAGTAAGTGTCTATCCTATATAGTAAAAGTAAAAGATGTATGATTTGTTTTTTTTTGTTCATCTACAAAGTTGTGTACCATACGTCCATTTGACGATGCGTAAGCGCGTCTGCTTACCTAAAATAAATCTCATATAAGCATAATTATTCACTATGATAATTATATAATACAACAAAACATCTTTACCGAATAAAACGTGACGCGTTATATGCTCACAAATATGTTTACTTGCGTGTGTTAATTTGACGTTTCCAAACGATACTTGAGATCTTGTCGCTGCGCTCTCCACGGGACCCGCTAGACCGCTTGAAGGTGGAGTGTCCCAGCTAGTGCGTCTACTCCCTGCGTGAGTGCGGCACAGGCTGGTCACTTCACGTGGTGCTAACACTCCGACGAGGGTGCTTGCTACTTACAGCATCGCTATCAATAATACTGGACATCACGGGATTGCCAAATTATAATTTTAGATTTATTTGTTTATAAAAAAGAGTCCATACAGTTACAAAAATATTATTATTATTTAGAACAAGAACAACAAGAAAAAATATATTTGCACCACACTTTGAAAACGAAAACGAAATATAAGTAACTATAATTGTGAATGTGAGCACAAATCAGTAGCCACTCAGTATTTGCTACAGAAGCATGGCTGCTGTAGCACTGGTTTTCAGTGGTGCCGTAGTGTGTGACAGCAACTGCGTTACGCGCATACTTAAAATACAGTTTAAAAACTATAACAAAAACAAAAAAAGTGCCACAAAAAAAAATATTATACTAATATTAGTATCGAAGAACCAAAACAATAAAATGTGCGGAATCCACAAAATATTGGAGGCACTTTTGGTAATCCACGATCAAGGGTTTAAGATCCAAGGAGTTGGAGTAACAGTAAAAGCAAAACTTTGGAAGTGGCGGGTAGTTTTCACTTACCCGGTACATGTAGGTACCTAGCGGAGTGGCGGGACTTCTTACAACAACAGCCATACAATGTGTTCTGAGGCTCTTAGCATAAGTGGCGACTTTACCTGCGCTGGGAACTGGGAATGTCTAGATGGGTCTAAAAAATCGTAGGAATGTCTAAAAAAAGTTACTTATCCCGTTAGGATTGTATACGAAATAAAGATGTTTGATTTGTCAACCTAATTTATTTCAACAGATTCGAAAGTGTTTGTTAATAAATACGTTTGGTCTCAGTCTTAGTCTTAGTTGATTGCGCATCTGATGTCAATCCCCGCTGTTAATATTTAAAAATGCCTTTACATCTAAGTTAGGCAACTCTGTACCCGGCTATTGGTTGGATTGGTGACCGTTTAGAGGCATTTTATCTAAGCGCTTCCATACTTTGGAGAGAACTTTAAGATTAAAATTCAACTTTTAAAGACAAAAAATAGAATTTCATTTCATTTATTTCCAAAAAAAAAACATGATTGCATGTGAAGGAACTAAAACTTAAATTCTAAATAAAAACATAATAATTAATACAATAACATACAAAAAAAAAAAAAAAAAAAAATAAGAATTAAAATAAAAATCTTTAAATTTTAACATAACACAATCATACGAATCAATTAAATAAATTGTAGAAGACGAAAATGTTAAGCCTGATTGTTAACAAAATGTATTTACCTACTATTACTTAGTTCCTATTGAATTGACAGACGTGTGTGGGTACATAATTATAGTGACATTGTTGCCTGCCAAACTCATTTTTGGATAAGTGAACAACGTTGCTATCTACCTACGGATATTAGTTCAATATAAGAACTGCAGGTATGAGTGTCGTCTCCACAGCATCCTAGATCTGCAACAGCGGAGAACAACAGTCGTTACATAAATAATAATCGGAGAGGACAACAAAACACAGTGTTTACCTCCGGGCGGCGTCGCACCGACCTGTCGAGCCTGGTTCATGGCTAACCTTAACGACATACATCTCCAGATGGATGGTAAACAAACAAATATTCCACTGATACGATACTTGGGGTGGAACTTATACACATATTTATGTGTATCGTGTGTTACTTCGGAACTGGACCACCATTCTATGAACAGGGTTCGGATATAAATCTGATCATATAATGTTTGCCCTGGCTGGAGATCGAACTTTGAATCCTTCGCTTTGCAGGCCGGAAGCCTCGATGAAACACCTTGCTAACTTTAGAACAAACGTACCTACATAATATGTTATCTAATAAAATTGTTATATTATGGCCGATAAATTAATGCGAGGAACATTTAATGGACTTGTTTATCGTGAGTATAATTTGTTTGTCCCGTCTGGCGGATTATTTTTGCGAAGTTATTTGTAGGACAAAATGCCGACGATGAGCTCTCCACTTGTCACGTCTACGTTCCACGATATTCGTACAAACAAGGCGTCTCGTTGTTCGTCCACGATATTCGTAACAACAAGTCGAGTCTCTGTCTAACTATAAAGGAAAGAGGTGTAAATTAATACATTTACGTAAAAAAATGCACAAGACAACACAGGTTACGGACATTATATTAAAAAAAATCACTGTGTTTGTCTGTAGGTGTACAATTTAACGTAATTATAATAAGCATAATCAGCCAAATTAGTGCTGGAAATTTTAATTCACATCCATCCCACTTATCTGTACAGTGGAGTGATTGAGATAAGCATATCTAATATTTAAATAGTAGCTAACATAATGACACAAAGTTTTAAAGACTAAGTTCCATGTTTATTACAAAATATTCAAATTAAGTTCTGTAATAGTGATCCTCCACGAGAGAGTAAACCTTTCCACGCAAATCGCTTCTAAAAATAAGTAACACAAATATTTTGCAAGAAAATCCGACCAATATGGCGTTCGCCTTCGAGCAGCATTCCTGGACGGAACTATGCTGAATATTTTTAATCAATACAAATTAGGTGGAGTAGAGCTATGGCCCGGGGCGCGCGGCCCGGCCCGGCCCGGCCCGGCCCGGCCCGGCCCGCTCTGTAGCGCCGGGAACAGTGGGCCCATCCTACACTACACAATTACAATCGTTGATCATTATGTGATTGATACACAACAGAACTAGATGATAGAAAATAACAATGATAAAGTTTTATTAGTTGAAATGTTATAATAATGCTGTTAGACAAATTATGTCCTATTAATAGTGAACAAGTTAATTTTACGTAAATTTAAAAACACCCGACTCGATGTAATGGTAACGAGCTGATGATCTTGAAACGGATGAACCTATTTCAATAAAACATGTTTAAGAACCACCGCTAGCAAACCTGCTTTTAAATAAAAAAACCGCACCCAAATTGGTTCTCCCTTTTAAGAGCTACAGTGCCACAGACAGACAAACACACATAGCATATAACAACCCTCATTTTGCAGAGGTAGTGCAGAGGTATGAGTGTGTCAACGTTGTTTGTTTTTTTTATTTATAATTACCTATTATTGTTGAACATTGTTTGGCAAATATTGAGTAGAATATCTTTCATAAAAATGTAACCATTAGCCCTTTATGTAATGTAGCACAATCGTGCGTAAGCTTTGCAACAATTTGGATACGGAATCCTCACACAAAAGCAAATCTTTATGTCGTATTTAAGTAACCCACAATATAATATATATATAATTTAGTATTAACATACTGATATGCTATAATTTCACGGAAATAATTTTGTCCAAGAGAATTAGCGGAACCACCCCACAGTGCGACGTGCATGCGATACCTACCCCGCATCTCAAGATAAACTTAGTGAAGTGAAGATATTGATTTATTGGTCGGCCGTCCCCCGCAGGTACAGCCAGCGTCCGTCAACAGATATTTGTGTAGATTAGATCGAGCTCAAGTTACGTTGAACTTTGTACTCTAATCACAAAATATAATTAATTTGTAATGGTTCGTTTCAGTCATTAGTTTAGCAAACAAGGTGACTTTTACTATAGATACTAAAATATGAGAGATGTGATATTACTTAACATCACTTTAATTTAGTTATATTTACTTAAAACTAGTTTTAGTATTACGACTCTGGTAATACCATTCCTTCGTGAAAGCATCATGTACATAATATTCAATAAATGTTTTACATAGTTAACCGATATTTCTCATATTGTATGCGTGTAAAAAGCGTAAAATGGTAAAATTTCTTTGATGTGGTGCATAAAATAAACTATACCATGTACAAATAAGTGTATCGAGCAAATAAATTATAATTGAATGTCTTAAATGGAACTTTTTTGTTTTTCTTTTCGACGTAACACTTAAATACAGGAAAAAATAACGTGTTTTAAAACTGTATCCATGTGAAACTTATGATATCAACATTGAAATGTGCAGCAGTACATACTTGGCTTTGAATGTAGAACTGCAAAGATAGATGTAATGAAATTTATAAAGAAGAGATTACCAAAGTTTAACTACCCCTGTAAAATGGATCAAGGCAAACCGACTCAGTAACTCGCCGCCATTTTAGACAGTTTTTCAGTTAAAATACACGTCGCTTCCAAACTACCAGGGTTTGCTTTTAACCTTGGAATACCCGACTCAGTTGCCAAACCCCAAGTATGGGTTTTCTACGACAATCTTAAAATTTGTCGTGTCTTGCAGTGGGTTGCTATTAACCTATCCAGCGGCGGCGCAACAAATCTCTTCGAAGAGAGTGCGGCCAACAGTTAAATGGCAATCCTGTGTTCCAAGTCCGACTAAAGAGGAAGTAACTTACGGTGGTTGTACGCGCCGTCCGCCGCGGTCACACCCGACACAACTTTTTTAAGAACACTTGAGTCCACACACTCGAATTGAGCGAGTTCTAATGCTTCAAATACTTTTGTAAACGAAATTCAACGGAAAAACTCTAGGTACCTACTCAGTATTCGATGGTTTATTTTCCTTAAATATTTATGCAAGATGAGAAGCTCTGGTGTCAGAGAAATGGTTTATATTTTTGGTAAAATTTGTGGCGGTGGAAAATTATGCTTAGTTCAACGAATTTACAGAAACTTTCAATTATATTGATTGATCTATTTCAAAACATATATTTTTAAAATAAAAAATGTTTACGGTATAGTCCACTTAAAAAGTCTTTGTTGTGTAGGTAAACAGTTATCTTAAAGTTTTTATCACGGTATCTGATTTAGTTAATTAATTAGGTGTTTATAAGTGAATGTACCTTTATTTTACTTACAAGTACGTGTTGAAACTCTTTGTGATTCTTATGCTTTCTTCTTTTAAGTGGCCAGCGGTGTTCAGTTCGCTAGTAGTTCAACAATTGACATAGAAACAGGCCATAACTATCAGAATATGATCTGATTCCACATTAATAGAAGCATTCAATAGTCTGTGGGTATTTATTTATTTGACACGTTATTGAACATACATAAATATCTAAATAACAAAAGGCGGGCTTAGCGCTAAAAGAATTTTAAATATTTACTTTCCTGTCTATGTAAAACCATAGGCATGTGTAGTTGGTACAAATATTGCCACATTTCAGCCACGAACTTAAGTTCCAAGTTTTAATATGCAACTACTTATATAACTACCGACTTTAAAAAATAAGGTTCCAATACGTCTGTTTTTTTGTGTTTATTGCGCGATATCTTTGTCAATTGGGGACCGATTTGGATAAAACTTGTTTTATTTGATTGGGTGTAGCTTTTAATATCAAAGTTTTTATCTAGAAAATTTCATCCTTAATAATAAGAGATGAAAATTTTAAAGTCGTCTTAATGGATTATAATCACTGAAAAATTAAGAACCTACTTTATTTGAAACTTGAAGAAAGTGCCGAGGCGCGATCAACGGCGTAGTTTACAAAAAATCCTGTGGCACGAATTACGCGTTCAATATTACAATATCCAATGTAAATCAACAAAAAAAAAAAATTCTCTGCCTGTTTCTTCCATTATTCATAACAAAGCTAAAAACTACGTTAATAATATATATAATTAGGTAGGAGCGTGTCGGTAAACAATAGTGATTCATTTCTCGTATCGCGCGGATGTCCGTCGCGATATCGACAGTAAGCAGGTTGTCATACCTAACCGTTATCTGTTGTGTATTATTTGAATACAAGCTTTTTGTTTATAATGCTACTCTAAACTTAAGGTTAGTTTATACGGTGTAGGTAACCCTATAAATTGGACATTTCACACAGCGCCATCCAGCCCCAAAATAACTTACAACATAAACTATGGGAAACCGATTGCATTGATAGAACAATAGAATACTATAAAAATACTTTTGATCAAACAAATTACAGATGTTTGTCCTGGGCAGGAATTGAACTTAAGACCAGCGCAGGTGCCAGAGCTACTACTAACTGAATTGTGAGCCTAGTCGATAAATTAAAACAAAAAATAATTTCCGTACAATCTCAGCTCTTGGACACTGCCTTCCAGTAGATTCGTGACCGGTCTAAATAGACTGCCTATTGTACAAGGCACTTAGCCGCTCGTTAAGTAAAGTTTAGTGACTAGTTCCTGAGTGAGATATTAAGTTCAGTTTAAGTAGAGACGCTGGAGGCGGTTCTAGTTTATTGCAACTGATAAGTTGGCTGAGTGGACGTACTTCTGATGTATCTATTGGTTGGACACGATGGTAGATTACGTCTTAATTAGCCCTTTTCAACCGAGTTCAAAACGGGGGGTGGTCCTCAATACTTATACCTTCTGAAGTGATGGCCCACCTGGTGACATCCGCCCATAACAACAGCGATACAGCCTAGGTCCTCGAACACAAGTCGCATCCCGTTGGTGGATGGATGTTACGTCTCATGCATATATATTTTCACCGGCGCCCACACTCTTCCACCAGAACACAGCAATACTAGTTCATCACTGCTTCGCGGCAGATTACCAGGTGTGCGGGCAGTACCTATCTAGACGAACCTGGCACAAGTTCTATTACTGCTACTTTCGTTGCTCTTTTAGTACCACCGAGAGTGGTACACCCAGGGCATCTTATTGTACTGATAATATTTTTAAATGAATAATGAAAGTAGAATGAAAAATGTGAAAGCGTAATGAAAGTAGAATTGAGATTCTAGATTCGAGATTGAACTAAATATTCATCTGAAATGCAATAAATGATAGAGTATTGAGTATTGAAAACTTAACTTTGGCCTGGAAATGCCGGGACAGAACACACCCTGTGTCTAGTTTGAAATGATGCTTCCATTGAAAAGTTTGTTGTAATTTGCTATTTCTCCAGCATCCATTGTAATATCACTTTACAAAAGTAATAAAGTAAATTTGGATGTTGTAACTTGTAATCATAGGCCGTCTCGTCGCCAATAAAACTGTTAAACAGGAGAGGGTGAAAACTACAAGTCATTATGGAGTGGCTGCTGGAGGCACCTCCTGCGCCTGTCTCCTCGCGACTGCGTTATTATGCTTTTGACTTAGTTTGGTTGTTGTTTTTTATGGTAACAATTGAGAAGAGGGTGGAACGTTACTCGCTTCGAATATGACAATTGGATGATTTACAATGTGATTTGTTTGTAAACCTTTATTATTGCATTCCTTCAAAGGTTGAATGCATGACACTATATTAATGTCTTTTAATATCTACTTACATGTATATCAAGCAATAAATTTACTTCGACTTTGATTTATTTCGAAAAAATGGATACTAACAGTTAAGTTATTCAATAGGTAACTCGCCCCCAATCCGCCTATTTTGTATAAAAAAATATCTTAAAAAAAATTATAAAAAGGGCCCCATTCCCTATATTTTGTACTTAACTTGAGCTGGTACTGTGACAAATTTTTATTTCTTCTTTTTATGATATGTAATTTTTATGTTATTAAATAATTGGCTTTCTTTAAATTTATGTATTTTGAATGTCTACATTACATGTACGCAATTATGGCCGGATTTCTCGGTAGACAGGAATCCGGCCAAAATGGCTCAGTATCCTTATAGACATTACATTATGAAGGACCATTCTATCAAACAAATCAAGAATCACCATAATCGGTTCATGACTCGTCAAGATATTGCGGAACAAACATACAAATATAACATAGAGTTTAATTGAAACCCCATTTTACTATTAAACGATTAGCAAGATAATATATATCGCGTCCATTTGGTAGGTAGGTACATGAGATTGAGTATTAAGGGACACGATAGGTAAGTAATGATGAACCATTAAGGCTGTAATCAGCGGCCGCGGCGGAAGTGACACACCGGATGTGCGGGTAAGACGTCCGGTCGACGTGTAGCACCGGAAAGAGACTACCATAGAGTAAATTATTCTGCCATGTCTTCACCGAGTAAGTTACTTTGAAACTTGATTCACATAGGTACACACAATAGTATTTTTCTTGCAACTGAAATAATATAATAATTTATAGTACTATTTTATTATAAATATTACCTTTCTACTTTTTCAGATTGTGGTGCGTGTATCGACAACATAGAGAGCAATCATAAATAAATTTAATTAAAACAAAAACGCACGTACCTTTGCTTATTCGTAATGTCCCAATGTGGATACAAAGCACCAAAATTCTTGAGCGTACATAGTATTTATGAGCCATTACCTCTATAAATAATAATGTAAGTCTAGCAACTGTTTTTCCCACAAATTCCGTTTGGCAATAGATCTTGTATTCGCGTACAAACATAAACAAAACTAACAATAATCAGAAACAAAGGTCGCTTGAGCTGCGAGCTGGAGTATCCAAACATCTCGAAGGTACAGCATTAATTTTCAATTTGCGAGTTGCATTGTTTAACCCCTCACACCCTCGCGCCGGGTGTAACGGCCCGGTTATTATCTAAGTTGTGCCGTTACCCCGGGGCAAACGTGTTACTGAGGATGGGCCGTTGCCTGTAACACCTTCGAGGTGTAAAACAACACTTCGTTATTGTCGTTATTTCGTGTCGTATTTACAAGGAAATCTTGGAAAATAATTTTATGAATACGCTCATGGTTTGACAAAAATCCCTTAAGTATTTTTTTTTTGTAACAGTTAACATAATGAGAGATCGAGCAGATAAGTAAGCTACTGAATAGATTAGCGGTGAACTGTAACAAAAGCAGTGCTATTACGGATAACGCCTTTAATTTATTTGCATTTAAACATGGAGTAATACAAGAAACTGATTTAAAATCGAAAAATAAATCGACTTCAATACTTTCAAAGTAGCAAAATACGCAATTTCGTTTACTTAGACGACATATTTTTTCCAGTTATATAAAAATATAAAGTGGAACATCGAACCTCCTCCTTGTTTGAAGTAGGTTAAAATAGATTATAAAGTATGCTAGTGAATATAAAATTCAATAAAAATGTTGTCTATACAAAAGGATGTCTATAACAATCACCTCCCATTACCAACGATCAGGCGAGCGCTGTCCGTCACCCCGTGCCATGTTTGCTTCTTGTTTGGCGCAGTAATTTGCGGGCACGATCACTCAACCAAATCCTTTGCTCAAGAGATTAGACGTAGACGAATTTTTCAAAACATCGGCAACAATGGCGGGCAATATTTCACAAAATAAAAGAAAAATAATAAAAGACTTGCAATTAGCGCGTTTTGTTTAGAGAAGTTGTCGCGATGATGATTTTTCACTGTAATCGCGCCTGTCGCGTCTATTGTTTATAAGTTTTTTTGATGACGTCACCGTCTTATCGGGTTTTTACGGGTGGCGAACAGAGAACGTAATTTAGGCTTCAAGAAAAATGGTGTGGGGCGTGTCGATTAATTGTTAAATAGAATGTTAATCAGTACGTCAAATAGTCACTGGAAAATTAGAACTCTGCAGCTTGAGACTCACATCCAAATATTTCAAATTACATTCAACATTAAATAATAATAAAAAAAAACAAGGTAACTAAAATATGTAATCAACAGTATAAAAAATAATGCATTATAGAATTGTTAATTTAATATCAGTACTAAAATATACTCCAATAAAAGCAAATTTTAATTTTTCTAATAAAACAATAAATAAATGAATATATTGATAAAAATGAATTTAATTTACAAGGCCCAAATTATGTTTCAAATACAGATTACGGGTTATCAATCCCTTGTTACGTTATTTCACACAGATTAACAAATAGTTATGGCTAAAAAGACAATTATATGCAAAAAACACAAAACAGATTGCTAATAAAAAAACAAACAAAAACAAAGGACATGATTATTGATATTATAATATACAATATGATTTGTGTATAATAGCAGCACATTATAGTAATATTTCCCCATAAACTTCGATTTGCAATAAATAGTGTAAGTATTGATGTCCCAAGAAATATCGTAATAGGTTTGAAGATTAAATCATCCTCTGTCATTACTCACATAATATATGATTTTTAAAGTCTAGACTACCTTTATTACCTTAAAATTAAATTAAATTGAACTAATATTATTTGTTTGTCGCATAGATTATCTTACAAATATAAACGTTTGTGGTGTAACGAACTTTGTAACATAGATAATGATAATATAAATGTAATTTACTGAAAGCATTTATGAAATTTCTATTCAGTAACCAAAGCGGAGTCGAACTATGCTGGTTTGTATAAACCTACCAAACTTAGTAGAATTGCGTGACCTAGAAGGCACATAGTTAATTAATAAAAATAAGTGTTACCATTATTTCTTAAAAATTCTATGGAAATACTTTTGATCTTCTCTTCGGCTAGGCTCCAACATAAAATTTTATTGTTAATTTATAAAGGTTAGTATTAGTAGTTCATAAAATTAATGTAGATCAAAAACATACAAATAAAATAAGAAAAGGCGCTTTAACGCAATACCAAGTTTAACCCAGCGCTGCGCTAACCCACTACAAAACCTTACGTCCATTTCTCACAATCAGATAAAAACTCAATTTAAGAGGTACATTAAGCTAAGCAATAACGAAGTCTATTCTTCATCTGTCGCAATAAAGGATGCAGTTAGACGCGCTGCGAGGGGTCTCAATGGGCCGTGGCGACCTCACTGGCTACTCCAGCCTCTACCCTTGGACGTGGACCAGCCAGCCGAGACCTGTGACCTACCATCCCCGTGCTCCTCAGCTTACGGACATTTCAAACTTTGGATTACCTACGAACAATCCGTTGGTGAAATTTTATTTTTGGATTCGATCACGTATTATGTTTAAGTTACAAAGGTAGAATTAGAATTCGATATAAATAGGTCTTTTATTAAAAAAAAAAAGTTTATTATACCCAACTTTATTGAATGCTATGTAATGATATATCCAAGAACCAATGGTCCGATAACCAATTAGGTCCTTAGGTCTAAGAAACGTGCAATTACGTTATTGTGTGTCTGGTGTGTCTGTAATTTCACCTGTCCCAGAATATATAACATATAGTGCGTTGCCATTATTTGCTACTTGTATGACCTTCCTAGTATCCATATAGCGTAAACTGTGAAAACTAAAGTTAAACAACGTAAATAGTCTATATATGAAAAAAAGAGACTGTCTTAAGTGATACGCGACGGTAGAGAGTTCAACTGCGCTGGTTATACACCAACAATTATAAATAAGTAGGTTGCAGCTATAGCGGCGACGACGCGCGTATATCATACAAACTGCCTGCCGTACTGTGCCACCTCAGAGACAACCTACTGATGGGGGGCACAGAAGGGACGAACACTGCTTCAGTACCTACCGTTATAAAGAAAGTTATCAAAATTTACTTGGAGGAAAATTAAGAGGGGATTTTAAAATAAAATAGATTAAGTGTCTGTGGAGACAAATTTGGTTCACGTATTATATATTCAAAGGTTACGTTACGTTGGCAATGAAAATAACAAACGTTTGAATGGTCCACGCGGGCAATTTGCAGAAATTTCGCTTCTTATGTGTAACCTCCCATAAATGTGTTAACTTACCCATATATTAAGATACTTACGATTTGATATTTAATAAATAAATATGTATATGTATAAAAATTGTGTTAAAAGATTGAGAGTCGATAAGCACTTCATATTCTTTTTTTATTCAGGTATTTGTGATAAAACTTTATACTTGTGGTGTACTAATAAGGTAGCTTAAAGATTTACTGAGGTAATAAAGTTCTGTGTAGTGCAACATGTCACATCTGCAGACAAGACGCGTGCCTGCTCTGTGGCGGGCGGATGGCTCATAGGCCATTCATAACCAGACAGGCTACACTGCAAGCAGACGTTTTTATTTGCCATCGCGCGACGCAAACATAAAAACACCACTCAAATCCCGAATAAACACGATTTTAAAGCGCACTTCTGTGCTTAAGACCGTATTAGGTAGTTAAATTTACATTTTACATTTGATATTTTCAGCCGTGGAGGTTATTTCTTGTTTGTTTGCGCTAACAGATTTATCGCTCCGGTCCGGCGACGCGCTCCCAGCGACATCTCTTTGTTGCAAATCGTTTACATGTATTTATGGGGCAATTTAAACAATCCCAAATACGAAATACTTCACGGCTTTAGTGAAATACAATGTGGTGATTATAAATTGGTCTGCTGTAGTGCAGTGATTGCGGGCTGTGCGCGTTTTGTATCCGAGGGTCAGTGTGGCTCATCAGGGTCTATTTTTATTTAATTATGACAGTCTGTAGGGTTCCGTACCCAAAGTTTAAAGTGAACTATGACTAAGGCAACAACTTTTCTATGAAACTAACGACTTCTATCTTTTGATCCGCATTAGAAAGCCGATTGATATATTAACAAAATATGTTATTGGCAACTGTACAAAACCCTCGAAGTGCGATTCTATATCATTGATGATAATTTTCATTTTAGCATCTAAAAGATTTTAGAAATCATGATTACATTTTTAAGATTTATTTTAGTCTGAAAGTTATGTCACACAAAATCCAATAGTATCACTTTAGTAAAATTCCTATCCACCTTGTACTACTAGTCTTTAGGTCAATGCTAAATATCCTACGTGAGCTGATTACAGAAATAATACTGTATAAACAATAACTTGGCTCACGAAGGAAATATCTCTCCAGAACATTACTCAAAAGATTCCTTTCCACGCTGATTCAGCTTTAAACTATATAAACTCTCATGGAGAATGAATCCGTCCCATTTATTACGTGCATGGAGCCTTCAAATAAAATCCTAAAGAACGCGTGTAAATACATACTACCTGTCTTCGTCAGGGTTGGCACACCGCTACACACAAATTGCATTCCATAACGCTAGTTGTTCTTTGATTTATGGGGAACTTATGGTTCTGTAGATCTCAAGCATCTAAAGAAATAAATGAGTTTGAGTTTGCAACGTGTAACAAAAGCTATTATAATACTGAAGCATGGTGGAATTTGTTAAAAAAATAGGTAAATATGGTGAATAATTGATATAAGGCTTTGTATCACCAATTTTATTCTAGTTATTATTTAGTTGGGGAAACCACCTTAATAACACATTATGCTGTGCATATTTCTAACGGATACTGATAACGGTTCAAAATATACAGCCCTTTGTATGTAGAACAGACATACGTCGTTACGTTTAGAAATAGGGTTTTCTTTGCCATTGGGTACTGAATATTAATATACTGGGTACAAAATACGTAGAGAGTATAAACGTTAAAAAAAATATAAATACATACAAGTCAGAAAAATACGAGTATGTAGTAAATTTATAATATAAAAATATACCAATTAAGATATCTAAAGACTGATAAAATTAAATACAAACTGTTGCAAAAAATATTTTAGCCAACCCTATCAATTACGCGGGGTTTCACCGGGATGTCCGGGACTTTTTTCAGGATACGCCTGAGTGTGTTGTCAGAAAGTAGGATTTATTGCACCCGTGTGCATCTGGTGCGGAGGGAGAATAAGCGCTGGTGAGATTGATCTGTTTAGAACCATATCAAATGCGAATTTTGTTTATTTGCATGTGTTCTACATTACTTGAATTTATTATTTTTTGGTTTCATTTCGACGCAAAAGCATAAAACTATGATGTCTGCTGTGTGTCGGTAGAGTATTATTATTCCAAAACTTTACGAAACCTTTTAGATTATAGAGAATTCTTCATCAACTTTCAACTACTTTCTATTCAAAAGCACTTTCTTTATTATGAACTAAATATTCAAGGTATTTCATTTTATAAATGAGTCTATTTATATGCAGCCTGCAATATGTTAAAACGTTTCAGAGTTTTATTCATGGCGTACTATTTTTATTTTCTAGATAAAATTTATTATGTTCGCCAAGGTGCTGGAGAGAACATGTTTAATCCTGTTCAGTGCATATTTTACGGTTCATCGCTTTTAGTCACTTATAGTTATAAGCGTGGAATGAACTTTCTGTTTCACGTAACTTAAGTGATAGAGTGACCTGATTTTAACGGCTCCGTGGCTTAGTTGGTAGTAGGGTTCGATTCTCGCCCGGGGCACACGTGTGGTAAGCATGAAGTCTGTTCTCGGGTGTTAGGTATTTGTCTTATGTTTCTGTGTTTTTCATGCTATCTGCGACACAGGGAATCCTACTGCAAACATGTAGAACATCAAGAGACTCTAGCGGGTATTAACCTATGGACACGAGAAACTGGACCTCATAACAAGTACCGTAATGTACGGGACAGTAATGGCGATGTGCAATACTCATTCGGAGGGTTGGGAAGGCACACGTAGCTGTGTGCTCGCTGCAGCTGCTTGAGTGGGAACGCCAACAATTTAAAAGATGGCCACGTTAGTACTGTACGTGGCACCATTCACTCTGTAATAGGATAGAATAGATAGAATTAACTTTTCCTATGGAAATCGGAAGGTTTAGCAGAACATCGAGACCATGACATGTCTTACAATGGTGGACATGAATTGAACAGAACCTCAAATCGAAACGAAATTTATTACATTACTGTATAACCATTCATAAAGGGAGGGGATAAGTGGAGCCTTAATGGGCCATTTTTCACTCTGTGAGTTTGACTATCGTAGAAAAGAAGCGTAATGAGTGTCAAGCAAAACGTCACCGTTACTTTCTTACGAATAACTGGGCTAACAACACTATCCTTTATTAAAATTATCTCATACTCATACTCATTTATTTTCACCGTAGGATCATTTGTGAACACTTGGTTATGTCAAATTTACAATTACATTATATTGTTACAATAATTATGTAGGTCGCTACTATCTTATAATTATAATATACAAGCATAGTAGCGTCAAAGAACAACGAGAGAAATAATTAATTACTATTTAAAGTAACGAAAGATTATTCCGTTCTTTCATTAAAATATTTTCCGTTATTAGCATTATTAAATACTGGTTTCTGTATAATTTTTTTTTATTCAGTATACAAAGTAATAGGAATCCCTATTACTTGACCTGAAACATGTCTGTCCTGTTGTAGGCATATTTTGTACCACAAGCTGTAGCGGGTTGAAATTTTGACGATCATTGCTGTACCCTATGTAAGGGTACATATGTGATACCACCATTTGAACTACCGCTACCATTTGAAAGAAAATTATTGAGTATTGAGAAGTCGTAATTCAGATTGATTTAGAAGATAATATTGAATGTTTATTATTCCCTCCACACAGAATCAAGTATGACCTGGGTGTTCGCAGCAGGGGGCTGGAAGTGGGACAGACTAGTGCACTTATAAACACTAGGTGGTCCACTGTCTACGCAATGCTTAATGTATGCATTGCAGTACAAATTTACTAAGATAAATCTAACATTATGATTATGATCTAACATTATGTTATCTATAACATAATTATGTGTTAATAATGTCCCAATTTATGTTCAGTGGGGTATTTTTCCGAAATCATTTATTGGAACACCTTGGAACTCACACTGTTTTTATTTCAATTTTTTAAATACTGTCTTTAATTCCAACTAATGTAATTGGTGCGAACCGTTTTAATTAAATAATTTTTTTTTCAATATTTTCGTCCAAATTAATTTACTTGAGGCATTTGTAATGAGATATTTTTCAATTCCATCAAATATTTACTTTTTTTTAAAGATTTTTTTTTCACGAGTTTTATTATAAATCTTGAATATTTTTCGAATAATATATTACCTTTAAATGCGTTGAATTATTTACTCTATCCCTCTATTCGTGAATAGAGTGAGTCCTATTTTTGTTACTTTTGTAAATTTGTAATCACCGTTGTATTTATTACAACTCAATGAAAATCATTTCATTCCAACGTTGTAAATTTAAAAAAACGTAACTTACTGTGACATAATACCTTATGAAAGTATGATTTCACAGTAGGTATACATAATGAATTATACTGCAATAGCGTAGGCCTTCACCTAACTAACTGTACCGTCAACCACTTCACAAGTTTAGAGGTAAAATTTTGGCTTTTGATTCCAGAGCCAGTTCCCGCTAACTCACCTCCCAATACCGCAATTTCATTAAAACAACTTTAACTCCAGGCTTTTGTCGCGGAAACCGATTAATTTTATTACCCGAGCTAATTCTATCAAAGGCCCGTTTTCTTTAATAGCGCGCAACAAAATAAGACCCTTAAAAACTAATGTTCAGCCTTAAGACCGCCGCAAATACCTCTTTGTGACTCCGAGCGGTGCGGGAGCGACGTCTTCGGGAGACCTGGCTATGCGGAATTTACCAGCTCAAACTCTTCACGAGCGAATATAGCCTCTATCCTTATCGTACAAACGTGAGTTTTGTTTGCAAACTCACTTTGACTTACGGCGAACCAAGATACCGACCAGATTAAAAAGTTGGAGTTCGTTCTTGCGATGTCATTGTAAGTAGAAAATGAGTTAAATAAGGCAATACATTTTAATTAGGAAAGGGCCCTTTATTCCTTCGCGATAACTTGCCGTCTCTATTAATTGAATTTCATGTTTAATTAAGTCTTAGAGTCGAGATAATCCAACCGCTGATCTCGGTGTTCCGAGACTCAATTTAAAGTTGGAATCGTTCGGTTTTTAGGGATTATGACCGGAGTATGGATTTGGGAAGAGTATTGGCGGCGTTCAATACCAGAAGGGAATCTGTTCCGTGCCCACCCATCTAGGAGCGTGTCCAGTTCAGTCCAGGCACTCACTCCGTCCTAACCGGTGTAATAAGGTAATATGGAATGATTTTTTCGGAGTGTGCTGACTTTTTACCTACATAATTTTATAATACCAAAAGCAGTTTTTTCATAGTTTTGATGTTGAAATGTTGATGTTAATGGCGGGAAAAACTAATTAAATATTAAAATTAAAAATAATAAAATAATTATTGTATTAAAACTTTAGGTTATTTCTTTAAATATTTTGATTGTAAATAATCTTACAGGAAACTTATAGTTGTTTAAAAATATTGGAAGATTTGTAAGTTTACAAAACAAACTAATAAAACTTAATACCTTTTGCTTTCAGTATATTCAAAACATGCTGTTATTAAATACCAAATATGTATTAAGTCTAATCATATTCGTAAAACATATTTTGGCAGTAGGTAACATAATATTTAAAAATGACAAAAACAGAATCCCCTATTAAAAATGTGGGCAATCCGAATCGCGGTGTTCAGTTTGATGCAGGGAGATAATCCCCATCTAAGTGGTTTGTGTCGACTACAATGATTGCTTATAAGATTTAAAAGTTCAGAATGAATTTTAGTGGAATAAAAATCCAAACGGTTGCAATAATAGTATGAATTAGCTGGTAAAAGCTCTGCCTTTTGCGTTGTAAATCTTTTAAATATTTGAGTGACGAATATAGATGATTGTTCTGTATCAGCCTGTTAATCCAAACTAATATTATAAATGCGACAGGAACTCTGGATTGGTGAAACAATTTTGATGAATTTTGATGTATGAAAATATCCAAGACCATTTTTTCGCGAAAATTAAACTTGTAGGTCTGAAATAGGAAGGTATCTTCTTGTAAGTACATAATTATTTAAGAAAAGTGTTTTATCCAAATATTTTTTAAGAATTCAACGGAAATAAATAATTTTGACTTTGACTTTGACTTTAAATAAAAGTTGGCTGCTAGCCCCAAACTAAGTAATGTGCGTGAAATGTCTATAAATATTATATCTTTCTCTATCATGTAAGTCGCCAACTCTGCTGTCGAAGCTTATAAGCCTCCCTAAGGCCTGCGAAATTACTATGAATATAATAGATAATATTCAAAACAAAATAAATTTAAATATTTATTTTTACTACTTGCAAATCCATTTCATTTTGAGACTGAACGATCTTGAAAATATCAACTAGAGGTTTATTTTATTCAAAGCTAGACCTATATGTAGGTAATATGGTTTTCAGTAAAAAGTGATACTATTCACTCTCGCTTATCGAGAGCCTGTAGTGAGAATATTAAAGGTTTTTAATTTAAACAGTGATTTGGAATAGATACTGAACTATTCCTACATTTTCAAAACGTCTCACTAAAGACGCTCGTATATATTTACATCACATTCGTAGTAACGGTTATAGTATCTTATCTCTCTATTTAAGGGTAGGCCGTACCCTTAAGTCTTAAGGGTCAAATGGTCGTTAACGACCCTCTGTCCCGGGAAAGTCATAAATATGAATCATGTCTCAGTGATATCTAATGAAGGTACACTAATTGTGGATTACTTAAGTTATTGCTTAATTTGTTGTTATATTTGCTTCTTACGAGATTTGCCAGATGAATTGAAATAACTAAGTGAAAATTCTATGGAAAAATGTATTATGGAATTACTACTGACAGAAAAAACTTTACATTTGTACGATTATTCGTATTTTATATTGTATAATAAATGGAAATGCGTTCACCCATCCAAATAATGACGGGTGGACAGATGCTTAACTTAGATAATATAAAGAACAACTTAAACATATAAACATATGTATATATAGACATTACCCAAGAAAACGTACTTGGTAAGTTGTTAGGATTCCGTATCAAATACGCAGAAATTGGATCCTAAAACGATAATTCTAACGAGAAGGCTACACATGGCACACAATTTAAACTTGCGATAACCCTAAACTGCCCACCAATAAAACTTGGCAGTTAACGGTTAATTAGAGGCAGTGTCCGATAGATGGCGATTTACAACCGCACCACTTGTTCACCCGGATTCATTCTAAACATTAATTTACCTAAAACAAATTCGTTGGGGGGATTTGTTTTGGGTAAATTAGATAATGTTTTGTGATATTTCTATTTAATTATTGGGCATACCGTGAATGCAGATTATAAAAAACTACGTTAAGAAATATTTCATGTAATTTTACCTGATTTTATATAAAGAGCTCCTATAATAACTTTTCTAAGAATTTATTATTTTTGAACTCAAATTGAAGTTTTACTGTAAATTTGTTATTTTTGTTATCTGTTAACTCTACTCTTTCATAAATCCGGGACACCAGGCTTCTCCAAACCTATTGTGATATTTTCATAGATTACAAAATCGAACAGACAAACAGTACGTTCCGATTTATATGTACGTAGCGTCGGGTCCCTCAAGACGTGCAGTCCTGTATGATCGCATGTCGTGGTCACTATCGGATCGGGTGACTGATATAGTGTGGTCACCCTGCGGGCCACAGAATACGTGGCAGTTGGTACGTAGCCCGGGGATATTGTCCCCCAGAGGACAGTTTCTTGGACAAAGCTTCGAAGATGAGACTATTTGGCAGTTAATTTAATTGGAAGTGTAAGTGGACGCTTCAAAGGTTTGTAATGGAGGGTCGGAAGGTTGCTTGCATTCGATTTTGAACGTTTATTTCCGAAATTTTATTCCAATCGGCTGGTTGAGCAGTAAAACTAAAAATAACTCCAAATTAAAACTTTAATGGCTGACTTTAACTAATGACTAATGAATTGAACTGATAGAATATTTCTAAGAAGCATTTAATATTTTTTATATATATAACATTGCTTCTAATAATAATATGTTCAATACTGTGTAGAAACCCATTTTCAAAGGAACACCCACTTGCGATCCTCTCCAACTCTGTAGGTACATACACCAGGCAGCTGTGAGTCGTCAGGCTGTGACAACCAACATCCAGATCATTCCATTGATTTACAGCTGAAAAGAAATTAAATTTTTACGTTTCACTTAATAGCTTCCTCAGTGATAGCGCCTCGTAAACGTCACACGAATTTAAACAAAATGGCCGACTGACAGTTAGTGCACCGGATCACAAAAAAGTTAATAAATTATTGTGTAAACACTGCGTTATCGTAGTCGCTTATGGTTGGGATCTTGTTGAGAAGGGAATAAATTAGAAAAGTCGAGATATAACTTACGAAGAGGAATCAAAGACCACCTTCTTATACCAGCATCCATGTTCCAACTCAGACCTTCTTTCTTAACAAGAGTAGGTATAGAACATTGGCTGTATTCATCAACCTACCACAGGAACTTAATCCTCGAGGGGCCCAGTTGCTCGCGTCCGAAGGTCTGTACCCTTTGATTCCCTACACGTACCCCTGGATGGTGCTAAAGGAGCAACCAAAACTAGCAGAAGATATTTT
The DNA here is from genome assembly GCA_921293045.1 of Aplocera efformata. Taxonomy (NCBI): domain Eukaryota; kingdom Metazoa; phylum Arthropoda; class Insecta; order Lepidoptera; family Geometridae; genus Aplocera; species Aplocera efformata. Next base: position 13,020,024 of record OV121045.1, on the reverse strand, counting down.
GGCAAATTTGTGCGAAGTACTGCCGCCACACCTGGTAATCCATCGCCTAGCAGTTGCGGCACTCGCGTTGCTGCGTTCCGGTGAAAGGATGTGGGTGCCGGTGAGGTTACAGACACTTGAGGCGTTACCTCCCCATCTCAATCTACTGACAGGCGCAACGCAATGAGACTTGGGTCAACTCATACTTCGGTGGCCACTTATCACCAGGTGGAACGTACCGTAAAATCAAAAACTCAAAAAAAAAGTCCCGTTTCGTCCACAAAGAGTAACACGTCAGTAAAATGTATTCCAAAGCGCACAGGTAACTAAACAACTTTCAGATAGATCCACATACAAACAAATTCTCTAAAGTATCGAAGTGTAAATTAGTGAACATCATCATTAATTACATTTCAGAACATAAAACAAAATGAAACAACAAATAAAACAATTCGCGAGACCGGAAAACATTCACAGCTAAAGATTTGTGTATCAAAAGAGTCACCGATCCCCCAGAATAAAATTAAAAGTATCGCCACGCTAGCAGCTAGCTAAACAAAGAGCCCATACAAGTCCCCCTCGCGGCGTTAATTGATTTCACAGCGAAGTGAACTGAACCCCTGGCCAGGCTGGCTCGGCCGCGCTCCTCCATCCATTGTTCGTAAGGCGCGGTGCCACTCGCAACGATGATGCTGGGAAAACTCCACAAACACTACTTTAGCCCAAAAAATAATCGAACAGTCCAAAAATCAAACTGTTTTCAACCGACTTCTGCCGAGGTTATCAATTCGGCTCTAAGTATTTTTTTAATGTTCTCAGGTCTCCGTCATAATTTGAAACGATTTTGAAAATGTTTGTTTTTGTATTTATTCTTTTATTCAATAATTCACAAAGCAGATTACAATCAATTAAAGAAACAAAAAATAGCAGGAAATTTAAATTTAAGTACTAGATTCGTAACCATTTATGTGAATATAACAAAATTAGGGTTGCAAGATTATAATATAATTACCCAAAAAAGATGGAATGAATAATACAATATTTATACAATAAAATTAGATTGTAGTAAAATTTCGTGGACACATCGTTTGAACCTATCATTGTTTGAATCAAAAATATCTAAATCATTTGCAGACGCCAGCTCGTTATATAGACGACACATTCGAGAGACATATTAAATTTGAAATATTAAATGCAGAAAAATAATATTCAAATCGGTTATATAGTTTAGTTGTTCAATCGAAATAATTTGATATAATATGTCATCCAATTAACTAAATACATTTCGTATTTTAGTTTCCTGTGACTTTTTTCTTCGCGCAGTGTATACTGATGTGGATGTTTCTTTTGTAAAAATAAAAATTTTTTTCTTTCTCAAATATAAGTGTCCTTTTTATAATATCAACTATCTGCCAGTGAAAGTCCTGTCAAAATCAGTAAAACCGTTTCGGAAATTAGCCGAAACAAACAAATAGGCAGAAAGGCAGAAAAAAAATAGTTTAATTGTTATGGTGAATGCAAATATTATAGAAAATGCAAAAAATTAAAGTATGTACGGGACATGTAAATACTTTCATTTTTTGCATTTAGAAAAAGTTTTTATTTTGACGATACACGCATACACTTGAATTTTATATATTTGTACACTTAACAGACATATTTTTGATTTTAACTTGATAAACTTATTTTTATGATGCCTAGCTTTCCCGCTGCTTAATATACATGAAGACAAGAATTTCCATATAGAAATGCTAGATTTTATTTTCATGAAAACGTTTTTCTCCAAATTGAAGTGCTTAAATCATGTTGTCCTTCAATAAGATTGTCCTCTGAGCCATTATTCAAATATCAGTAGGTAAGCTCCGTTCAAGCGGACAAATTCATGCAAATCGACGTATTTACAAAATGAACTCGTTTCTGCAATGGAAAAAGGTCTTTGTTAAAAAAATAATGAACAAAGAAAAAATTGGGTTCGTCGACTATATTGGGCAAGAAGGTAAACTGCTTTGTTCATTTGTGTAACTGCGTAGCAGTAGCATGCGATGACAAAATGACGGGGGCAACCATGCGATTTGGATTCCCTTATGCTTCGATAGGGCAGACCCTGAGTATCGCTGTTTTTTATGGTAGGTGGCAACCATTTAATATTAGGTGGGCCATAAGCTCGTCCCGTCAATTTCTTCAGATAAAAACAGTTTTTCAATTGGCGACTATGAATTTGCAACAGATCTATTTTTTATTGAGTCATTGTTTTATCTGGATTAAGAACATTCAGACATGATTACTAGAATTTTTTTCTTGAAAAAAAAAATATGGTACAATGACGAATTAAATAATATTTATTTTAAAGATTTAGACATTGAATAAGCAGTGTTGCTATCTGCAATCATTTGTTTGTTAAAGATTGGGGTTCGGCGGGGAGTTCCAGGGTTCCGTGAAGCAAGTGTGAACAGCAAGAGTAAACTCGACAGAGCTAAGTTTCCGGTAATGGAGCACCTCGTCTGAAGGTGGCCATCTAATACCATTAACGGTGCCGTCCCACACTCCGTTAATATGATAATATATCAGCGCATAAAGCATCATTAACACCCCCTCCCCATCCCCACTTGCCTACCAAATGCTTGGAACTTGAACATACTTGATTACCCGATTGAAAAAGGAGAAGTTTCTCATTTTGGCTGTACGTGTTTTTACGCGATGTCTTCTTCAATTATGAAGCGTCTTCCCAATACTCTAAGTCTTCCAATTTACTTCCAAGTTAGCCCCATTGAAGTTTCGTTTTTTTCGACAATTGTGTTACCTGATGTTAAGAGATTACCTTCGCCCATAACAACAGAGCAATATGTTTGTGTTAGCTACAAACCAGGCCAGCATTTGAGTGACGAGCATAAGATTCGTTCTCAGGTCTTGAATTTCGTGCCCCTGCCACATGCGGCACGTGATGTCTTAATGCAGGGATGTGTGTGTATAGTAACAATTTATATTAATAACCTTAGAGATATAAATTGCGTAATTATTAAATATGTTTTACGATGGTTGATTCTAGCTTGAGCCATAAATAATCTATACATATAATAAAACTGTAGACTTGCCGTGTCTGTACATTAAAGATTTTTGCAAAATAATAACTGGGAGACGTTAGGAATAAGTAATAAAACGTAAAAAAGCAATTTTTGTAATTTTTGTCTGTTTGTCTGTTTGTCTGTATGTTTGTGCGCACTTTACGCAAAAACCATAGATAGTTATCAAAATCTAGGTACTAACAAATGTTAAGCTGAGTCTCGAATAGTGAATAGGGTATATTTTATCAAAATCGATTAACAAAATAAAAAGTTATTCAATGTTTTATTCAAAAATGATTGTGCGCACTTTACGCAAAAACCATAAATAGTTATCAAAATCAAATTACTAACAAATATTAAGCTGAGTCTCGACTAATGAATACCGTTTATTTTATCAAAATCAACTCGCAAAATCAAAAGTTATTCAATGTTTTATTCGAAATTTAATTCGGTTTCACGCGCCTGCCGAATCCTTCATGCTTGACTCGGTGTGGTGGGTCGGTGTATTGCAGCATGAATACGAGCAGGCGCTTGAAGGCAGATGTCATTAACTATAATTAGGCAATTAGTTTAAAGGCTGTTTAGTTTTTCTTCGTTCTTTGAACTGCGAAAGGTTGATTAAGTTTGATTACGAGTTAAGCTGCCTGTCAAACGAGTCATATACTTGATGGAGACCTACATTACATTCTGCCGGGGCTACGGAAGAGTTCGAAAGCGTTCCCGTGGTCCTCGGCAACTAAAGCGTCGTGATGGAACACTGTTGGGTTTTTAGCCGGTAGGAGTCCGGCATAACTCTCTCGCTGCCCCCGCAACGAGAGAGTATCCATGAGGATTTCCCAACATAAAAAAGACCTAAATTACACTGGAGTAACGCCATGGCCGTATATCCGGCCGAAAATAACTCTTCTTGAGGGTACATCATCATCATCATCATCAGGGGCGAAAGTACATAACCCTTGCGACATTTGTTATCGATTTTGCTGATATTATCTGGACATTCAGATGCAGCATATATTGTATATGGAAAAAGTATCATTATAAATTAGCGGAAGTCTGTCAAAGAATATGCAGCTCAACAATGATAACGAAACATAAATCGATGCTTGCTAGCTATCTTTTTTTTTTCTGAGTTAACTCAGAAAAAATGCCTCAGCTCTCAGCTCGATACGTAACTAATTACGTATCGAGCTGAGGGCCCACCTGGTGGTAAATGGCGACCCACACCCATGACAACAGTAATGCGACTCAGTATAAGATTTGGATCTTAGACTGAGTCGCACTCATCCTGCTGCGATCATCACCCGAGACGGGGATGATACGTCTCATGCGAATGTAATGCAAGCACTACTGCTTGTGTGATTCCAGGTGTGGTGGCCAGTGGTGTGGTGACGAACTTGGCACAAGTTCTAATGTTACTTTTTAGTTGCTGCTCTAGCACCACCCAGAGGGTACGTGTAGGGAATCAAAGGATACACACCTGCGGTCGCGAGCAACTAGATATGGTACGGGGGACTTATTTCTCACCAAAGCCGTCTTGACCCACATATGCAACCGAAATAAAATTGCTCCCTCTGTCTCCTAATTGGGTAAAACAGCTATACACATAGTTACATGAAACTAAAACCGCCAACAAAATGTTTAAAATCCCAAAAACTTGGAAGTCTTGGAATCTGGAACTTGAAACTTGAAGCCCAGTTTGCAACATTTCTAGAAATAGCGTGTGTATTTGACACTGTTTTGTCACTTCAGGATTTATTTCATATGTGTGATGTGATGATCTAACAACACTGATACAACATTGAGCAGTGTCCCAGGGAATGGCATTGAACACCATTCAACGCCATTAACAGAGTAGTGGAACAATAAGACGATTTTTTTTGTCAATGGGTATATACTTTGCGTATACCATGGGGAGGCGTGGGGTTATGTGTGACTCACCCCCAACACTACTCAGAAATAGCAGTACTGGGGAAATACACACTAAACCCCCTTGGTGTTCCTGCACTACGCCTTCACGCTTGGGCTACGGGTACCTTAGCGGCCCCAGCGGCGTTGGTCCACGCGTATCGGGACCCCAACACGATGTATAACTCCCTGTGGTGGCGTGCCCGAAACACGAAGCACGCCATCCTCCGGTGGGGACCTCATCCGTCGGACGGCTGATTCCCGGGATCTACCATCCGGAGGTTCCCGTTAGGGTGGCAGGCGGCGCTCATGCGCCTGCCTACGCTGACCTAATCCCCTACGTCAACCACGGTGAGGAGATTCTTCCTGCCTCACCCTCTCGGCTGCTTTCTTCTGCGAGATTACTTCCTTGCAGAAGGACTGAGCTGCCAAACAAGATCTCCTGCTGTCTATCATGGATGAGACCATAGTTGACAGCGAAAGGTTTCTGCCTATAGCCGCGGTCAGGAGGGAACAATAAGATCCTACCAACTATCCCATCGAATGTTTAAATTTCTAGAGTGCATCTGGACTCCCATCACACAATATATTAAACTAAATGTCGGAGTGCCCATTGCTCTTTCATAAATTTAAGTCTTCCTAAAATATGTTACGGCACCAAATTGAAAGTCAAGAGTTTAGAGAATTCCTCTCATTCCTATCAACTGTCCATTTAGTTTTAAACGTATTCAGTCTCCGGTGAGCCTATGTTCCGCAGTGATCAGACGTAGTCCTTATATTGAGTTGCTTTCTGCACAGTCCGCCTTAGCAATTCAAATATTTTTTATGCGCACGTTCCTGAAATATCCTGCAAATAAGACTTCTATAGTATAGTTTACAGAGAAGCATTATTGTAAAATATACATTTGCAATGGTTGCAGTTTCACTTACGTAGTTCATCATGCAATCAAGTCTTTAATCTTCCCAGTTAACAAAACCTAAGTAATATGGTAAGAATCCAACGGGAATAAAGTATTTTGAGATTTTTTTTTTTTTTTTTTTTTTTTTTTTTTATGTTAGTAAGTGACGGAACGAGCTGAGGGCCCACCTGATGGTAAGTGGTGACCCTCGCCCATGACAACAGTAATGCGTGCGACTCAGTATGAGATCAAAATCTTTACTGAGTCGCATTCATCCTGCTGCGTCCATCACTCGAGACGGGGATGATACGTCTCATGCGCATGTGATTTCACCGGCAACCACACCCTTCCACCGGAACACAGTAATGCATCCACCACTGCTTGGCGGCAGATTCCAGATGTGGTGGCAGTACCTCTCCGGACGAACTTGGCACAAGTTCTACTGCTACTTTTGGTTGCTCCTTTAGCACCACCCAGGGGGTACGTGTAGGGAATCGAAGGGTACACACCTACGGACGCGAGCAACTGGACCCCCCAAAATTTAATCATAACATAATTGTAATATAATAGTAACGACCAGACAATAACCACTCAAGCGTCCGGTCCGCACGGCGAATTATGTCTGTAACGTCCCGCATCTAGTATCAAATAGCAGTATTAATAACAGCTGAATTTGCGTCTGTTGACAGGTGAATAGGATCGATTACCGCGCGAGTTTTTCCACCCAATCGAAGGGTAGATGCTAAAGCAATTGTAATTTTTTGCCTCAATCGAAACATGGACGCTTGAGTGGATAAGCATCTTATTATATTTCTATCCTATAGGCTGGGATAGATCTAAGTCCACGCGGACGAAGTCGCGGGCACAGCTAGTTGATACGTAATCATATCACCTTTCACTAATCATAATTACTGTAATAAGGTCACGTTGTGTGATGATGTGAAGGTATTGTGTATTTGTCACTCACGCATCATGGTTTCCGTGGTGTAGCGGTTATCACATCTGCCTAACACGCAGAAGGCCCCCGGTTCGATCCCGGGCGGAAACATACTTTTTGATAATTTGAACATGATACAATGTCGAATGGAACATTATTTAGAATTCATTTCTATAAATCAAAATTTGTTACGTTTTCATTTTGTTGAATATAACTTAAAAATAAAATTATAAATCAATAAATTCGTATTGACAGATTCCAAACTAAGTTGTTTAATAACCTTACCGTCAAACACATCCCGGCTGGAGCAAATTTTGTATAATATAAAACATGTTAGTAGTAGTTAGTTCTCAGATCTTGGCTTTTCGTGTTTGCCCATGCCACCTACGAAACAGGGAATTCAACCTATTAGTTTGTAGTTTGTATATGTGTAAGTAATTGGTCTTAGAAAAAAAAAATTAAGAATAACACACTGGAACCACTGTTCCACAAATGAAACAAAAGCATCTCATAGTTTATTCTCCTGAGTTCACGACGCACTTCGAAATAGTTTTATCTGGAAACATCCATTTAGTTGAAAGCGGTAATAACCGGCTCACCCCAGTTCAGGTGAACTACAACAAGTAATATTTCAAAGTTTGCAACTTAACCGACTCTAGGTGCGAGGGTATGAGTTATGTGACCGCATACCTCTCGTGGAAAATGTCAAGACATAAGCGGCAGCGATTCATTACATTTATGCATTGGACGTTCCCAAAAAATGGTGTAAGGAGAAGAAATATAGATTTTGACTTTGGTTTTGATTATATTTTCTCTATTGCCCCCCACCACACTTTCATATTGGGCCTCGAAATTATTCAACCAAAACTTTTGTGACTGAAATCGTCATAAAAAATTTCGAAATCGATGAACATGAGACGTAACATGCCTCGGGTGACGGGCGCCACGGGTGCGACTTATGTTTTCATAATTCGTAATGCTGTCGTTATTGGCGGAGGAAACCTCTTAACATCAGGGCCTTCAGCTCGTCCCATCACTTTGGTAACATAAAAAAACCACCTACGAACTATGCTATCTCATAGATGTAAGGTAGGCGGGACTATGTTTAGTGACGTGTTAATCTCCCCGCCAGGACCGTGTCACACGTGGAGCCAGGGGTCGCGCGGCAGATAAACTACGACATCAATTTACATTATTTATACAGCATAACAAGACCACCTATCATTCAAATAAAAATAACACTATCTTCTCACACGCATTTATTTCACACATTGCTGAATCTTTCATCGGACCGTTCTAATAAGCTCGCGAATCACGAAATATTTCCATCTTTTGCGTACTTATTTGTAGCTGCAATAGATTAAATAACTTTTGTTTCGACCAATTCCTATTAATTTGAATGCCACAACCGATGATACCTATATTGTATAACTTAATATATCGATTGTTATACATACCGATATAGTGATCGCCATGACAAGTTCTTCAAATGAATACTATAAAAGATAAGATTTGCACGTAAGTAAAAGAGAAATGTATCATTTGAACAATTGCGCTTCAAATGTTGTAAAATTGTCGCGGATTAAAGACAAGACGTCCCAATTAGGACATTTTAATATCATTGGCCACAATAATACATTTATCATTATCATTCATTCAACAAATCCATACTTGCAGCTGGATGGATGCGCTTGTTATGCGCATAACAAGATGGCGGCGTAGTGACGTAGTGAATCGAATGCGGCTCGCTGGAGTGCTTCCCTTGCGCCACTAGTTTTGTCGAAACGCATTTATCGCGGGCCGAGGTGTCGCTGTAATTGAGTTACCGCCGAGGAGAGGATACAAACAGCCCGCGTGAGACTTGTGCTACTGTTTCTTGTGATTACATTGTTTGCTTCTAATAGGTATTTCTATTGGGTCTTTACATATGACATTGCCGTTTTGATAAGGTATGCAACACTAGCAAGGCACAGTGACTTGAATTGGAATTGTTTTTTTAATGCTACTAAAGTGACGAGATTGAGAAGAATTTGAAGGACGTTAAGTGGTTATCGGCGGTCAAAATAAGTAACCCAAAGTACCAGTAGGACTTGTTCCAAGTACGTCTAAAGAAGTCCTGGAACCCTGGTGGAAGGGTGTGGGTACCAATCAAAATACAGGCACTTGAGGCCTACCAAAACTTAAACTAATTGTTAATTTGATTCAGAATTTTACATGAGTAGACATCAGTCTAATAATAATTGTAAAATCAACGAATTTTAAGCAAATCAAGATTTACGAGATGGAGTCATCATTGCCCTTATGTGAGACACACAACTTTTCACCTCCCCGGGTCTCACGTAAAACACCGGAAGCCCAAATAAATCTCCAGTGAAAAAACGTCCTAAATGTATGTTAGGCCCCCCGCCCCGCGCCCCGCACCCCGCACCCCGCGCGCCGCACCCCGCACCCCGCGCGCCGGAAACTGATACACCGCCGGACACGATAGTTATCAATACGGATTATCCGCAACCTCCACGTGACCACAGTAACGTCTTAACCAGTAATGTAACTCAAAAAGTGTACATTACAATAATTTACATCGAGCTTTAGTCCTTATTTCAAAAAAAGGGTGAGCGATTGACTCTTGCACTTCAAAGGTTTCTTACTACAAATTGTAATTTTAACATTTTGATTATGAATCAAAACAAGTAACTTTTTGAAACGGAAAATCAACCTGACTATTATTACAGTCAATCTAAATTGATACAATTTCTTGAAATTATTTATTATATGGTCAGTACTGTTTGTGGACATTACTGTGCTGTAAATATCATATACATTCTGTGTCCAGGCAGGCTGTGCTCACCTCTGCGGGGGGGCAGAGATGGCGGACGTGACGTAGCATATTGATACAAGTTGTTTTGCTCAAGCAGTACTGCGCCCTATTGACAGAAATATGATAAGAAACGGGGAATAGCGCAACAACTCGTAAACAGAGATTATTGCTGTTTGTTTGTATCGCGATAATACATTCGGTATCAGCTGATTTTTGACTAACGGCCAGTTTCAGGAGATAGGTTACCATAGACACATTATTGTGTCATTCTGGCAAAAATATCTATAAATTTTGACCAATTAAGAGTGTGGCGTTTTTTTTTTCTCTGGAAGTTAGAAATGGAAACTCGCTGTGAGAGGCGCCACGCCTTGTGCACGGGAGCACGGGTTTGATTCTCACACAGGTCGATACAATTACAAAGCCA